>JAMPIV010004552.1:0-442406 GCA_024509875.1 Oreohelix idahoensis
GAAACATAAAATATGCAACGACCAAGTCAGGGCTTCTATAATTATAATTTATGTTATAATGATATAATTAATCTCTTTAGAATGGAAAACGTGTCAGTAATCATTTTTCAGTCTAACAGACAGTTTTCCAATTTGGAGATGAGGAAATTGATTATTGATATCATTATTCTGTTATCTTTTTGTCTGGTAATGCAGCCATTATGCCTGCATCCTGTCTCCGGAATGTATAATTTTTTGAAAGGGCACAAATGTTTTGCACTGACATTGCATAGTTAATATGGTGGATAGATGAATGATATGAGTGAGGAGTTGGAAGAGGCGTGATGCATAGATTAAAGATTTAAAAGACAAACAATCATCATCATCATTTTCGCTCAGTGTTGGAGCATGGAGCCACCAGTGTTGATAGTCTCTATATGCAGGAAGCCTTCACCGTGCAGTCACATGTTGTTGTAGCTATGGTTTCTGTAACAATTTGTTTGACATAATGAGGGGGCCAGCAATCATGTAAACCTCATATTAGTCGCACCAGTAGCCATATTCTTTCTTGGTCTCTTCGCAGATCTCTAGGATAGATGGGTCGACATAAAAGATTAGACAGCAGATAGACAGACAGGCAGGCGGACAGCCAGACATGCAGTCAGGCAGACAAACAGACAGACATAAAAGCAGGCAGGCAGACAGAACGAACGAACGAACGAACTTTATTTTCAAAGGGTTAAGAATTGGGCACGCATGCCAGTCTGACATTCTGCCCTTCCTCTCTCTCATCATGTATACTATATCCTTTCATCCTCACATTTACTTTAAGCATAATTAAGGCATTTATCATTATAAAAGTAATATTATATTTGCAATAATCATCATAATTAAAGTACGATTTTAAAATATATATTAAAAAATATATAAAAAATAAATAAAAATAGATAACAAACAGATAGACATACAGTCAGACAGGCAGGCAGACAGGCAGGCAGACAGACAGACATGCAGTCAGGCAGACAGACATGCAGTCAGGCAGGCAGACAGGCAGTGAAGCAGGCAGACACTCAGGCAGGCAGGCAGATAGACAGACAGGCAGGCAGACAGACAGACAGACAGACAGACAGATAGATAGATAGATAGATAGAACGAACGAACGAACGAACGAACTTTATTTTCAAAGGGTTAAGAATTGGGCACGCAGGCCCGTCTGACATTCTGCCCTTCCTCTCTCTCTCATCATATATACTATATCCTTTCATCCTCACATTTACTATAAGCATAATTAAGGCATTCATCATTATAAAAGTAATATTACATTTGCAATAATCATCATAATTAAAGTACGTTTTTAACATTAAAAAAGAATAATAATAATAATAATGAATGTAAAAATAAAATAAATAAAAATAAAAATAAACATTAATACATAGATAGATAGATAGATAGATAGATAGATAGATAGATAGATAGATAGATAGATAGATAGATAGATAGATAGATAGATAGATAGATAGGTAGATAGATAGGTAGATAGATAGATAGATAGATAGATAGATAGATAGATAGATAGATAGATAGATAGATAGATAGATAGATAGATAGATAGATAGATAGATAGATAGATAGATAGATAGATAGATAGATAGATAGAGAGAGGTAGGTAGGTAGGTAGGTAAGAAGGTAGGTAGGTAGGTAGGTAGGTAGGTAGGTAGGTAGGTAGATAGATAGATAGATAGATAGATAGATAGATAGATAGATAGATAGATAGATAGATAGATAGATAGATAGATAGATAGATAGATAGATAGATAGATAGATAGATAGATAGATAGATAGATAGATAGATAGATAGATAGATAGATAGATAGATAGATAGATAGATAGAACGAACGAACTTTATTTTCAAAGGGTTTAGAATTGGGCACGCAGGCCCGTCTAACATTCTGCCCTTCCTTTCTCTCTTCTTCCATAGTTAATCCATTTATTCTCAAATGTATCCTAAATGTTACTTAAATAATAAAATAACAAAAAAGTACAATAAAATAAAATCCCAACATTGTAACAGTACAATAACAGTTAAACAGATTTACAGATGCGTATCATAATTTATACTAAACAGGACAAAATTAACTTTAAAACCTACATATGATGTTATGTAATTATTTAAGAACATAACGAAATTAGGGTGGCATATAATCTGCACTCATGATGTATTTGAAAAGTCTGTGATTGAATGAATATGGACTAAGAGTATTTTTTAAGTCGTGTGGAAGAGTATTCCACAGATGAGCAGCAGAAAAAGCTAAACTTTTCTTGAATAAGTCGAGCCTAGGCTTGGGCATGTGTAATTTATTTAAGCGTTGACTGCGTCTTCCGCTGTATTTGAAAATAGGCCACAGATACGTTGGAGCATTCTGTGACAAGATTTTGTGAATAAATTTGGCTTTGTTGAAGAGAAGGCGCTTTCTTAGTGGTAATATGTTAAGATATGTATATGCGTCTACACACTGTGTGAGGTTTTTGTCTGAAATTAGGCGCACTGCACGTTTTTGTAATGAATAGCGTCTTTTAGTGTTGGACATGGTGCAGCCATCCCAAATTGTGGAGCAATAGTCTAGATGTGTTTGTATCTGGGATGTATAGAACATTTTTCGTGTCTCCTCATCTAGGAAATGTTTGATTTTAGCTAATTGGTAAACTTTTTGTGCCGTTTGTTTGGTCAGTGCTTGTACATGCGAATTCCAACTTAAATGTTGGTCAATTATGAGTCCTAGTGTTTTATATTCATTTACATTTTCAATTAAAGAGGTTCCAATGTAGAGCTGAAGTGTTGTTTTCGGCGAGTTTTGTAATTTTTGTCTAGTTGATATTATCATACATTTTGTTTTAGTGATATTTATTTGCATGCAGTTTTCATTGCTCCACTTAATAAGATTGTCTGTGTCGCTTTGTAATAATATTTATAGCGTGTTGCAACTTTTATCACTAGTATAAATGGTACAGTCATCGGCAAATAGGTCGCAGGATGAGTGCTCGATGTGTAGTGGAAAGTCATTTATGTAAATGGAAAAAAGTAGAGGACCGAGAATAGAACCCTGAGGAACACCAGTGTTAATAATAGTTGGGCTTGACAAGGAGTTATTGTACCACACTACTTGCTGTCTGTCGGACAGGAATGATTTAAGTAATGTCACTAGTTTAAAGTTAACTTTCATTGTTTCTAATTTTCTTATTAAAACAGCGTGATCTAACATATCAAATGCTTTCCTAAAGTCTACAAAGATTGCTCCACTTATGTTATCGTTATTTATGTTTAGGTGCAAGTTGTCTATCATCTTAGTTAGAGCTGTGTGGCATGAATGCTTTTGTCGAAACCCTGACTGACTGTCAATTAGCAAGTCATTGCTAACTAGGTAATGTAGTGTTGCTTTATGTATGTGTTTTTCTAGTGGTTTAGAAAGCGATGATAAAAGAGAAATTGGTCTATAGTTACCAAGATTACTGTTATTTGACGAGCCAGATTTGAAGAGAGGATATACTTTGGCAATCTTAAAGGCCGAAGGAAAATAACTTTTAGCAATACATTGATTATATATAAAAGTTAGATAGATAGATAGATAGATAGATAGATAGATAGATAGATAGATAGATAGATAGATAGATAGATAGATAGATAGATAGATAGATAGATAGATAGATAGATAGATAGATAGATAGATAGATAGATAGATAGATAGATAGATAGATAGATAGATAGATAGATAGATAGATAGATAGATAGATAGATAGATAGATAGATAGAACGAGCGAACTTTATTTTCAAAGGGTTAAGAATTGGGCACACAGGCCCGTCTAACATTCTGGCCTTCCTCTCTCTGTCATCTTGCATACTGTATCCTTTCAATCGCACATGTATTTTGAGCATTATTTAAGCGTGCAACATTATCAAGGTAAAATAATAGCATACATTGGTAATATCCAGTCATAATCAAATTTAAGTATGTTAATTAAAATAAAATAAAATAAAATAAATAAATAACATAATAAAATAAAAATAAATAAATATAAGAAAGTAATGGAAAAAAAAACACACAAAAAAAACAGGCAAACAAACAAAACCTTAACCATCACACAGTAAATCAGAAATCATTTGAAACATAATCAGATTATGGTGGCATATAATAAGAACTCGTGAAATATTGGAAATCTGCTGTTGAATGACCAGTGACTTCGTGTGTTGTCAGCGTATGCGGAAAATTTTCCCAGAGGTGAGCAGCTTTGAGTCCCAAGCAGGTACTAACGCCTCCACTATACGAGATCCAGCTTTAGGACCTATGCTCCTTAGGGAGGTAAAGGGTATTGACTGATAGATGAGAATCGTGCATATAGGCCCGTCTTGCATTTTGCCCTTCCTTTTCTTTTCCCCATATGAGGCTTTCATTCTATCCAATTTATATTTAAATCCGTTTAGGCATGTAGTTATAATAAATGTTTAAAGATTATTAGGTAACTGATAAAGGTGGATTTGAGCTGAAATGATAACTTGCCACCCCTATCGACACCTGGTATTAAAGTGCAAGATGTAGGTGTCTTCTCTGATTTAGAATGTTGCTGTGTGTGTTGCAGTAGAACAGTTCACAGGGTACACCACAGGCAACATGACGTGTAGAGTCATAGAAATGGTAACTTCGCTTTAGGTTTATACCATTTATTGCACGCCACAAAACAGTCATGATATTTATGTCATCACCAGCATAGTATAACGAATGCAGCATTCAAAATCATATTAACTGATAGTCATGTAGGATTCAATACTCAATAGTTGTATTGTAAACAGATATCATAAAGTTCTGGTTCGTGAAGCTGTATAAATAATATATATAACTTCTGCAACAGTGTCAGCTGCAGATCTTCAATGTTCATAGACAACAATAAATGCTCCCTTTCTGATGCTAGCAGATCAGATGTATACAATAAGTCCGTTTACTGTCTGCACGTGAATAGCATACTGGGCATACAGGTCAAACCGACCTTTATAACGTTTCTAAGTCTAACCATCTGACTTGGACGTGATCTCTGATATAACGAATCCTGGAACACAGACAATAGTCTTGTTGGTCTAGAGCGACCCATATATATATAACTAGTTCAGGTATAAAGATACCGGTGGCGAAAAACCTAGTCAAAGTACCTCTCCATTTTGAATCACACAGGCGAGCAAGGAGCGACAAAAATGACGAACTTCTAGATGATAGCAAAAAGTTCGATACAAGAGGAATTACCTTTCTTCGGAAATCAACCACGAACATATGCCTCCAGGCAGGCTTGAATAATACTGGGAAATAGTCTAGTTAGCTAACTAACTCACAAAGACAATGTATTTCCCTCAGAAAATCACAAGACGCAGGTTGCGTCCGCTCGCTACTCAGACCATTTCTAAACTGCCCAGCTGGGCGGAACACACAGAACGAACTCCCAGTTTTTGACATGCGCAGAACTCATCTACGTGAGTATCAATTCACACAAAGCAATTCTAAGAACATTCGAGATAAAAGTCTTACACAGTCGCGCCTTTTATGGTCATGAACAGAAGCGTTAAGACAGGTTTCAGACATCTACAACAGTTGACTGATACTACCAAATAAGGAGATATGGTCACGCTTCGTTCAAGAAATTATAGACCGAACGTGTCTCTATACAAGAGAAGGCAAACTCCTAAAAAATTGTAGTCTCAATAACTCGGGTTATGTCCCTTTGACTGTAAAAAACATAATACACATTTCAGTCAAAAAATGATCATACATACGAAAAATGATCATACAAAGACTTTGGAAAAAGTAATTATTTGTGCGTAACATTACCGCACCCTCCCGGGAAAAAAAAATGAAACATTTTTTTTTAAATCCTGGAGCCGGAAAAATCTAGGCTCCTAACGCACGTATGATGCGCGGATATATACCTAACAAACTAGCTCAACACATGGAGCGAAACTGAGATCATATCCCAGGTCCTTAGAGAAAAAATTTATCTAAGTATTCGCGTATATATATATTCCAGGAAGGTGCCACCAACACACGCCACAATGATGGCAACATCATAATAAAAGTCAAATTACTCTCATACCAATATATGAAATTAAATATATTATTATGATATCATATAATGTGTTGTGCAAACAGCGGTGTAATATATTAATATACCGCACTATTTTATTACATTATATAATGCATCAGTAATTAATAAGTAATACAATGTTGTTCTTTGTTGACATAAACAAGCAATAGAAGATGTGGACATCATCCGCTCCCAATCTAGGACAGGACTTGATATCCTCAAAGTTCCACAATGGACATAATCTCGCAGACTTCAATGATGTGCTGCGAAAATATCAATAACACAAATCTTAAAGACAACTGGTAAATCTCTTAATACAATTATGCAAATATATTATGTAAATGTGGCCGAGTGATCTTTTGGCCCGTATATCACTAACTAAGCCTTCTTAGATAATTACATGGTACAATGTTATAAATTTCCCTAAAAAAAAAAAAAAAGTGAGAAAAAATCTACTAACATGTCATTATAATATTGGACTGTATATCAGGAAATATATATATATGACAGAAGAATCATGTGGAATCGTGTGGGCATCTGGACAGAATGTCTGCCATTACATTGTCCGAACCACGGATAGCTCGAACCGAGAAATGAAATGGTTGAAGAGCTATGGCATAACGAGTGGACCTCGAGCTCTTCAAGTTTTTGCTCTGAATAGCAGTAAGCGCTTTCTGGTCAGTTTCCACAATGAAGTGTGCGCCTAGAAGAAATCTTTGTAACTTCAGAATAGACCATACCATAGCCAATAACTCACGGTCTAAAACCGAGTAATTCTTTTCTGCAGCATTTAATTTCCTAGAGATATACATCACCGGATGCAGAGTATCAGAATACTCCTGCATTAGTGCCGCCCCAATCCCAGTTGACGAGGCGTCACTTCGAAGAACAAAAGTCTTCTCAATAGTAGGTAACCTAAGAATAGGTGGAGATGAAAATAGGGCTTTAACCTGGTCCAATGAGGATTGACATTCTTTAGACCAGCGGATCAGATTAGGCGACCCTTTCTTCAATAAAGTAGGCGGTGCCATAATGGAGGACAGATTCGGAATGAATCGTCCGTAGAATTGGATCAAACCTAATAGACTCCTTACTTGTTTCTTCGTTTTAGGGACCGAAATGTTAAGTATTTTTGAAACATTGTGGTCCTCTGTCTTTAAAAGACCACGACCAACACGATGACCTAGGAAAGAAATCTCACTAAATCCTATAAAGGCTTTAGAGGGTTTTGCAGTCAAGTTATACTCGCGAAGAGTAGACAGTAATTCGTATAAACCCAAATAGTGATCTTCCCAGGAATCACTGAATAGACAGATATCATCTAGGTATGCTATGACATCTGTACGATATGCGAGAATTCGCCGCATCATGCGTACGAATGTAGCAGGGGCGTTCATAAGACCGAAAGGCATGAAATTCCATTGGAATAAACCCCTAGGTGTAGAAAAAGCTGTAAAAGGTTTGGCACGTTCAGTTAGCGGGACTTGCCAATAACCTTTAGACAAATCTAGTTTGGTAAGAATCTAGAATTAGAAAGTTTATTGAGTAGCTCTTCTAATGAAGGCATAGGTTCAGCATCGAACTTCGTAACTTGGTTCAATTTGCGATAATCTACGCAAATGCGAATGTTATTATCCTTCTTTCGAACAATAACCATAGACGAAGAGTATGCTGAAGTGGATGGTTCAATGATTTCCAAACGTATCATTTCATCCAATTCTTTTTCGACTTGAGACTGGAAATGGATAGGTATTGGATAGGGTCTGACTCTGATAGGATTATGATCAGTTAGCACAATGTCATGTTCAATGACATGTGTGTGTCCCGGGATGTCTGTAAGAACATCCTGAAATGTTTGCAACATCGAAGAAACTTGTCGATGTTCCTCAGCGGAAAGATTTGGAGAAACGGTCACGTTTTTCCAAGATTCCGTAGAATAAAGTGGGACCATAGAAAGAGGAAGATTGACATCAGAAAAAGTAGTTTCCTCATCCTGTATAACTGACAGAGATGAGTACTGACCATGAGGTACTTGAGAATTGTCCGTAGCCTGGAAAATAGGCTGCAAATAGTCAGGTCTTTCATAAAATTCCGTGAGCATATTTATGTGGAAAGTTTTATGCTTTCCATCAATATCGACAACATAGTCGACATCAGAAATTTTGGAGACTATTGCATATGGACCTTTCCATGCAATTAGAAGTCTGTTCTCCCTTGAAGGAAGTAGAACGAGAGCTTTGTCACCTGGACAAAGTTGTCGTAGACATCTATTCTTATTTGCAAACTGCCTTGCCTTTTCTTTAGCAAATTCGGAAGACGAAGTTGCTAGTTTGCATGCCTCGATGATCTTTTGCCTAAGAGCAATGACGTACTCATAAGAAGATTGAGTCTCATCGCTAATATTATCGGCAGTGATTAGATCGTGAAGTAAAGACATAGGGCCGCGCGGTTGCGCGCCAAAGACAAGTTCAAAAGGGGAAAACCCTGTATGTTCATTGGGGACCTCTCTATACGCAAAGAGAGCCGCGGGTAAGACCCTGTCCCAATCCTGAGGATGATCCTCAGTTATTTTACCAAGTAAAGTTTTCAGAGTCCTATTTAAACGTTCGACCAACCCATTAGACATTGGGTGATAGATACTGCTGAGAGACCTTTTAATGTGTAGCATAGACATTACCTGTGACATAGTGTCTGATATAAGTTGAGTGCCATGGTCTGACAATATTTCTCCGGGAAAACCCAAGCGAGAAAATATCAGCCAAAGAGCGTCTGCGATATCAGCAGTTGAGATGCTCTTGAGAGGTATTGCCTCTGGCCAACGTGTGCACATATCGACACACGTAAGAATAAATTGATGTCCTCTAGCTGACTTAATTCTAAAAGGACCGATAATATCTATTGCCATTTTTTGAAAAGGGCGAATAGGGATGTCAGCAGCCTGGATAGGCGCAGCATGTCGTGGTCCTTTAGATTTGACCTCCTGACATACTTTGCAAGAGCGACAGTACATTCGTATGTCCTTGCTCACAAATGGCCAAAAGAAAGCCGCAAGAACCCTCGACTTTGTACGGGAAAAACCCATATGTCCAGCACATTGCGAGTCATGAGCATGTTGCAATATTTGCACTCTCATGCTCTTAGGCACAAGAATTTGTGAATGAGTGGACGTAGTCGAGTCTTGTACTATACGTACAAGTACGCCGTTCTTCATAGAAATCCAAGACTTTCTATTAGTATCCTGATTAGGATCCCCTTTTTTTGCTAGAATGAAGAATTTTTGTAAAGAAGGATCTTCTTCTTGCAATTTGATAAATGAGTCACGTGTAATAGTCAAGTGACTATCTTGGTCATTTACTTCATCATTATTAGTTAATGAAGTTTGAGGTGGATCCAGAGCATGTGCTCTTGTGACCACCGCATTGGTAGCTTCAATGTTTTGCTCTTCCCAAACAGCGATCTGCTGTGGGGTACATTCCCTAACTCCGTGAATACGACCAATAATAAGGTCCGCAATAGGGTTTGGAAGTAGACACGCGTGGACCTCTCCCGTGAAGAAAGGAGTAGCAATATGTATTATGGCAGTAGGATATTTTTCCAACGTGCCACCAAATGTGACACATTTGATGACCTTTCCTGTAGCACAGGATGGATCTACAAGAGATTGCCTAACGCCGACAGTAGTACATCCAGAATCAAACAACACCGAGACTGGATTACTATTTACAAGCCCCTTATGTAATATAAGAGAACCTCTCCCATCATGAGCAACATTAGCAGGAAAAGCAGGCAAAGGATGACCACAGCTTAGAGTACTAACGGTCTTCGGATCAAATAAAGTACTGCATTGGATACATTTATTTGCCCTACCAAAATCAAAAGATGAGCATCCGATAGCATTATGGTCTTTATCATTATTAACCTGCTTATCTGCTCCCTGAGATTCTTGTTGAACAGCGTTTGTCTGTTGATATTTTTTTCTCTTATGTTGCGATCTACCGCGACCATTATTGCCTCTGCAATTATCATTAAAGTCCCTACTGTAATTTTTATCCTGGTTTGAGTTCCAGTTTCCATAACTGTCATTACCATCTCTATGCTGTTGAGAACCTCTATTATCTTGGTATTGAGGTCTCTGCGAAAAATATTTCCCTCTATGCCGATTACCTTTGTGGAAATTTCTAAAGTTAACCGGAGTAGAATAACGTGTAGTATTAGGATGTCTCCAGTTCTGGGAAGAAGAATCACCCTGGAATTGATTACTATGATTCTGGGCATAATTACGGTTACTCTTTTTATTGAAATTTTGCTGGCTACCCTGAAATTTACGCATAAAATTTGGGCCATAAGGTGCTGCCGAAGCAACTGGCAGACCTTCTTTCACCTTAGAGTTGCTAATGGTTATGTGCGGATGCGCAGTAACATACTGGTTACAGTATTCTTCCATTTCTTTTATGTTTTTAGGCTTACGCTCATGAAAAAAAGAAAGAAAAGCTTCATTAACAGAAGACATGACCTTGTCTCTAAGTAGCAAGTCCATGAGAGCTTCAAATGTACTTTCTGTCTTAGACAACTCAATCCACCGTAAAAAAGTAAGACGTATGCTTGAGATGAATTCAGAGAATTCAACTCCAGTTTCTGGTAACATGTTTTTAAATTTAAGACGATATCCGTCCTCGTTAAGTTGGTACTGCTTTAACAATGCTGCCCTGACAACCTCATAGTTGTTTTTGTCAGGCACATCTACCATACTCAACAAAGTCAAAGCATCACCTCTAAGTATCTTGGACAGATGATAAACATATAATGTTTTATCTATATTATGCACCTTACATGCACTTTCAAATCTATCTAGATAAAATGTTATATCATCGATTGAGGGATTAAATGCTGGTAGATTAAGCTTGAAATCCTTAGCATTAGTCTTATCTGACACCTTATTTGCATCATTAGCATTACCAGCGTTCAATAACTTTAACTTCTCTAACTCTAAAGCTATGAGTTTTTCTTCATGCTCCATTTTTGCTTTTCTCTCATCAGCTTCTCTTTGTAACCTTCTTTCTTCAGCCTCAGCCTGTAACTTTCTTTCTTCAGCCTCAGCCTGTAACTTTCTTTCTTCAGCCTGAGCCTGTAACTTTCTTTCTTCAGCCTCAATTTCAAGTCTCTTATTTTCCGCCTCTTTTTCAAGTCTCTTATTTTCCGCCTCTTTTTCAAGTCTCTTATTTTCAGCCTCTTTTTCAAGTCTCTTATTTTCAGCCTCAGCCTGAAGTCTCTTCTCCTGAGATTCTGCTTCTCTTTTTTGTTTTTCCATTTCCATTTGTAATCTTTTCTCATCCACCTGCATCTGCAGTTTCTTTTGTTCTATCTCAGCATCTATTCTCTTTTGTTCAGTTTGTTCTTTCATTTTCTTTTCTTCCGACTTCAATGCCTTGGCATATTGAACAGTCGCAAATTCTTCTAATTTATCACCTGTCTTCCCAAGGGCTTTACCCTGCTCAATAAAGTACTCAAATGTAGACATGATGTCTAAAATGTGAGTACAGAACCTGAAATAATTATCTTATTTCAATCTTAATAGCAACAAGACTTAATAAAGTGCTTGTATAATCACTATGTTTACTCCAATCTCTGTGGGAAACAAGACTTGACACCAATTTGTATTATCAAATGTATAATAATATCACAAGTCACCTCTTAATTATCAGTGCACTACACAAATCAGTGCATAACCATCAGTTATTTATCATAACTGCACTACAATAGTGCATAAGCAAAAAACCACCAGTTAGTTATGATAAGTGCACTATAGACCAATAGTGCATGAGCATATATGTAACAATAGTGAAAGCTAACCATGCAAGAACTATGCAAACAATAACAAGACAATGTAAACAATAACAAAGGTCACCAACAATGTAAACAATAACAAAGATCAAAGTCAATGTAAACAACAACAAAGATCAGAGTCAATGTAAACATCAACAAAGATCAAAGTCAATGTAAACAATAACAAAGATCAGAGTCAATGTAAACAATAACAAAGATCAAACAATACGAAAACATTCGCATAAGTCAAATAAATAAACAGCGAAACTAAAAAGAAATATCACAAAGAATGTGATGACAAAATGCGAAGATATGACAAACAAATGACGCTACAGTGTATACACAAAAATTTACGTAAAGAACTGAATAATAGAAAAGAGGAGACCTACAAATACAAACAATTGAAATCGAAACTAAAAAACAGAAAGAAAGAGAGGAAAAAAAATATATACAAAAAACGAAAATAAAGCACAACTCGTCACAACTAAACAGATATAGCAACGATTGTCGCTAGCAAATTTCACAGTAGGAAATTCGCACAGTCCCTAACGAAACGCTAACAGTAGAACCTCTGTGACGTGGTATCTTCCACTGAAAGACACCGCCCAACCGAGAAAACCCGCTGAATATAAACATATAAATATACAAATACAAATAACATATAACATGTAACAAATAGCAAAAAGTGTGAAAGAATTTAGAAGGCTCAGCTAGAACATAAGGGCACAGTTCACAAACAAAACAGGCCACTTAACTTCTATGTATCCACAACGTCAGCACAGTTCAGAACAGGATGTGATCAGCATTCTTAGGACAATGATCCAACGTTGATCCATATCTGCTCTCATAAACTGCCATGACGAAGGAAATGAGCTTCTGACAGGAAACAGCTTCTGAACTTGATCTTCTGAATTGACTTGAGCACTTGACCTTCTGAATCTGCAACAGTACCTCTGAGACCGGAACAGTTGTTACGGCACTTGTCCTTCTTCCTAACAGATCAGGAAAACTGCCAACTTGACGAGCAACGCCGGGTATTTTGAAACAATTTCCAACTTTCAGCAACGCCGGGTACTTTCAAAATCTTTCATCAAACATTGAGGTGATGAGTTGAAACTGTAATGTTGAAAGCTTGATGATGATGTCTGGGTTTGTTGACCCCCTTGATAGCTGGTATCAGAGTAAACCAACATATGGCCACCAAAAATGATAAAGGTGGATTTGAGCTGAAATGATAACTTGCCACCCCTATCGACACCTGGTATTAAAGTGCAAGATGTAGGTGTCTTCTCTGATTTAGAATGTTGCTGTGTGTGTGTTGCAGTAGAACAGTTCACAGGGTACACCACAGGCAACATGACGTGTAGAGTCATAGAAATGGTAACTTCGCTTTAGGTTTATACCATTTATTGCACGCCACAAAACAGTCATGATATTTATGTCATCACCAGCATAGTATAACGAATGCAGCATTCAAAATCATATTAACTGATAGTCATGTAGGATTCAATACTCAATAGTTGTATTGTAAACAGATATCATAAAGTTCTGGTTCGTGAAGCTGTATAAATAATATATATAACTTCTGCAACAGTGTCAGCTGCAGATCTTCAATGTTCATAGACAACAATAAATGCTCCCTTTCTGATGCTAGCAGATCAGATGTATACAAAAAGTCCGTTTACTGTCTGCACGTGAATAGCATACTGGGCATACAGGTCAAACCGACCTTTATAACGTTTCTAAGTCTAACCATCTGACTTGGACGTGATCTCTGATATAACAAATCCTGGAACACAGACAATAGTCTTGTTGGTCTAGAGCGACCCATATATATATAACTAGTTCAGGTATAAAGATACCGGTGGCGAAAAACCTAGTCAAAGTACCTCTCCATTTTGAATCACACAGGCGAGCAAGGAGCGACAAAAATGACGAACTTCTAGATGATAGCAAAAAGTTCGATACAAGAGGAATTACCTTTCTTCGGAAATCAACCACGAACATATGCCTCCAGGCAGGCTTGAATAATACTGGGAAATAGTCTAGTTAGTTAACTAACTCACAAAGACAATGTATTTCCCTCAGAAAATCACAAGACGCAGGTTGCGTCCGCTCGCTACTCAGACCATTTCTAAACTGCCCAGCTGGGCGGAACACACAGAACGAACTCCCAGTTTTTGACATGCGCAGAACTCATCTACGTGAGTATCAATTCACACAAAGCAATTCTAAGAACATTCGAGATAAAAGTCTTACACAGTCGCGCCTTTTATGGTCATGAACAGAAGCGTTAAGACAGGTTTCAGACATCTACAACAGTTGACTGATACTACCAAATAAGGAGATATGGTCACGCTTCGTTCAAGAAATTATAGACCGAACGTGTCTCTATACAAGAGAAGGCAAACTCATAAAAAATTGTAGTCTCGATAACTCGGGTTATGTCCCTTTGACTGTAAAAAACATAATACACATTTCAGTCAAAAAATGATCATACATACGAAAAATGATCATACAAAGACTTTGGAAAAAGTAATTATTTGTGCGTAACAGTAACTTTTAGCAGATGTGATGAAGGTGAAAAATATTAATTATCTTTAAAACTATTTATATTTGAATATTATCCTTTTGGATATAATTCCTAGTCTATCTCCTTTGTTGAATTATTTTTATTTAATTGTATTCCAACCAGGCGTTCTCTTGTAGTGAATAATTTAATGTCCAGTAAATGCAAACTTTTAAAGTCCGCCATACATTCCTATATAGCTATTTCCTCATTCTTCAGTAATATTGTCTGGCTTTAACCGTAATTCACATTTCCCGTCTTCAAACTTCAAAGAAAGACCGCCGCGCTGACTTTGCGCTGTGTGTGTGGGGGTGTCGCGCTACACATTTTTTTTTCCACAACAAAGCAAGAGGAACCAAATTTCGCTACAGAGCCCTCTTCTTTAAAACAGTGCATGCACAGTTAACTTTTTGGTAACTCATGCTGCAGTTTCTCCTTACTTTTCTGTTTCTCTATATCTCCTTTGATAGGATGCCTACTTAAAAAATCGGGTCCAAGATTGACCCGTCCTGGTATGTATCTCACATTGAACGAATATGGAGATAACAGTAAACTCCACCTTAAAAGTCGTGAATTAAATTTTTTAGACACTGCTAAAAACATCAAAGGCTGGTGATCACTTTCCACAATGAAGTGTTTCCCGTAAAGAAAAGGGGCGAATTTGTTGATCGACCAGACCAAAGCGAGGCATTCACGTTCAACGGTAGAATAATTCCTTTCAGCTGTATTTAACTTTCTACTGGCAAAAGCTACTGGTAATAGCATATGTGGCGGTGTGTCTGCCCGCTGTAGTAATGTTGCTCCGATGCCTACATTGCTAGCATCCGTTCTTAATACGAATTCTTGTGTGAGATCGGGAAAGGCAAGGATAGGTTTATTTGTCAGCTTATTTTTGAACTCTGTATAAGCCTGTTCACACTCCGCAGTCCATTGTATTTTATCCGGCTGACCTTTTTTGGTTAAGTCGGTTAATGGCGCGCACAATGAGTTAAAATGGGGTATATATTTCTGATAAAACCCGCACAGTGACACAAAGGATCTTACATCCTTCTTAGTTTGTGGTCTTGGTGCTTTTCTCATTTTCTCTACATTCTTTGGGTCCGGAGACATTTGCCCTGTAGAGACAGTGTGACCTAAAAATCCCAATGTCTCACACCCAATATGACACTTAGTTGGACGTGCTGTCAATCCCGTTTCTCTCAGTCTATCCAACAACATGGAGAGTGCTACTACGTGTTCCTCGAAGGTAGTGGTAGCAATCAGAATATCATCCATGAAGTTGGTGATATGAGGATTTTGTAATGGTTCCAACAATTTCCTCATCATTCTGGTGAAGATACTTGGAGCATTCTTTAAACCAAATGGGAGTACATTGAACTCGTAATGTCCCTCCGGTGTACTAAAGGCTAACAGTTTCCTAACTTCTGGTTTTACTGGTATTTGGTAGTATCCCTTGCTTAGATCTACTTTTGAAAAATACCGAGCCTTACTCAATGTAGCAAACAACTGATTGGTGTCAGGTAATGGGTCTACCTGAGATTCAGTGATAGCATTTAGTTTTCTATAATCAATGCATAACCTGTGCTCACCACTAGGCTTCCTTAATAGCACCACACTCGAGCTGTAGGGAGATTCAGACTTTGAAATAATTTTCTCTTTTAAGAGATAGTCAATCTCATCCTTGCGTGCTTATGCTTGCTATTGTTCAGTCCATGTCCGCAACAATGCTTCCAGTGGACCGTGTATTGGGACGGCGAAACAACCACGTTGCCGGACCCACACCTATTTCTATTGTAAGGGGCAGTATACCGAAGTGGGGCCTGTCTCCATCATTTGTCTGGTACAGCCCTGGTTCCTACCTCCTATGGTTCTGGTTTGTTTCCGCAGCTTTTTTAATACTGGTTGCTGACTAACAAATGGTTCCAGATGATCCAGGCCATGGTGCTCCGACAAATATCTAGTCGGGGTGGGATGTCTTACGTCCCCTCTCTGTACAATACGGAGAGTTGCCATGGTTACTGGTGTAACAGTAGACTTGTTGTGATTTTGTTTTCTCCTTATCACCGCATCTACCTGTTGTTTTCTCTTGTGAGTTTTCTTAGTGGGCCTACGTCCGCAACAATGCTTCCCTAGGTCCTGTAACTGGTCTACACTTCTGAATGAGGTTACCTGGTTACATTATGTACAGGATTTCACATACCAACTTATGTCTTCAATTATTCCTGGCCAGTAATATCGCAATGCTATCTTTCGACAAGTGGCCCCTTTTCCTCTGTGACCCCTGCCTGATGTAGCATGCTCTTGCTCCATAATTTCCTCCCTGTAGAATTTTGGCACTACCAGCTGTCCATGCCCTTTAGGTCATTTTCCACCTTGTCTGTAGAGTAGGCCATTTTCTATGTAGAAGTCTCCTTTCTCTGGAGGGTTATGGGCCTTTGGCAATTTGCCAAAACAAGGCTTCAATGTGCTGTCTGCTGTTTGAGCCTTTTTCATCTTTATAGGATGAATGTTTATTGGATTTCCCTCCCCCTTTTTGGTGCTGGACCTGGTATGGTTTGCTGCCATGACTTACTTACTTAGTCGTTCCCCTTCTACCGTGAGGTGTAGAGGTTTGGAAGAGAGAGCGCCAGACTATCCTATCGGCTGTCTTCCTCCTGGCCTGGTTCCATTCTAGTCCTCGGTCCTTCAAAGATTGTCTAATGTTGTCCTCCCAGCGGACTCTGGGTCGTCCTGGAGGTCTGGATCCCTGGCTCTTTGTTTCCCATGCTTGTCGTGGTAGCCGATCTTCTCCCATTCTGCAGACATGGCCAAACCATCTTAGTTGGGACTGTTCTATTTGGGTCTGCAGCGGATGGGATTTTAGGCCTTGACGGATCGTCTGGTTGCGGACCATGTCTCTTCTTGTTACTTCAACCACTTTCCTCAGATACCTCATTTCTGAGGTTTGGATCTGGCTTTTGTGGGTTGTAGTCATTGCCCACGACTCGCATCCATATGTCAAGACTGGGACATAGGTGGAGCGGTATACAGCCATCTTCGTTTTCTTACCAACCTCTTTCTTGCTGAGGAATCCACGATTTATGGCCTGAAAAAGTCTCCCAGCCGCTGCTTTTCGTTGCTGCCATGACAACAGGTTTTATTGGGTCATCCAAAAAGACATATTTACATCCTATTACCAGCGGGTATATAGGATCATCACTTACTGCTGCTCTTATCACTCCTTCCACATAGCGAGTTCTCACGTTGATCCTTGCTATGGGAAGTGTCATGGTGACGGTCCCCTGCATTGCCCCTTGTATGTCCACTGTTTCTGTGGTAAGTTGATCAGGGTGCACTAGGGTTGCACTCACGACTGAGTCGAATTCCAATCCGGAATCATATAAGCACTGAATTTTGGTGCCATTACATGTCACTTCCTCACAGACAGGGGGATGATGGAGGTCATTCTGACTAACTGCCAGTTCCTTCCTTCCCTTGTTCTCTGTTGTAAGGCATGCAGCGTGATGAGGAGGGTTTTTCCGTCTGCATTCCGCAGTATTGGGGTTACTCATTTGGCAAGATTTACACCACTTACCTTCCTTTCTTGGAGGTTTCTTTTCTGATCCTAGAGGGTTTTTGTCTTTATAATCAGTTCTGTGTTTGTTCTTGTTGGAATTGTCCCTGTGTTCATAGTTGGTAAAGTTTTGTGAAGGTTTGAAGTTCTCACCCTGCTTCTTCTTATTTCCTGACACTTCTGACTGAGCTGCTTGATATCTTTCAGCCATGGTTAAAATATCTTCCAATCTCTCTGCTCCTTGCTCCATAAGAAATTTTCTCATTTCCTGAGGCATGTATTCTCTAAGTTGTTCCATCATGACCATTTCTTTTATATCTTGACATTTTCCTAAGCTAATCCATTTTGTCAGATAAGTTTCCAATCTGGCAGAAAACTGGTGATAGTTTTCTCCTGGAAGTAGCTTAGCAGTTCCGAATCTCTTTCTATAAGATTCAGAATTCTTTTCGTACCTGACCAGTAAAGCTTGTTTTAAGATTTCATAATCTTCCTGGTCTTCTTTTGAGAGTTTTAAATAAACATCGTATGAAACTCCCCTCAACACCTGAGATAGCTTAAGGCTCCATTTTTCCTTTTCCAATCCATAGGTAGTGGCCAGTCTCTCATATCTATCCAGGTATGACTCAATGGCGTCCTCCTTCTCAATAAATGGATCTAGGTGGAAACTCATGGCTCCATTTGCCGTGCTCTGGTTGGAGCTACTCTCAGAGTGAGGTGAGCTAGCACCATGATTGCTAGCTGCTCCCTGGAGTTCAAGTTCCTTTAAACTTTAAATCTCATGGGCTCTTTGTAACCTTCTTTCTTCAGCTTCAGCTTCCAATATTAGTCTCTTTTCTTCTCTTTCCAGTCTTTTGGCTTCTCTCTCTGCTTCCATTCTTTTGACTTCTCTCTCTGCGTCTAAGCTTTTGGCTTCTCTCTCTGCTTCCATTCTTTTGGCTTCTCTCTCTGCTTCTAAGCTTTTGGCTTCTCTCTCTGCTTGTAGTTTTCTTTCCTCTCTGTCCATATGTTTGTCCACTTCCTTTGTGACATACTGGATAAGAGCATCACCTGTCAATCCTACATCCTTTCCTTCCTGCATGATTGCAGATCGAAACTTCACCAAATCAGCCATGATGCTTACTTACCAGAGGGTATATAATTTTATCTTCACTAACCAACTAACTTAATTAAAATCAATTAATTACTTTGAACAAGACAAATCCTTAAAACCTTGTGAGCGTTTCCTATTTACTTAGTACTCAATGGTACTACTATTACGAAAAAATTTCCAAGTTTTAGAATTTTTTTCAAAAAAAAATTATTTTTACAAACTATTTGTGGCTCAAGATAGAAGAATACACAGATAGTGGCTCAGGATAAAAAATAATATCCCGCGAAAGAGCCCCCAATGTAGCGAAAGGTTTTCCTATTATGATAATAGTGGTAGAGCAGAAGTAGAATCTCTCTCCAGAAAGTATGAAGTTCCAGCGCCCGAGAAGTACACTGGTATCACAAGTGAGTTACAGCTGTGAATACTCTGAGCTGGACAATAGATTAGGCTTCAGAAGTATACGTTGCTACTTTCGCTATCGTAACCCTATGTGATAATATAATTAAATTTGAAAAGGTAACTCAAAATTTTAACAGTTAAAAATTTAACAAGTCAAATGAGTACAATTATCCAATTTATTATGTACATCTATATATTCTTGTAATGAGAAATGGTTGTTGTAAGATGGTAAAATGTATGATTATTTACAGTTACAAATCAAATAAACAAGCTAAAAAGTCTTGGATTTATCTTCCACTGAACTTATAAAACAAGTTTGTCACATTATCTATTGCCATCTAGTTGTCATCATTAAACAGTCGTTTTAGAAACTGCTCACAGGATTTGTTGGATGGATACACATAAACTCATCTTATGTTATTAGCCACGTCTGCTCGAGGTTCCTGAGACACACTGGAGAACGGAAGACTTTCCTTCAGCCCACCCTATAACTACGGGGGACTAAGGTGTTGAAGATTGGTTGACCTCTAGGCTTCAGTGAGCTGGATCAACTTCTTCAAGTCTTTAGTTTCTCGATCAGGAATGATCATAAACATTGATCATAAAACCCTCTTAGGATTTATAAGCTCACGGGAGCCGCGCTAGCGTAGTGGTTACAACACCGCTCTGGCGACCGGGTGATACAGGATCAAACCCGGGCGACGGCATTTGAGGATTTTTCGTCGACCGGGATTTGGACTGGATTAACTCGAGACCTGGCGACGACATTTGAAGGAGTGTCGTCGACCAGGGACTGGCGGCTCCTGAGCCGACCCAGCTGCAATGGGTACCTCCGAAATCGGCGAGTATTTGCCTGAATGGCGAGGGACACCTGTCTCTGTACAAGAAATAAAGGGATACTCACGTAAAATCAATATCAGGTTAGACATAAATAATAACCTGAGATTTCGCCTCGAGTATTAGCGGGCGTACAAAAAAAAAAAAAAAAAAAAAAAAAAAGCTCACGGTGAGACTGTTTTGGTTGAAGTTAATCTGCCCTGCATGTAGCGTGAAAAAATAACTTTTCTTGCAGATACTGTCTTCCAGTTTCTCACTCTGGCTTCTGGATTTGGTGTGTGTAATTTCCAATGCGCCGCTCTGTCCTTATATTTCAGTCTCTCGCCCGTCCGAGAAAGCACCTCCTAAATTCTCCGAAAGATTTTAGTTTCATCTCCTGATTTGAGGCGATTTGAAGCAATCTGTGCTTTTCCTGTACTTGTTTTCTCTTCTGTTCACTACACACTTATATCCTTCCTTCCTTCCTAGGTATCATTTCCTTTTCCCCATATGAGGCTTTCATTCTATCCAATTTATATTTAAATCCGTTTAGTCATGTAGTTATAATAAATGTTTAAAGATTATTAGCTAACTTTTAGCAGATGTGATGAAGGTGAAAAATATTAATTATCTTTAAAACTATTTATATTTGAATATTATCCTTTTGGATATAATTCCTAGTCTATCTCCTTTGTTGAATTATTTTTATTTAATTGTATTCCAACCAGGCGTTCTCTTGTAGTGAATAATTTAATGTCCAGTAAATGCAAACTTTGAAAGTCCGCCATACATTCCTATATAGCTATTTCCTCATTCTTCAGTAATATTGTCTGGCTTTAACCGTAATTCACATTTCCCGTCTTCAAACTTCAAAGAAAGACCGCCGCGCTGACCTTGCGCTGTGTGTGTGGGGGTGTCGCGCTACACATTTTTTTTTCCACAACAAAGCAAGAGGAACCAAATTTCGCTACACCCCCTCATCCAGGAAGTGTTTGATTTTAGCTAACTGGTAAACTTTCTGTGCCGTTAGCTTTGTGAGTGCATGTACATGTGAGTTCCAACTTAGGTGCTGGTCAACAGTTAGACCTAGAGTTTTATGTTCATTTACTTTTTCAATTAGTGATGTTCCAATGTAGAGCTGAAGTGTAGTTTTCTGCGAGTTTTGTAGTTTTTGTCTGGTTGATATTAACATACATTTCGTTTTACTAATATTTATTTGCATTCGATTCTCGTTGCTCCACTTAATAAGATTATGTGTATCGTTTTGTAAAGATTGTTCTAGTGAGGTGCAACTTGTATCACTTGTATAAACAGTACAGTCATCGGCAAACAGGTCACACGATGAGTGTTTGATGTGCAGAGGAAGGTCATTAATGTATATGGTAAAGAGAAGAGTGCCAAGAATAGAACCCTGAGGAACACCTGTATCGAGAACGGTTGGGTTGGACAAGTAATTGTTGTAAGACACCACTTGTTGTCTCTCTGACAGGAATGATTTAATTAACTTCACCAGCTTAAGATTTACTTTCATCAGACAGACAGGCAGACAGACAGGCAGGCAGACAGACAGACAGACAGACAGATAACCGTTTTAGCTGCATGTCGTATGTTGTTGATCCTATGTTCTGTTTGAATTATCCTAGAGACTTCGTACACATGTGTCACAGTATAGGATGCACAGGTCTGGTGGATCTACTAGACCTCTCAAAACTGTTTCACATTACAAGATGAAAGAGGTCTGATGAATTGTATACTTCTCATAACGGTATACGTGGTCTGGCGAATGGACCCAATCCCATCTTATTTTCCCTTCATTTGAAGCTGTGTTTCCAATACATTTTTATTATTACCGACAAGTCTTTTATTGTCAATATTATTTCACTTAGGCGGTCATCCGCGTATCACGTCATGCAGTGGGGGTAGGGGGGAGGAGAGAAATTGATTTTGTAACCTATGTCCTCATAGTATACTTTTATCCGCAATAGTTAACAACTCCTTATTGGACGACTTCTACCAATATTATAATCTCGGCTGAAATATTGTCACAAAACGGTTTGTGCTCTCTCATGTCCACTCTGGCAGTATTGCATTACCTTCACTGTGCGGGCGAAATTTTGATATTTCTCTCTCTCCCCTGACCTAACTTGGCCCATTTCTGTCAACACAAAAAACTCATCCGAAGGTCAATGGTTACATATTTTTCACACTTCAATTCGACGGTCCATCCCTTAGGGATTATGTTAACTCGTGATTTGAGTATGTGTTTGGGGTGGTAATATGTTGGCTGACACCACCGATAATGATGTGTCACGTAACAGCAACGACGGGTAAGTCAAGCAGGCTGGACTCGTAGGTAATATTATCGACATCATTTTATTCAAGACGAGACTTGGACATTCCACATCACAGGCAAGTAGTAACAGTACATGGCATCATAGTTTCATTGTAGAAAATACATTATTATCGATATGGCTTTTGACTGACGATGCCAGTTATAATAATGATAAGGTTAAACGTCCTGACCAATTCGGATAAACTTCATCGAATTGCAGCTTAGTTTAATATATATATTCGCTCCTAATGTTCAGAGGGACACACTAGCCATTGATCATTACAGATGCAATGGAAGTTCTGCCTTGATAATTAGGGCTCTGGGTCTTTGAGGCAAGAGACCTTGAAACGTGCCGTTAACTGGCAATAATTATAAAACGTAAATGAATTCCTGGAATAATCCCCCAGGAACAAAACTCTTGAGTACTTCAAATATATAATCGTAGGTATGGGTCTTCTCTTTACTTTAGAGATAGAACACCAAAAAATATGCGTCCCTCAACGAGGACCAAAATATTATAATACCTCAAGGGTCTGATTTGTATAGCAACAAATCGACGCAACAAAAGTGCGTCATCTGCATTCAATGGTGATGCAGAAAAGTACGCATAACTATTTAAACAAAGTACATCTATATCAGATGCGCTAACATATGAGTCCATCAAAAATAGACTGGCATGTGAAAGTCTCACACACTTAACTCCCACGCGTAAAAAGGACTTAACAATATACATCAACCCCCGGAGAAAAAAGCGGAGCTTTTTTTTTGTTTTAAAATATACCGGAGAAGTCAATCAAAGTCCATTTTACAATAATCAATCAAACAAAATTAATGTTAAGTCAATATAATAAGTGGGATGAAGTGTGGAATAGGAAAACAAATTCCAAACTCAAACAAAAGAGATGACACATAATGTACCGTACCAAAAATGTACCAAATACAAATTAAGAAGTGGCAAATGAAATGAGATAATGAAATAATAGTAGCGAAGAATGAAAAGAAATGGTGAATAATGGTGACAGCAATCAAACAAGATGCTAAAAGAAAAATGTCAATCAATGAACAAAATTAAATTGAGTAATGTAGGTATGTATGCGTATAAATGTAAGAGTGGGAAACAGTTAAATAAAATCAATGCGCAAAATAACACACTCGAATGAAACAACACAGTCCAAAGAGGGTGTAGGAAGAATCAGCTACACAGCTTAAGCAAGTATGCTAATATTGGCTACATGAAATATCTATGTGCCAAAATTATCAAGCGCTAATGATGCGCGATCAAAAAATAATTGAAGTGACGTGTAATAGCACTTAAAAAACACTAAACTAATTAAGTTAAAACTACTGTCATAAGTGTCCCACATTGTTCATGGAATATTAAAATGTTAGTAATTAATCTACAATTAAATTAATTAAAAGTGTTATGAAATCACCAAGTCGGCAAGTAAGATTGTCATAGAATCGCACAAACAGTGGCGGAAATATATGGGTATCTTATAAAGTCAAATGTTATGAAATTATTCACACGTTAAATAAGTTCAGTTTATGTCATTTTAGTTTTCGATAGAAATCGATTAAAACTCGCTTAATAGTCAATGTTGAACCAACCAAGGTACTTATAGTTAATTAAATAGAGAATCACTAAAAAAATAAACAATGTGATGTTGATAAGTATGTTTAAAATATAGTACACAATGGTTCGCATATTGGAACGTCATATACAATATTGAGCTCATGGCTGGAAAAACGTTGAGTATTACGTGGCGTCATTGTTCGCAATCAACCATTTTTCAGTGATGACTGGGTAACGTAGTGGTGTCCCAAATTGAAGGGTGCAGAGGCTCGGTAGAGTCTTGTGGGCAACGAGACAAAATATCGACCATCACATTTTCAGCACCTCGAATAGCCCGCATTGTAAAGTGGAAAGGTTGCAATGCTATAGCGTAGCGGGTTGATCTTGAGCTCTTAAGGTCTTTGATCTGGAGAGCCGTAAGGGCACGTTGATCAGTTTCCACGAAAAAATGTGCGCCGAGTAAGAATCTCTGTAATTTGAGGATGGCCCAAACCATAGCCAACAGTTCTTTGTCCAGCACAGAGTAATTGCGTTCTGTTGTTGTTAATTTCCTTGAAACGTACATTACAGGGTGTAAAGTTCCAGAATAACTGCATTAAAGACGCACCGATTCCCATCATTGAAGCATCACTGCGAAGAATAAAAGGGATATCTGGGTTTGGCAATCGTAAAATAGGTGTAGATGAAAACAATGATTTAATGTTATCTAAAGTGGTCTGGCACTCTGGGGACCACCGAATCATGTTTGGTGAACCCTTCTTCAATAAACCAGAGAGAGACGCAGTGATAGTAGATAAGTGAGGAATGAAACGTCCATAGAACTGAATTAAACCCAGAAGACTACGAACTTGTTTCTTAGTCTTAGGAGCAGTGATATTAAGAATCTTAGAAATATTATGGTCTTCAGTATGCAATAGACCATGACCGACACGATGACCCAAAAAAGAGATCTCACTGAAACCAACGTGGGCTTTAGACGGTTTAGCCGTCAAGTTGTGAGAACGAAGTGTGGATAATAAGGAACATAAACCACTGAAATGATCATCCCAAGTGTTGCTAAAAAGACAAGTAGCATCGAGATATGCAATCGCATCATCACGATGAGATAGGATACGACGCATCATGCGTACAAAAGTAGCAGGAGCGTTAACAAGTCCAAAAGGCATAAAGATCCATTGGAAAAGACCTCGAGGGGTAGAAAACGCAGTAAGAGGTTTGCTCTGTAAGAGGCACTTGCCAATAGCCCTTAGATAAATCGAGCTTTGTGAAAAAAAAAACAGATTTAGAAAGTTTGATAAGTAAATCTTCCAACAGAGGCACTGGTTCAGCATCGAACTTCGAAACTTGATTCAACTTACGATAATCAACACAAATATGAATGTTATTATCCTTCTTCCTAACAATAACCATAGAAGAAGAGTATGGCGAAGTAGAAGGTGCAATTATGTTAAGTCGTAACATATCATCTAATTCTTTCTCTACCTGAGCTTGAAAGCGAAGAGTAATTGGATAGGGGCGTACACGAATAGTTTTGTCATCAGTTAGTATAATGTCATAAGTGATGACGGAAGTACGACCAGGAATGTCAGTAAGTACATTTTGAAAAGATTGTAACAACGAAGAGACTTGATGTTGTCTTTCCTTGCAAAGCTCAGGAGAAATAGTGACATCTGTCCAATTTTCCGTTGAATGTAACGGTACAACTGGAAGAGGAAGAGACACATCAGAGAAAGTAGTTTCCTCTTCTTGAATGACAGACAAAGCTGCATAACGATGAAGACGACAAGGAGGGTCGTCAGTCGCTTGAAAAACAGACTGAAGATAGTCTGGACGGGCGTGAAATTATTTCAACATGTTAATATGAAAGGTTTTATGTTTACCGTCGATATTAACAATGTAATCGACATCAGAGATTCTTGACATAATTTTGAATAGGCCTTTCCAGGCAATAAGATGACGATTGTCTTTACGAGGAAGTAAAACATATGTATCATCACCAGGAGAAAGCTGTCCAAGACGTCGATATCTATTGATGAAGAGCCTTGCCTTATCTTTGGCGGACTCAGACGCCGAGGTAGCCATCCTACATGCGTTAATAATTTTCTGTCTTAAAGTGACGACATATTCATAAGAAGACTGAGTGTCATCAGTAATGTCATCGGCAGTGAGTAGGTAGTGAAGTAACGACATGGGACCACGAGGTTGTGCACCAAAAACAAGCTCGAATGGTGAAAAACCTGTATGTTCATTTGCACCTCACATAGGCGAAAAGCGCAGCAGGTAAAACCCTGTCCCAATATTGAGGATAATCATCAGTTATCTTACCAAGTAACTGCTTAAGTGTTCTGTTTTGATGCTCAACTAAACCATTTGACATGGCGTGGAATATACTACTAAGAGATCTGTCAATGTGTAGCATGGCCATTACTTGAGACATAGACTCGGACACAAATTGCGTACCATGATCAGAGAAAATTTTTTAAAGAAAACATAAACGAGAGAAAATTAGCCAGAGAGCATCTGCAACATCAGCAGATAAAATACTTTTAAGAGGTATAGCCTCTGGCCACCGAGTACACATGTCAATACATGTAAGAATGTATTGGTGTCTTCTGGCAGACATGACCGGTAAAGGACCGATAATATCGATAGCCATTTTTTCAAAAGGACGAATAGGAATGTCAGCAGCTTGAATAGGAGCGACAATAGATAGTTACATCCCTATGAAGGCCTGGCCAAAAAAAAAAGAAGAAAGCACCCTAGATTTAGTGCGTGAGAAACCCATATGACCAGCACACTGAGAGTCGTGAGCATGTCGTAAGATACACACTCTCATGTCTGAAGGTACCAAAATTTGAGATCATACGGATGAAGTAGAATCACGTACCATCCTAACTAGTACTCCATTTTTAAGTAAGAACCAATATTTTAGGTTCGTATCATGATTTGTGTTATAATTTTGAGCCAACAGAAAAACTTTCCTTAATGATGCATCCTTTTGTTGGAGCTCAATAAAAGACTCCCGTGACATTAAAGAGTTAGCATCATCATTATGTACATCATGAGTTATGGCAGGTGGAACCCGTAAAAGATCGTGAGCTTGTGCTGTAGTTGTAACTGCATAAGCAGCATGTATGTGTTGCTGTTCCCAGATAGCAATCTGTTGTGCAGTACACTCTTCAACTCCATGTATCCGTCCGATTATAAGATCAGCTATTGGTGCCGGAAGCATACAGACGTGTATGTTACCTGTAAAAAATGGTGTGGCAATGTGAACGATGGCAGTCGGAAAAGTCTCGACTGTCCTACCGAAAGTAATACACTTTACCATTTTACCTGTTGCACATGACGGGTGAACCAAGGATTGCCTAATTCCCACCGTAGAACAACCTGAATCGAAAAGAACTGACACGGGAATATTGTTCACAAGTCCCTTGTGCAAAGCAAGAGAGCCAGTTCCATTATGGGTAGACATGGCAGGAAGAGTCGGCAGGGAATGACCGCAACTCAAAGTAGTAATCGTCTTTGGCTGAAATAACGTTGTGCACTCAGGACAATGAGAAGCCTGCTCAAAATCAAGAGAACATGAGGATGCATTATGAACATCATTACCGTCACCCTGATCTAAATTTGTTTGAGGATCATGCTGAGCTGAGTTAGCATGGCGATGTGACCTATCGTTTGAAGATCTATCTCTACATCTAGATCGATTTTGACTATTATCCCTGAAGTGATTATTGTTATTTCCTTTATTGGGACCATTATTTTGATTTGAACCCCAATGTGAAGTACTGTGGTAATTATTTTCCCTTTGACCAAGATGTCTGTTTGAAGAAATTTATTGGTTTTGAGAAAAATTAGATCGTGATTGCCAATCACTGTTGAGATTATCTCTTCTAAAATTTCCAGAATTATATCTATTAAAATCCTGTGGCATATTAGATTGCCTCCAGTTTTGCTGTGCTGGAGAATTACCACGGAATGGTGTACCTTTGTAAGAATTGAAATTCTTATAGTCTCCCTTTCTAAAGTTAACTCAGCACTATATGATCGATTGCGGAAATGATTTCCTTGCGGCATAGCAGAGGCAACAGGTAATCCTTCTCTAGCCTGAGAATGGCTAACAATCATATTTGGATGGGCTGTGACATATTGTGGACAGTATTGCTCCATATCATTTAAATTTGTGGGTTTCCGTTCATATAGAAAAGAAAGGAATGATGCATTGACTGAAGTCATGACTTTATCGCGAAGCATTAAATCGACTATGGCTTCATATGTATGTTCAATCTTCGAGAGTTCAATCCACCTATTAAATGTGAGGCGTATATTTGCTATGAACTCAGTGAAATCCTTTCCAGTTTCTGGTAACGATTTGAAACGGAGACGATATCCGTCCTCATCAAGTTGAAATTTCCTAAGCAGAGCAGCTCTGACAGCATCGTAGTTATTTTTGTCAGGTTCTTGCAACATGTTGACAGTCGTCATTGCATCAACTGAAAGCAATTCCATTAGACGTACGCAGTATTCCGACCTATCAATTGTATGCGCTTCGCATTCAGTCTCAAATCTAGTTAGTTAAAATAGTATATCGTCGGAGGGTAGTTTAAACTGTGGCAATCTGATTTTGAAATACCTGGAATTGTCCTTGTGTGAGGAAGCATGATTATCAGGAGCAGTATGATAATTATTTCCGTTCAATAACTTGAGTTTTTCAAGTTCTAAAGCTAAACTTTTCCTCATGTAGTCTCCGGTTTTCATTTTCGGTAGCCTCTAATTGCATTTGAAGTTTCCTGTCTTCAGCCTCCATATGAAGTCTTTGTTTACCAGCTTCTAATTTCCTATCTTCAGCTGCCATCTGACGTCTTTTTTCTTCAGCTTCCATCTGAAGTCTTTGTTTATCAGCTTCTATTTGAAGTCTTTTTTCTTCAGTCTGAAGTCTTTTTTCTTCAGTCTGAAGTCTTTTTTCTTCAGCGTCCATCTGACGTTTCTGCAATTCATATTGCTGAGCCTTTTCATATTCGACCAATGCGAATTGTTTTAACTCCTCAGTGTCCATTCCTAATGATTTACCTTGTTTAATAAAGTAATCTAAATTCGACATTTTTGTTTACTTCTATAAGTGTTTAACTTACTTAGTCAAATAATTTTAAAATAGTTAAGATTTATCCCTTACTTAACATGTGACAAGTTCCTGTCCACAGAACCTGTATACAAATTATTATGAATGTCAGGAATGCAATTATATTATTACCTAGCCATTATTCTTTTCCCTGTGGTGAAGTGGGATGTTATAAATATTTATAGGGGGACTTAGTGTACTGACTGAGATCAGCTGTGAAGGTATCTATATCTAATAAGAGTAGTGTATTATATATAACCTTACTTGCTGCCACATATGTATACCTCAGTCAGAATTATTCTGGAATAGTGTGATGACTACGTTATATGTCTAGGGTATGTGTATGATGAAGTGTAAGTCATAACAACAACAGACAGATAAACAATTTAATTTATTCCACCACACTTGACAACACTGTGACACTCACATACATAAACACTCTACGAGGATATCTTAAAGGAGTCACTGATAACTTTTCAAATAACAATATGTATTCAGTGCTGTCATGAATGTATATGTGTCCTGATTCAAATACAAAGGGAACCAGGAATCACAATCAATTTTAATTACAAGTTATATGTACAGAATTTCTCAATATGAATCTTGTAGTGACATGTATTTTTAATAGTATCCTATGTGTGTCAGTTGTGTAGTAGTAATATGAGGTAATACTGGTTTTGTTTTGTTCAAGCTCTGTTGGTATTTGTCATCATGACTTCAATAGTTTGTCTTTATTGGAACTAGTATTGGAGATGTTCTCAGTTCCTGATATTAAAACAATTAAATTCCCCTCTTAATTGTATTTTACACTGTCATTTTAAGATGGGGGTACATAATGTTGAGCTCCATGGTCACACTCTCTTATCTTTAGTGATGACTGCAGAAAAAGGCTCCTCTGCTCGATTACTTTAATGAGTTCTGGAGCCACCCCACTGGTTGCTATATGGACCAAGGAGTATGCTGTCCACCTCTGGCTTCAGCAAAGCTCTGACCAGGTGCTGCTCAATAACTTTAAGACCACGGTCCCTGAAAACAAGAAGGATGTACCTTCTACGTCATAACTAATTTATACTCTCTTTCTACACTGAGCACAATACATCACAAACATTGAGTTCAGAGCGTTAGGCCAACTGTCAGCTTCATCTGAAATACTTTATACCAGTATTTCCCTCCCTAATGGTTACTACGCCTCTGCAATTCCAGCATTATTTCTGTCTAATCAATAATCTAGGTGTCAGTGTACTGTTTGGCCATTCCATGCAGTTTTACTTTCCTCCGACACCTTCTGTTCAGGCTGGAGCATTATAGGCTTTACATCATGTTCGCTACTGAACTACACATATATACAGGCATAAATTAACAATTTACATTCAATTTTCATTAAAAGATATTGAATATTTCAAGCTTACCACAATTCATAGAATAATAAACAGTTTCGTTGACTGGCAATGAATATAGCACAACTCCGATCTGCCGATGTCCCAGGCTTTATTTTATAACAAATATACACTGGTGCTCAACGCACTGCTTCTTAGTAGGTTTATTACAAGATGTGGCAATGAACAGACGCTCTGAATCGAGTATATTCGCAGCTCTACCCAATGAAACCACGTCCACACATCTTTTCAAAAAAGTACCCCTTCTATTCGTTTCCCATAACAACACAAGATAGTATTTATAGCCCGACCAATCGTGTTTAGTCTTATATTTGTTGCGCTCCAATCAATTAGGAGTTAACATGGTAGGCTATTTCCGTAACGTAAGGTTTTTTCAAACACGTTATAAAAAAATTTTATGAGCAGAAATGATTTCATGCTGTCAGGCACCCCCACTATTTTATTTTGGTTATAATTTGGTAATTCCTAGACTATTTGCGTAACGTTTTACATATTCTTTGTCAGCAAGCCCTAAGGAACCCAAATATACAAATTTAAAAGAGCTAAGTGGCTGCGTTCAAAATATGCAATTTCTTCTACCTCCTGTTTCGAAGATGTGCTGTCTGGGTACTGTAATGTTTTCAAACGTAAACCCATCTAATGTCATCTTTTCTAATAAGCGTTTTCCAGGTTTTTTAAAACCTAACTCTGGGAAGGTTAGTGTTTTTATCACTGTCCGTCTGAAAAAAAAGTTAGTGCATGTGGCCTTACACGCGTGATGGCAGCAATTGTGTATCGCGCGACGCGTGTTTAGTGTTGCATGTGTCCTGCCTTCATTCTCCTGCTTATCTGTCTTTTAGTTACGCTGTGTATAAAATGGAATGAATGAGATATTAAATTTAGGTCATTGATCAGTTTGCGTATCTCAAGTTTAGTACACGTTTCATTGAAGAAAGCGGGTAATAATATAGTAGGCTTTTACTATCAACGTGAAAGCGTTACAATTTGCAGACGAAGCAGAAAACAAGGGGGATTTCGAGTACAGTCATTGTGACAGCACTGTTCTTTTACCATTTTTCTTTTCTTTATTAAATGTATTTGTTAGGCTTTATATTTACCTGATAATTTATATATGTGGATTAGAATATTCCACGACATCTCCCCTCTTAAAACAGACATTATATGTCAGTCCTTTATTCTATATACACATAGAGAAATTTATTATTATTTCTGGGGTTTAGGGTGATTCTCATCACACGGATGGCGGCTTAAAAAATCCGCTCCCAAATTTGTTTTTCCAGATATATACTCAATGCTAAAATTATATGGAGCCAAAAGTAAAGACCATCGGAGTAACCTAGAGTTCTCATGCCTAGCCTGTGCTAGAAACGATAAAGGTTTGTGGTCTGTTTGCAACTTAAAGGCCTTCCCATACAGATAAATATTGAATTTCTTTATTGCCCATATTACTGCAAGACATTCTTTTTCGCTAGTTGAGTAATTGATTTCAGCTTTATTCAATTTTCTGCTAGCATATGCCACTGGGCTTAATTCCCCATCCAATGCATCTGATTTCTGTAGTAGAGTTGCACCTAACCCAATATTACTGGCATCCGTCCTTACAATGAATTCTTGACTTAAGTCAGGTAATTTCAAAATAGGTTTACTTGTGAGCTTTTCCTTCAATTCTTGGTAAGCCATTTCACATTGTGGTGTCCATGTAATGCGATCTGGATGTCCTTTACGTGTCAAATCAGTTAACGGTGCACATATGGAATTAAAGTTTTTGATATACTTCTGGTAGAAACCACATAATGATACAAATGATCTCACGTCCTTCTTGGTTTGTGGTCTCGGAGCTTTCTTTAGTTTCTCTAAATTCTTTGGGTCAGGGGTCATGTTTCCCTGATAAACTGTGTGTCCCAAAAATTCCAATTCTTTACATCCAACGCAACATTTGGTTGGTCGGGCTGTTAAATTTGCTTCCCCAAGTCGATTAAACAGCATATTCAGAGAGTCAATGTGTTCCTCAAATGTTTCTGTTGCTATAAGGATATCATCCATAAAATTTGTTATACATGGATTATTCAGAGGGTCCAATAATTTTCTCATCATTCTAGAGAACACACTAGGCGCATTCTTCAATCCAAATGGCAATCTATTAAACTCATAGTGTCCTTCTGAGGTACTAAAAGCTAGGTATGGTCTAACCTCAGGCTTTACTGGAATCTGATAGTATCCTTTACTCAGATCCACTTTTGAGAAATATTTAGCTTTATTTAGTCTGGCAAACAGCTGATTTGTATCCGGCAATGGATCCACCTGTCCTTCTGTAATAGCATTCAGTCTCCTGTAATCTATACAGAGTCTATGTTCTCCAGAGGGCTTCCTTAAGAGTACAACACCGGAACTATACGAAGATTCACTGTGTGAAATAATTCCTTCCTTCAATAGATAGTCTATCTCTTCCTTCAAAGCTTTCTCCTTAGCAAACGGAATCGAATATGGTTTCATACAGACAGGTGTGGGGTCTATCAGTTTCATATCATATTCCAATAGGTTTGTATGCCCTGGTCGGTCTGTTAACACCTCTGCATGATTATTTAGAACCTGTTGCACTCTCTCTTTCTGAGTTTTCGTTAAATGTGTACTGATTTTCACCTGTGCTGCTGTCTCACAGGGGTGTAATGGATATTCAAATGATGAAAGTGGTTCCTTTTTCATCTCCATGGCGATGGACAAGGTCAACAAGTGTGTCTCTTCCTGATGTTCTCTTTCCAAATATTTCTTCAGGAGATTCACATGATAGATTTTTTCTTTCCCCTTCTTATCTATCTTATAATTTGTTCTAGACACCTTCTCTAAAACTGTATATGGACCCTGCCATCCAATTTGTAACTTATTCTGACTCCCGGGCAAAAGAAGCAGTACTTTCTCTCCCACAGCCAAATTTCTGTCTTTCGCCTTCCTGTTATAATAGGCAGCATGTTTCTTCCTGGCTTGTTTCAAATTTTCATTGGCAAGTTTCCAGCCAGTTTTTAAACGAGTGGTCAGCTCATTCACATATTGGTATGAAGATGTAATGTTTTCCTCTGCCTTTTCATCAGTCCACGTTCTTAACAAAGCTTCGAGTGGACCTTTTATTGGCCTTCCAAACAATAATGTTGCCGGGGCCATACCGGTTGAACTATGGGGTACCTCCCGATAAGCAAAGAGGGCGGCGTGCAGGTACTGGTCCCATGTATCTGGTTTTTCGTGTGCCAACTTTCTCAGGATCGACATCAATGTGCCGTTAAATCTTTCCACTTGGCCGTTCCCTTGGGGATGATACACACTACAATGGAAGTGTTTGGCCTGGAAGATCCTGAAAACTTCTTCAGTTAGTTTCCCCTTGAACTGAGAGCCATTATCAGTCAAGATTTGATTGGGAAAGCCTAACCTTGTGAAAATTGTGAGCAATGCCTCTGCCACATGTTTAGAATCAATCGATGACAGGGCTACTGCCTCTCCCCACATAGAACAAGTGTCCACCAGAGTCAGAATGTAGCTGTTCCTTCTCTTGGTTCGGGTGAGAGGTCCCACAAGATCCACGGCAACTCTCTCAAAGGGTGTTCCCACTATGGGCATTTCCCCCAGAGTTGCTGGTGCAGTCCAATGTTTAGGTGCTACTCGTTGGCACTCTGGACAGGATTTTACATATCGTTTGATATCTTCAGTTATTCCTGGCCAGAAATAGTGACAAGCTATTCGCTGTCCTGTTGCGCTGATTCCCATATGACCACTGAAGGGAATCGCATGCCCTAGTTCCAACACTTTAGTCCTATATGAAGTGGGAAGGACCAGCTGTCCGTGACCATTGGATTCAGATCCAGCCTTCCTATATATCAGTTTGTTCTTCATATAAAACTCTCCCTTGCCTGGAGGTGTATGAGATTTGGGCAACTTCTTGAAACATGGCTTGAGTGTTTTGTCCTCAGCCTGTGCCTTCCTCATCTTATCTGGATGAGTATTTATTGGATTATCCTCCTCCTTTTTTGACTGTGATCTGGTCTGCACTGTTGCCAATATCACAGGTCTCTTGGGATTCCCCAAGAAGACATATCTACACCCCAATATTAGAGGGTAGATTGGCTCATTTATCACTGCTGCTTTTATGATTCCTTCCACATATCGCGTTTTCACTTTTATTCGGGCGACGGGAAGTGTCATGGTAGCTACATCCTTGGTTGCAGTTTGAATCTCCACTGTTTCTGTGGTGTATTGATCGGCCTGCACCAGGTGAGAACTCACAACGGAATCGTAATCTAAACCGGTATCATATAAACACCTTATAGTGACACCATTACAGATGACATCTTCACACACTGGGGGTGGTATGGTTCCTGTAGTTCTTCAGGTTTGACCTTCTTTTCCTTTTTCCCCGATGTCATAGCAGCACAATGAGGAGGTTTCCTTCTACAATGGTCAGTGTCATGATTGTTCATCTTACAATTTTTATACCACCTTTTTCCTTGGTTGAAAGATTTTCTTTCATCATATTTCCTTTCATCGAATTGTGGGAATTTATTTTTATTTTCATACCGTGGCCTATCAAACTGGTGCTTACCTTTGTTTTGATCCCTAGGATCAAATTTATTAAAGTTCTGTGGTGCCCTAAAGTTATCCACTTGTTTCTTTTTATTACCTGTTACCTCTGCTTGAGCTGCTTGATACCTTTCAGCAACATTTAGCAACTCACCCAGCCTCTCTGCACCTTGTTCCATGAGAAACTTTCTCAGGTCTGGAGCCATGGACTCTCTTAATTGCTCTATAAGGACCATTTCCTTAAGATCTTGGGTTTTCCCCAGAGAAGTCCATTTCTCCAAGTATGTCTCTATTCGTGCAGAGAACTGGTGATAGGTTTCACCTGACAGTAGTTTAGCATTCCTAAATTTTTTCCTATAAAATTCTGCATTCTTTTCATATCTTAACAAAAGAGCCTGCTTTAGCATGTCATAATTTTCCTGATCACCTCTGCTCATTTTTGCAAAAACTTCATAAGCTGCCCCACGAAGTCCTTGAGATAACTTTAAGCTCCACCTTTCTCTCTCTAACCCATACGTGGTAGCTAATAGTTCATACCTATTTAGATAGCTCTCTATATCATCGTCTTTCTCAACAAAATGATCTAAATGAAAATTCATAACTGAGGTTGAGGCTCCTTGGCTAGCAGTGGCATCAGAGGCAAAGGGACTGGCACCATTTTCAGGAGCATGGCCTTGAAACTCAAACTCCCTTAGTCTTAACTCATGTTCCCTTTGTAATCTCTTCTCCTCCTTTTCTGCTTCCCTTTCTGCAGCTAATCTCTTCTCTTCTCTTTCTGCAGCTAATTTCTTCTCTTCTCTTTCTGCAGCTAATTTCTTCTCTTCTCTTTCTGCAGCCTGTCTTCTTTCCTCTGCTTCCAATTTCTTAGCCTCAGCCTCAATCTGCAACCTCTTAGTCTCAGCCTCAGCCTCAAATTGTAACTTCTTAATTTCCCTTTCAGCCTCTAACTTTCTTTCGGCTTCAAACCTTCTTTCTTCGCGTTCAATAAATTTGTCACATTCAGTAGTGACATAGGCAACCATAACTTGCCCATCTAATCCTAACTCTTTTGCAGTCTGAACAGCAGCAGATCGAAATTTGGCTAGGTCCGCCATTGTCTATCAGGTAAGTTTATACAATGTCTAACTAACAATTCAATCTCTAAATATATATCTAACGGACAACACAGGCACCGAGAGCTCAACCTTATTTAATTCCACCCAAGGATACCTTTTAATTCTTATATTCCCTGAAGTGAATTACCCCCAATATTTTTAATAGGTAAAGATTCAAAATCCCAAGAGCGAGACCCCAATATATGTGGTGAAGTGGGATGTTATAAATATTTATAGGGGGACTTAGTGTACTGACTGAGATCAGCTGTGAAGGTATCTATATCTAATAAGAGTAGTGTATTATATATAACCTTACTTGCTGCCACATATGTATACCTCAGTCAGAATTATTCTGGAATAGTGTGATGACTACGTTATATGTCTAGGGTATGTGTATGATGAAGTGTAAGTCATAACAACAACAGACAGATAAACAATTTAATTTATTCCACCACACTTGACAACACTGTGACACTCACATACATAAACACTCTACGAGGATATCTTAAAGGAGTCACTGATAACTTTTCAAATAACAATATGTATTCAGTGCTGTCATGAATGTATATGTGTCCTGATTCAAATACAAAGGGAACCAGGAATCACAATCAATTTTAATTACAAGTTATATGTACAGAATTTCTCAATATGAATCTTGTAGTGACATGTATTTTTAATAGTATCCTATGTGTGTCAGTTGTGTAGTAGTAATATGAGGTAATACTGGTTTTGTTTTGTTCAAGCTCTGTTGGTATTTGTCATCATGACTTCAATAGTTTGTCTTTATTGGAACTAGTATTGGAGATGTTCTCAGTTCCTGATATTAAAACAATTAAATTCCCCTCTTAATTGTATTTTACACTGTCATTTTAAGATGGGGGTACATAATGTTGAGCTCCATGGTCACACTCTCTTATCTTTAGTGATGACTGCAGAAAAAGGCTCCTCTGCTCGATTACTTTAATGAGTTCTGGAGCCACCCCACTGGTTGCTATATGGACCAAGGAGTATGCTGTCCACCTCTGGCTTCAGCAAAGCTCTGACCAGGTGCTGCTCAATAACTTTAAGACCACGGTCCCTGAAAACAAGAAGGATGTACCTTCTACGTCATAACTAATTTATACTCTCTTTCTACACTGAGCACAATACATCACAAACATTGAGTTCAGAGCGTTAGGCCAACTGTCAGCTTCATCTGAAATACTTTATACCAGTATTTCCCTCCCTAATGGTTACTACGCCTCTGCAATTCCAGCATTATTTCTGTCTAATCAATAATCTAGGTGTCAGTGTACTGTTTGGCCATTCCATGCAGTTTTACTTTCCTCCGACACCTTCTGTTCAGGCTGGAGCATTATAGGCTTTACATCATGTTCGCTACTGAACTACACATATATACAGGCATAAATTAACAATTTACATTCAATTTTCATTAAAAGATATTGAATATTTCAAGCTTACCACAATTCATAGAATAATAAACAGTTTCGTTGACTGGCAATGAATATAGCACAACTCCGATCTGCCGATGTCCCAGGCTTTATTTTATAACAAATATACACTGGTGCTCAACGCACTGCTTCTTAGTAGGTTTATTACAAGATGTGGCAATGAACAGACGCTCTGAATCGAGTATATTCGCAGCTCTACCCAATGAAACCACGTCTACACATCTTTTCAAAAAAGTACCCCTTCTATTCGTTTCCCATAACAACACAAGATAGTATTTATAGCCCGACCAATCGTGTTTAGTCTTATATTTGTTGCGCTCCAATCAATTAGGAGTTAACATGGTAGGCTATTTCCGTAACGTAAGGTTTTTTCAAACACGTTATAAAAAAATTTTATGAGCAGAAATGATTTCATGCTGTCAGGCACCCCCACTATTTTATTTTGGTTATAATTTGGTAATTCCTAGACTATTTGCGTAAAGTTTTACATATTCTTTGTCAGCAAGCCCTAAGGAACCCAAATATACAAATTTAAAAGAGCTAAGTGGCTGCGTTCAAAATATGCAATTTCTTCTACCTCCTGTTTCGAAGATGTGCTGTCTGGGTACTGTAATGTTTTCAAACGTAAACCCATCTAATGTTATCTTTCCTAATAAGCGTTTTCCAGGTTTTTTAAAACCTAACTCTGGGAAGGTTAGTGTTTTTATCACTGTCCGTCTGAAAAAAAGTTAGTGCATGTGGCCTTACACGCGTGATAGTAGTAATTGTATATCGCGCGACGCGTGTTTAGTGTTGCATGTGTCCTTGCTTTCATTCGCCCCTCTCTCTCTCCTGCTTATCTGTCTTTTAGTTACGCCGTGTATAAAATGGAATGAATGAGATATTAAATTTAGGTCATTGATCAGTTTGCGTATCTCAAGTTTAGTACACGTTTCATTGAAGAAAGCGGGTAATAATATAGTAGGCTTTTACTATCAACGTGAAAGCGTTACAATTTGCAGACGAAGCAGAAACAAGGGGGATTTCGAGTACAGTCATTGTGACAGCACTGTTCTTTTACCATTTTTCTTTTCTTTATTAAATGTATTTGTTAGGCTTTATATTTACCTGATAATTTATATATGTGGATTAGAATATTCCACGACAGTCCCTATAGAACACTCACGTAGGCCCGGGGGTGAATCTGGGATGTTTTCCTACGTAGGTCACCTCCCAACCAGCCCACGTAGAACATGGAACATAGAACATTAAAATATATAGTGGATATATTAAAGAAAAGGCTTGCCCAAAACACGCGGCAGTGGTACAGAGTACACAAAAAATAACGACCACTTATCTGCAAAAAATCCCAGCCTTTGCGAAACTACCAACGATGGGTCTCGGGTGTTTCATACAGAGTCTGAAGATAAAACTTGATGCAGTCCACAGTTGATCCACACTGCAGGTGCTGACGACCGGATCATCAAAGGTCAAAAAGGTTGACCGTTACGTGAATTTCCAAGAGAAAAGTTGTGTCCTTGAAATTGTCGATTTGAAAAATATTGATACATATTCGAAAACTTGATATGGTCTTGTAACCTGCTTCATGAGTTCTTGAATGAAGAAAAATTTTCTTCTCCCGTAGACTGTCCCACCAATTGTTAACTCGTGATTTGAGTGTGTGTTTGGGGTGGTAATATGTTGGCTGACACCATCGACAATGATGTGTCACGTAACAGCAACGACGGGTAAGTCAAGCAGACTGGACTCGTAGGTAATATTATTGACATCATTTTATTCAAGACGAGACTTGGACATTCCACATCACAGGCAAGTAGTAACAGTACATGGCATCATAGTTTCATTGTAGAAAATACATTATTATCGATATGGCCTTTGACTGACGATGCCAGTTATAATAATGATAAGGTTAAACGTCCTGACCAATTCGGATAAACTTCATCGAATTGCAGCTTAGTTTAATATATATATTCGCTTCTAATGTTCAGAGGGACACACTAGCCATTGATCATTACAGATGCAATGGAAGTTCTGCCTTGACAATTAGGGCTCTGGGTCTTTGAGGCAAGAGACCTTAAAACGTGCCGTTAACTGGCAATAATTATAAAACGTAAATGAAGTCCTGGAATAATCCCTCAGGAACAAAACTCTTGAGTACTTCAAATATATATTCGTAGGTATGGGTCTTCTCTTTACTTTAGCTATAGAACACCTCATGCAAAATGTTTCATCATAAAGTTGCCATAACTGAACTTTCAAATAAGATTGATTGGCTGGCATATTGAGACGCAAATAACAATTGCGTCGATTGAGCGTTTGTGCCATTCGCCCGGAAAAGCGGGGGCGGGAAATCTACGACATATAATGTAGAACAATTTTGACACATGAGACTGCATTCCAGAAATCGTCACCAGTAGACAGCTCAGACCTTGCTACAGGAAAGAATAGAGGTGGACTCTGAATTTATTAGGAACGGAAACAAGTATTATAGCATCTTTTACCCCCTGGAAAAGAAAACTCGTCAAAATTAATACGGACCCAGACTCCTACAGAAAACTACACACAAAGTCACAGAGGAATTCTGAAATAAGGAAAAATCCCAGATGTATGTTCGAGGCTAATCGTATTAACTTGCCAAGACTATTTATCTGAGCAGGAAGTCTAAAGATTCTCAATTTTATTGAATGAGTGTGCATAGTTTTATACTTTATATGTGTATACTTGACTAGTGGTGTTAAAGATTCATATGAGGCTGGCAAACCCAACATGTGAAAAGGATACATTCACGAATCACCACAGCAAGCGCTGCTGATTGCTTCATGCTAGGTCTCACAGAGAACCAAACGCAGAAGTAACCTCAGACTCCGAATGGAGCAGGGAGTGAGTGATGATTACATCACCATTTGTATAGGTGTGTATTATCATTTGTTAAATAGATGTAAACTTTATAAGTTGCTTCAGGCACAAGCCATTTTCCGCTGTCTAGTCACAAATTTTCATTAGATTAACTGAAATTATGGTGATGTTTCATCACATCCCCTGAGGTAGATAATATACGCTCAGGAGTAAAAAAATCAGAGAAAATGAATCGATTCATGGACAGTGGGGGATAAGCGCCTGATTAATATCAGGTAAACAAATATTTAGGAGCGGAATTTGTTCTTTTATTCCCTCTAAAAGTTGGTGGTACGGATCAGCGAGGCCAGTTGCAGAACTACTTATGAACGATACCAGCTGTCCTACTAGTCTGTGTTTCTAAGCCTGAGATCGACACTTGAAGATCCTTGCCTGGACCAGGAGCAGTAACTTCTAGACATCTGGAAACGTGCCCACGACACAGAGATAAATTGAAGAAAGCAGCAGCACCAGCTTTCAGGAATTCGGAAAGATAAATCATAGTTCTAGCAGGCCGAAACAACAGACTTTATTTCTAAAACGGATAGCCTGTCAATGATGATAACTATCTCTAAGAACTACTAGTTTATATTGATTTACATTTGTTTCAAAAGCGACTGATCACTAAATTTTGTATATGTTGATTTTGATAAATCCATAGTCGAGTTAATGATTACAGAGCGTAAGGCACATGTGTGAGTCCTGATTTTAATATATATAGTTCTATCTACACCTGAAGGGCCACTTACAATAATAATTAATAATAATAGTAACAATAATAATAATCAGAGGAATCTTTCTGGACTAAACCAGCTGGGGGCTTAACGATTTTACGAATTATAAGATAACCCGATCCTTCACAAAAGTTGACGGCAGATACTAGAGTTAACATTGCTAAGAAACATTCAGCATTGTTCTCGCTGTTCTGAATATCTTGTGAATACTACCTAGAGGTAGAAGCATCATTATCCTTCTACCTACAATTCTGCCAAGAGTAATCTTGTGCTAAGGTAGACACCTTTGAAGACCTACATTAGTTACTCTTGAAGTTGTGGCCACTGTTGGACCACTACTGCAGAGCTAAGGGGAGGCAATCCGTGAGAAATATCTGATAGTTAAAACCTTTAACTGGTTTCAATTATTTTTTATTATATATATATATATATATATATATATATATATATATATATATATATATAATATATATATATATATATATATATATATTTATATATATATATATATATATATATATATATATATATATATATATATATATATATATATATATATATATATACAGTAGTGGTCCAACAGTGGCCACAACTTCAAGAGTAACTGATGTGGGTCTTCAAAGGTGTCTACCTTCGCACAAGATTACTCTTGGCAGAATTGTAGGTAGAAGGATAATGAGACAAGGCCCAGCCATCGCCTTACCCAACTAAATGCATTTTCAATATACACTTCCCCCCCCCACACACATACACAAACGGTCACTGTTCACACTAACTAGTTGGTGGTTAAACGTTTGTGATTTTCATCTCATCAGACTGTTGTCGGGATGGTGATAACTTGTTATTTTTGTTAGTTTATTAGTTAATTTGTTTGTTTTGTTAATCTAATTTCAATCAACAGTACAGTTTAGTCTGCATTTGTTTTTTAAGGTGCATTACATAATATCTCGTGCTGGGACGGGGCGCAGGAAAGGGAAGATCTCTGTATAAAACTTGAATAATTAAACACTAATTTGCGTAAAAGGTTGTTTACTGTGTCTGCGCTAGTTAACTAACTGTTCAGTATTACAAAAACTGGGGAGAAGGGAGAGAGAAAAGGAGGGTTATAGAGATTTGAGACGTTACATGGGGGGGTTCTGTGGTTTTTTAAAATTAAATATGACACATGAAGGAGGAAGAGGGGGTTAAACATGGCAAAAATTGCGTGACGACATATCTGAACAACCCGTTAAGGTTTTAACTATTTCGTCATGTCCAGCTCCATAGAAATCTTTTGCGTAGTTGATGAAGCAAATCATTCAGGATGTTTCTATTATATCTGTTATTATGTACCAAGTTCAAAAATACAGGGTCATAGTGAGCCTGAATGGGTCCATGTGAAGGTGGCGATTTTACAGGGTTTGTACTTATTTAAGAAATTGTTACACTGTAATGTTTTTAGCTTGGCCTGCCAGTCTCGGATCCTAACCTGAAGCTCGCCTAACGGCCATGTTCATGTAACTTGACAAGGGAATAATTCAGACTAATGAAAAGTTACGTTCTTTTTTTTAACCTCGAATAAACATGAAAGAATGTAAAGCTTACACAATGCAATAGCACCGTAATAGCCCCTTAACATGTAAAACAACCAGACGACTGCCAAAAAGTTAGTTTTACAAATCAATGTTTGCGAAGAATAGAAGAAGTGTTCTGGTTTAATAAGATTTCTTTTTTTAAGTATCACGTTCAACCCTCGATGGGTTATAATTAGGACATATAGTGTCATAAATTTAAGACAATATAGTAACTTCTTCCCCCCTCCGCTCAGTCCAAATAGAGTAAGTTAAAACCAAAATTGTGTATGTGTGTGTAACCTCCCCTTTCCAAGAAACAAACAAACAATAAAAATAAAAACAAACAAATACAAACAACAGCAATTGAACGGAAAAAATAAACAAGGTGAAGTATACTATAGGTACCTTGCTGTTAACAAGGTGAAAAGGAGTGAGAAAGCCCAGGGGTGTCTGAGATTACACCAAATCCACCAATTATCTGCCATCATCCACACGGCCACCCCATCAGACTACCCCTTATCCTCACACCATCAATGATCCTTATATGTTAACTTTATATTATATATATTTATATTATAACAAGACCATCAATGTGTAATTAATGAAAATAACGAGACAAATATCAATGGAAACAAGGTGAGAACCAACGAACCTTATTTTCAAAGTGTTGAGAATTGGGCACACAGGCCCGTCAAACATTTTGCCCTCCATTTCTTTCATCTTTTATACTGAATTCATTTGTTCTCACATGCATTTTATAAATTAATTTCAAGTACTGTAACGTTGTAAAAATAGAATAACAGCATACTCACATTCAAGCATTAAAATTTTAATGAGGAAATAAAATATTTTGAAAAGTATAAAAAATTATCATTGAAACCTATATAAGTGTCACAGAGAGTTATGATCATTAAATTCTCTATATACTCTTCTTTTCTTCACCCGTGTCCTCTATTTTATTATCACTCTTTTATCCTTTTTGTAATTTTTCGCATTCGTTCGTTTGCGACTTAAACATTACTATTTTCCCATTCAAACTTTCGCTAAGTGTCTGTTCTCATTTAGAAACGCACTAGTGATGTTATTACGTAGATGCCAGGCTCGGGAGGTTATTGCGTAGTGGACGAAACTGTGAATATTCGCTTTCGCCAGACCTATAGGCGACATTTTGTCTGCATTTTCACCTGCCACAACGAGTTGCATCGGCTGAGCGCTCAAGTGAGGCGCAATAACCGACATCTCCTCGGCGCAGTTTGAGACATTTGTCTGGAAATCCCAGCTGACAAGGCACTCACTGTTGGTCCTGGTCAGCGTGAGGTGTGAAAACGCACGAGTGTCAGTTCATGGTAGTCTTCTAGTTTATGTAAGGTGTTTAAGAATGAGAAGGGGAGATTATTTCGTTTTGCGAAATAAGTTGGGACCCTTTGTCCTGGTTTAAGATATAACCAGAATGTTAAACTTTATTTTCATTCAATCCTCAAAATTCGCAGTAGACAGGTTGCTCGTGAATAGAATAAGCTGTATAGCGAAGTTTCTCAGTTTGTTTCGACAATTTGTCGAACTTCTAGACTTCAATAAATATATCAGCGTATGATTCTAAAGTTGTGCGACCACCTGTAGTTCTGTGTTGAGTGAATACTGGGGTAACCCAAAATTTTGCCGGCGTTTAGTACAGAGACATACCTGTGAGAAACATAAACATTTTATATCTTTAACCACGTGGGTTTTTTTCAAGTACCACCTGTCTGACAGTGCGTGTGCCTTCAGAGATAGACAGAATACCAATCCCACTAATAGTTTTTTTTTAAAGAATAAATGTTTATACTGAGCCTTTGAGGCAGATCATATTCTCCTCGAACTCTGTGTTGAGGCTACTTTGTGGCGAGAATAATTACAGAAATCTAAAACATTAACTTTCCGACATTGTTGACAAAGTGTGTGGTGAACCTAGATTATCTGTTGAGAGAAGTTGTCCACCGGTCATCTCCCTAATTAAGGGAAACCTCGTGTTCTGACACCGTGTGCCCGTTTAAGACTAATTCTTACCTCGTGAGTCAAGTGACACTAACTTTAGTCTGAAATAACTATCGCATGAAGCAGACGCTCCCCGGATCCATTTTGATGAAACCAACAAACAAATCTGCAGAGCTGGGATCCGCTTCATTAAACGACAGAAACAGATAAAAAGTGTGTGAGTGTCCCGAAGTTTGCGCCAGACGGCGAACAACAGCACGAGTTTTAGGTAAGGTTGTGTGGGTCAGGGCCCTGATGAAAGAACCGAGTGAAAGTAGACTGAAGGATGTTCTTTGTTGAGTCACCCACGTTGTAACTTCCTTTATGCAAGTTATTGCTAACAATATTTTCCCTTAGAATAAAGCAGAGTATCAAGTCTGTCCATACCTTAAAAGGGGGAAACCATAGACTCAATCATATGTATCTGTAACTCTTTGGGGTTATCACTTTCTTCTAACGGGACAGTGAGCTATATATATATCCAGGGGAAGGACCATACAAACGGGTCTATCACTATTGTAGCATTCCTTGATTTTTTATGACTATGTGTACATGCTTTTGATGTATTTTATATGTTGTGATGTAAGTTTACTATGATAATTAAACTATACCTACATTTATTTCAGTGTGGTGGTCAGTTCGTTCCCATAATATCTATGTAATCCTTGTATAGTTTTCCCACGTCTGTGTGTCTAACTGTCGTCACTTGTATGTGCGTGCACGTGAGTGGATAAATATATATTAATATATATATTTTTTATAGACTGTCTGGTTCTTGTGCGTTTATTCACCGGTTAAATCAAATTCTGGAAATTTATTACCAAAACTGAGAACCGTACTTTTTCTTGACTGAAAAATGTTGATTTCACATTGTGATTTGGGAGGCAAGTTAAAAAAAAAGCGTTTCTCTTTCATTCATAGTTGACACGCTTACGACAGACCCCCCCCCCCCCCCCCCCCCCCCCCCCCCCCCCCCCCCCCCCCCCCACCCCCCCCCCCCACCCCCCCGCCCCCCCCCCCCCCCCCCCCCACCGCCCACCCCCCCCCCTCCCCCCCCCCCTCACCCCCACCCCACCCCCCCCGTCCCCCCGCCGCCCCCCCCCCCCCCCCCCCCCCCCCCGCCGCCCCCTCCCCGCCCTCCGTATTTTAAAAAAAAGTTTATAAACCAATAGAACGGAATTGAATCAGTTCTACAAGTTAACGGTACAAAGGAAACAAGGGAAATCGCTGCCGTTGCTTTCTCTAACTCAAGATCAGAGTCAGGCACCCTTTTACAGCTGGTTTGACTGATGCGTGACACATGTTCCCTTCCTCGCTGCCGTTGCCTTCTCTAACTCAGGATCAGAGTCAGGTACCCATTTACAGCTGGTTATGGAGTGTTAGAGACTTCACCATACTAGGTCCAGCATCGAGAGGTGGGGAGACCAGTTTCCTTCCTCGCTGTCTTTTCCTTCCCTAACTCAAAGTTAAGTACCCATTTATAGCTAGGTAGACCCCCATCTCTCGATGCTGGACCTAGTATGGTGAAGTCTCTAACACTCCATAACAGCTGTAAATGGGTACCTTACTCTGATCCTGAGCTGTAAATGGGTACCTTACTCTGATCCTGAGTTAGAGAAGGCAACGGCAGCGAGAAAGGGAACAGGTGTCACGCATCAGTCTAACCAGCTGTAAAAGGGTACCTGCCTCTGATCTTGAGTTAGAGAAGGCAACGGCAGCGAGAAAGGGAACAGGTGTCACGCATCAGTCTAACCAGCTGTAAAAGGGTACCTGCCTCTGATCTTGAGTTAGAGAAGGCAACGGCAGCGAGAAAGGGAACAGGTGTCACGCATCAGTCTAACCAGCTGTAAAAGGGTACCTGCCTCTGATCTTGAGTTAGAGAAGGCAACGGCAGCGAGAAAGGGAACAGGTGTCACGCATCAGTCTAACCAGCTGTAAAAGGGTACCTGCCTCTGATCTTGAGTTAGAGAAGGCAACGGCAGCGAGGAAGGGAATAGGCCACCCCACCTCATAAAGCTGGGACCCAGTACATCGAAGTCTATAACACTTCACTCCCCTACGGCAGAATGTGCTACGTGACTACAACCTTACGAACGGCAGGCGTGTTTTTACAAAAATTCTAAGCAACGGGGGAGGGGGGAGAGGACAATGACACTTTTTCAGTCAAGAAAGAGTACGGTGATCGGTTTGGGTAATAAATATCCACAATTTGATTTAACCGGTGAATTAACGCACAAGTACCGACTGTCTGACTCCTCCGGATCTGTTGTAGAAGATAGGCGGAAAGAGAGAGAGATTCTCGATTTCCGGGACAGCCTCTATAAATTTCTACCATCTCACTCGTGGAAATCTATTTCTATTACTACCTCTCACTGTGACTATCACTTATTCTAATCTATTCAGAAGGGACCAACCCAAGTCTTAATTTTCCTATCAAAAATCTACGACAATAAGATATTACATATTTATTTGGAAACATAATCAAAAGGGTGGGCATGTTATCGGCACTCATAAACTATTCGAAAAGTCTACAGTTTTATGTATAGAGAACTGTACCGGACAAAAGTTGAGGAAACCAGCCGATATTGTTACAAAGTAGTCATTGGTCCGGAATCTCTATGATCAGAGGGAAAAAGGGAGATCTATGAACACAATGATAAGAGAATTCGAGACAGCTTGACCAAAAAAGAAAAAAAAAAAGCTTGAATAGATGACAAAGGACATGAAGGTTTGTCTTGAATTTGTTGACAGCCTATGCGTCATAGGGAGTTAAATGGCAATGAATGAGTTAATCCTGATTTATATTCTTCTTCTGAGTTCACTCTTCAGAAGTCAACTTGAATATGTTCAAAGAAAGCAGTGGTCAGTTTGAAGTTGGTGGTATCTCCGTAGAGTTTTTCCAGGAATGGTACTAGTGATGGTTATATGCGCTTTCTCTGTTTCTCATATGTTGGGTACCTTTGAAGTAGATGTTCAGCAGTCATTTTATCGGTGCATTCATCAGTAATGCCTATCTTTAGTTTGTTGGATAGATGGTATCCCAATCTGTTACGACCTGTGCGAAGTCTGAAGATTACCACTTGTTCATTTGTGCTGAGGTGGCAATATGCATTTTTTTGGTGGCCTCGATGCCCTTCTTCCTACCCACCTCTATATCTGTTCTTGATAAAACTCTTGGTCTGTTCATACGTTATGCTTGTAACGAGCTGAGGTAATTTTCCACCTTCCTTTGCCAATCTGTCAGTGTTACATGGTTGTTGTAGGGGGTACTGCTGACAACAGTGATGTCAGAATTGTCGGGCTTACTGTTAGTGGCCGACGTATTTATGGTTCTTCGAATGAGTGTGGGTCGTTTCTCTCTGTGATAGGATGGTGATAATAAACGGTTGGTAACATTGAATAATGGGTCAAACAGTAGGACCGAACTGGCGAGGAACAAATGCTGGACTCGTAGGATATACGGTGACGATACATTTTATTCAGTACGAAAACGTTGCCTATCATTATTATTTGACATCGTTGGCATGGCAGTAGCAATTCATAAAAGTACGTTTCATGGAAGTAAATACATCGTCATCAAGTAAGCATTCATATGGCCGTTGATTGACTGCACTAGCCGTTATAGCATCAAGGTCAACGGCTTGACAGAATACAGGACACTGTCGAGTGGACAGTTCATCTTATATGTATTATTCTGACATCTTAATCTGCTCCTGATGTCAGAGGGTCATTCTAGCCGCTGGACATATTGAGTTCAGCGGAAGCTCTGCCGTAACATACAGGTTTGCAAATCTCTGAGGCGTGAGACATAAAAACGAGCCGTTTTCTGGCTAAGTATAATACTGGAAGGATTCTTGGCAAGGTTCTTCAAGAAATAGCTTCCTTATGTTTCAATTCATAATAATTAACAAGTGTGTGTCCTCCCTTGACTTAGGGCAGGTACGCAAAAACTCACGTCTTTCTTGCGTATACCATACGGAAAATATATTGGACTGCCTCACGCATCTTAGCTCGATGACAACAAATCAACGCGACAAATCGCGTCATTACTTTCAAACATCGTGCACAGAGGTGCGCAAATAATTAAACATTCAATTAACTTAGATACACTCAAAAGTGCATCTATAAAATACCTATGTGTGAGGATCTCAAACACTTAACTCCCACGCGAAAATATACTTTAACAGTCAGCCTCTTCAATATCTGTGATTTTCAAAATGAGAGAATGAATCCGTGAAATAATAGGGGCGAGATATCATCAGAGGCTGGCGTCAGCTAGCATGGTGAGATAAAATGCAAAGCACGTAAATCAAAGGTAAGATCTCTCTTATTGATCGGCATAGGCGTGTTTTGTTAAGAGTAGTAGGTGAAAGCCCATGAGGCGTGAAGGAAAGCTGAAACGGAAATAAATTTTTCAGGAGGTGGTTGTAAATGATAGCTCAGGTTTGCAGTGGCGGAATGTGTTTGGGCAGCGGTGTGATGCGAATGGAAGGAGACTAAACAAATGATGTTGATGCTTTCATAATTTTGCCGATTTATTTGTTTAAATCCTTCGAATCCTGGTTTTCTTCAGTCATTTATCTACCTTCGTTCGTTTGTCGCTAAAGACTTCTTCACTATCAGTTGCAGGCTTTTATTTTAGTGAATTTATTATTTTTAGCTGTGTTATTTTATGTATTTTCTTTGTCTAGAAATCTCTGATATACTCTGTTATATTATCGTTATTCTTGTTCGGTACCTTTTTTCACACATTTGCCATATGTGTTTATTTTGTCCTTTGACATTTTCTCATAGCATTTCTACATTTTTTGTCCTGGTTTCCTGTTCTGTGTGGCTGAGAAACGTGTTGTACTACGAGTGATTTGTTTATTTGTAAAACTGACTTCCGTTTTTGGATTTTTTTTTTCTTTTGTACCTTGGATCTTCCGAAATGTGGAAAGAAGGGTAATAATTATACGATGGCGTTGGGTAGGACATACACTGAGCTAACCTGCTGATAGCTTTACAAGGCAGTACTTGTTCTCGAATCCCCAGAGTGAGAAAAGTAGATGGAGATTTTTTTTTTAAATCACATGGGGAGTAGAGCTGGAGACAGTCATGAAAGGAGGAGTGAAGAAGATATGGAAAGACCGGTTACACAGGACATGTTACACACGACAAGTTACATAGGACATGTTACACAGGACATGTTACACAGGACATGTTCCACAGGACATGTTACACAGGACATGTTACACAGGACATGTTACATAGGACATGTTACACAGGACATGTTACATAGGACATGTTACACAGGACATGTTACACACGACATGTTACACAGGACATGTTACACACGACATGTCACACAGGACATGTTACACAGGACATGTTACACAGGACATGAATTTGTTGATGGTCTTTGGTCCGCAGGAAGTTGAGGAACAATGATGATGGTGATGGTGATGGTGGCGATATCCTTTGGAATACTAAGAAAATTAAAGGAGGAAGAGGGAAAAGACCAAAATAACCCATCAGGAGGATACACGCTGTTACAGGACATCAGGATCGTTGTATACAAGGAAAAATATGAAGAAGGAGAATGTTGGAGAGAGAGATGAGATGAGAGAAATGTAAGACTGTGACCCCTATTTAAGTCAAAGAAACAAGAGGGACTGACTGAGTAACTGATAGATTTACTAACTTTTTATGCCTTTCATTGCAGCGAAACCTGAATCAATGTTAGAAAATCATGTCGGAAAGTTGAATAATTGTATACACTCATTGCAGGGTACAGTATCTAAATCAAAGTTGGGAAGTCGTGTCAAAATGTTGGCAACTTTTGTGCTTTCGTTGAATCCGGAATCAAGGTTGGAAGATCGTGCTAGAAACTGTAATAGTTGAATCAACAATGCAGAGACTGCCGGAAATTAAACAAATAATGTATTGCTTCTACTGGAAACCGGACCAGGTGCCTTTAGATCGTTGGGTGGACGCCATACCTCTTAGTCACTCCGACGCCAACTATATGTTACTGAATCAGAACATATATAATAATATATTGAAACAACAAGTACAAAAGTTGTTAACTGCAGAACGTGCGTTGAAATTGTAGATGATCCATTAAAAAATTTACCTATCTATACCAGATCGGCTAATATAGTATAAAATTGGATATAGAGACAAAAAATACAAAGAACAATAAGGAAAAACAGTCAACTCCCTGAAATTTCCCAGGGGAGATCACTCTAATCTCTTGTTGGGGAGAATAGCCCATTATACATCAAAGGCAAGACTAGCAGGGATGGACAATTAACCGCTTGCATCCGTCGTGTATACAACTAGCGCTCTACGGGAACAGTTAGCATCCATACTTTTCGACATTTGCTGAGCGAGACTGAGAACCTATGGGTTTGCCCGGAGTGCAACGATGTCGATTCTGATTAACGATAACAATATTCCAGAAAGTGGCATTACGCGTGGAATCTAAATTAAGGATTGAAGGTCGAGCCAGAAAGTGGCATTACGGTGGAATCTAAATTAAGGATTGAAGGTCGTGCCAGAAAGTTAATTCACTTACTTTTTAATACACTGCAATGGAATCTAACTCAAGGTTGAGAAAGTCGTGTCAGAAAGTTAATTCACTGACTTTTTTTAATACATTCATTGCGGTGGGATCTGAATCAAGGTTGGGAAGTCATGTCAACAAGTTTAATGACTGGCTCAAAATAAAAATCACGTTTTGTCAGAGCAGTCGAATTAACACTAACAAAATGTGTTAGCTTTTAAAATACCTCTTTCTATTAAATGTATAATATCCATCTTTACTATGTGTCGAGCTGTGTAGAATGAATTGAGGTAAAATGGTTCAAACGTCTAACGGTGAACACAACCCACAAGAAATGTCCAGATCTATTTGATTCTGATCCATACAACATTTTAATATCCACATATTGCTTCAATTGTGCACACTATTCATGATACAGGAACAACATGGAGGAACCTCCACACCGCGGTTTATAATATTGAACTATATCATAACGCATCAAATACAAGTATAAGAATACCAATGTAAACCTGCCTCAGAATAAGATGACATACAAAGTGTGAGCAGAGGTAGACTGATATATGTGACGTATAATGGAAATATAACCTACAGTATCTGACAGCCCTGAAATCCCGTTAGCGTTCTAAGAAGATTTGCTAGTAAAAGTCAAGCATTTTTTTTTCTGCCTGCATTACTTACTTTTAATCCACGCCTTTTTTCTTGAGACGTAAACAAACGGAAAGTTTACCAACTTCCGCGACCTGCCAGTCATAACAGGGAGCGAACCTGGTTTGTTTACCTGAGTGTCTCACGCGAGCTGATCTGTCAATCATCAAGATATCAGACAGACGCACGTGGAAACACCGGACCTCTTTGAAGTAGACGCTCGGGCAGAAATATTTTCCCGAGGGATCCTTTGATGTTCGTACATACAGGGGGAGACAACTTTTGATCTCCAGAAGCGGGCAAATCTACTAGAACCCGTTACACGGTTAAGTCTATGTTGTCGATTAGCAACGCCGAACAGAGCAACCGTAAAGCCTTTTATCTGGGGGGGGGGGGGGGGCTTCCTGATTTTCTGCTATGCGCAATGGTGTAAGAAAATTATCATCCTCTGGAGAGCAGATAACAATAATCAATAATGTATTTATACTGTGGCTTCCCAAAACCAGTTATCAGTTGCCGCTCAGAATTTTTCGGATAGTCTAAACACGTAGTCTAGAACCATTGTGGAAGATGTGTTAATAGTTTCGTGGGGATTTCATTCTGATTATATAAATTTGTGCTTAAGCGTGTTAGGGTGTTAAAGTTTACCATTATAATTCACTTAAAGTCTACCTGTTAAAGACCAGTGGAAAATAACGCGTAGTTATTTGTTTACCAGTTGTGCAGTTTAATGTAATTCCACCACCCGCTTTCTCACATAAAAAGATACGTTTAGCTGACTAATTAATACACTAGGCGCGACTAATAGTGGACCATAGAATTCACGTATATTTCATTTTGTGTAATTTAGTAAGTGACTTATTTTTTATTTTTTTTCGTACGCCCGCTAATACTCGAGGCGAAATCTCAGGTTATTATTTATGTCTAACCTAACATTGATTTTACGTGAGTATCCCTTTATTTCTTGTACAGACAGGTGTCCCTCGCCATTCAGGCAAATACTCGCCGATTTCAGAGGTACCCATTGCAGCTGGGTCGGCTCAGGAGCCGCCAGTCCCTGGTCGACGACACTTCTTCAAATGTTCTCGCCAGGTCTCGAGTTAATCCAGTCCAAATCCCGGTCGACGAAAAATCCTCAAATGCCGTCGCCCGGGTTTGATCCTGTATCACCCGGTCGCCAGAGTGGTGTTGTAACCACTACGCTAGCGCGGCTCCCAGTGACTGTTATAAAATACCATACGACTAAAACAAACAGACGCCGACAATCTAATAGCTATTAATGACAGGCGATATTTGTTAATTGCGTGTATGGATAATTAAATAATAAGACATTGTACGCTGACCGTTAACGCACGCGCAAAGGAGCGGGGAGGACACATACCTTCACCCGAACTAGAGACGCCGTGATAGCGAAAACTGACCGATAGGAATAGGCTAGAGACACCGTGTGCCTTTTAATTTTAATCAGGACTACCGGAGAGGATAAGAGATCGTCTTGTCCCCGTCCGTGTAAATATATATTAGTAGCATTTTTTATAATGTTCCTTATTCCTCGCAGAACCTGATCAAGGGCGACCAGCGGTATATTTTGGTCTTTTTTCTTCATTTATTGATTGAAGGAATGTGGTATTCTTCTTGGCTTACATGTCCCCAAGTTCATTTGTGAACAGGATTGGCCAAAGAGACACATAAACATTTAAATAGTAAATTTAACTGGACTTACAAATACCCAGATATTAATTAAATGTTATCAGCCCACTGTGGCGTAACAAAAATATCATTACTATCTGACTTTTGACAGTCGTATCAGAGGATTTATCCAGCAAGTTACGCTGTTTCAAAATCGGCATTCACCCCAGAGCCAGCCGATAGGATTTACCATCATCATCAATTAACAATCGTAACAGTTTTTTGTTTTTTTTGGAACTAGAGTTTTCCAAATACTGGAAGAATTTGTTCAGTGTTTGATGTGAACACCAGATCTCGGTTCTACATTAACTATTCGAGGTGACATTTGTTGATCCAGGAATACACCACCAAATTTGGCGTCCCCCTCCTAAAAATCTGATTTGTTATAGAGGGTGGACTGGGGCCTACTTGGATAATACCCCTGACACTTTACATATTCAGGAACCATTGTAATTCCAAAGGGATATCACCAGAATAGGGTAAGCGTGATTGATGTGGCCATGTATGACAGAGAGAGTGAATATTTTCTTAGTTACAGAAACTGTACCATCATTTATTTTCTTTGCTTAAATATTGTTTACTTTACTGGATAGCATTTAGTAGGAACTTTGTTCTTTTCTTTACTGTCTATTCTGTAACATAGTGCTAACCTTTGAACTTTGGGGTTATTAACTTTTTGGGTTCTTTTTCTCAATAAGGGGGAGGGCAAATGTATTCTGTTATTTTTCTATGTATGAAATTCTGATTTATTTGATCTTTCTTTTAGATATTCGATATTGTAAAGTTTAATGATAATAAACAACAAAAGAACTTACCTTTGTGTGTTGGTCAGACCCATACCCAATTTACCATAGTTTTTCACGTTTGTGTGTCTTGTTGTCACAAAATTGTGTGTGTAGTTAAACGTAAATATATATGGAGGTATAAGATTGTCTTGTACTAAATTATAGTCGTACAGATAGGCTGGACTAGAGAAACTTCTCATTCCAGAAACAGATCTTCTTCTTAAACTATTCACTCGTGAAATCTATTCTCACACCTTTATTTCTCACGTACTATCACCATCCACTCTACTCAGACGGGACCATAAATAACTTTCAAACTTATCTAAATTTACGACAATATATACAATGCGTGACTGACAACGTACGAAAACAAGGCATACCAGTTAACGTATTTACAAGATAGCAAGAAGGAACGAGAGATAACACCACTTAAACATGACAATAGAATTACTGAATGTACACGACAACGTAAATACAAATCACACCAGTAAACCTAACAAATACTGTGCTTGGTTTGTTAAGTAGGGCAGTCGCATGAATACCCGTCTGCCTGACTCAACCACAAAACAAACGCAGCCACGCCCTAGAAGGGATCAGTCCAATCCAATCTTTTCCCACAAGTAAGAAAAGAAAGAATTAAACTCTCCGCCCGTCCACCCTTTTACTCACAAATATAATATTAAACACAACGGACTAGAACAACAACTACACGTAACAATGCAGTGCTGAGAGCTATCGCACAAACTAGCCAAACACTAGATCATACCAACCAAAATAAAACTAAATAACATCCAAGCAATAATAACACTGTACCATATAAATATATTCACTATGGATATAATAATGACCCAAAGTAAAGGGAAATTAGAGTGATGGATCCCACGTAACCCACTAACACCATATAAAGTCACAGACTAAGTCTCTACAAAAGAAAGAGAAAACCGAACACAAAAAAAGAAAGGAAAAAAGAAAAAGAATTACCTCAAGGAACAGACGTTGAAACACGAAAAGAAATATGCTTATTGCTATATACTAACCTAACACGACCACACCAGAAAGATCCCACTAACCCAGAAGACCAGACTGTACGATAAATTGTACCGGATGGATAGAACAGAAAAAAAAAAAACACGGATTTCAAGGGAAAGAACAAGAAATAAAAAAAATACAACAAATTACCATACACAAATACTCAAACAATAACTTAACTGACAATCCAGCGATGCAACTCCACGTAGCTCCTCAGTCACAGATGATGGTAGATGAAAACACTATAAACCAGTCTCTACAAACAGCATTCAAACAGTAAGCAAAGTTCTCCACGGTGTTATCACAGCACTAGCCACAGCAAGAATAACTACCGTAGACGCAATAATGACCTGGTGACAAAACTTCTTCACTAGTATACGTGCCAGATAATGTCGTAGATTTTCGATAGGGGAATTAAGACTTGGGTTGGTCCCTTCTGTATAGACTAGAATAAGCGATAGCCACAGTGTGAGTTAGTGAAAAGGCGATAGAATTCCACGAGTGAGATGATAGAATCGTGGTATAGAGGCTGTCTCTGAAATCGGGAACTCTTCTCTCTCTCACCTATCTTCTACGACAGCTTTTAAAGTGTCAGACAGTCTAAACCACAGATATATATTACATAAATCTCTATCTACTCACGGGCACGCACATACACGTGACGACAGTTAAACACACAGACGTGGGAAAACTATAACAATGATATATATATATTTTAGAACGAGCTGACCAACACGATTTCTAAGTTCAAGATAGATTTTAATTATCATTTAAAATCTTCCCACAACACAAAAGAAATACATCAAGGAAAAACATATACAAATAGTCATACAATTAAAGAAAATGCTACAAGGATGATAGCCCGTTAGAATCTTAACTCTAGGTTTAGCCCACAGCCCCGTTAAGAGAACAGATGATGGCCCAAAGAGTTATAGATACATAGGGTTTGAGACTAAGAGTTTTTCTTTTTTTCTCGTAAATGTATGAACAGAGTTGAATAATCTGATTTAGCCTAAGAAAAAGAAAACTCTAGCAATAGCAACAAATTCTGCAGATTAAAAAAAATTAAGACAGCAAATGGGTGACAATATACAACGGTAAAATAACACTCTGACCTGCGTACACTTATTCATTCAGCCATGGCCATGTGCTCACATTTATACTTACAACTTTGCTCGCTGCCTCTGGGAACATAATAAATTCTAGGACCTTCACACAGACCCGAAAATGCAGTCATCGACCAAGAAATCCCCAGTTCCAAAAGACGTACTGAACTCTCTGTCTCAGGGAACGATTCCTTGGGTGTTCTAATTTTTTCGAATGTCTGATTAAGTCACATAAAATTTGTCCAGGAAGTACACGGCCGACGTCAGAACGAGGCCTGTGCTTCCGGCTATTATACTACAGCCTGATATGTGCAATTGGCAGGGAGTGCCAAGTTGCACCTGTGTGTCAAGGTAACTAAGGCATCTGACGCGTTTAGTCAGAGACGCCAAGGGCGACGCTACGAACTGTCATTATTGAAGAACTTTGCTATTGACCATGCACGTCTATTCTGATGTTTACCTTTTTGAATGCCAAATGTATACCTATCGATGTCAGGTCAGCATGACCTTGTTACACTGACTGTTCCTGTTGATACTATGTGTGTTCCCGTCAATAAATGTCTTGAAACATGCCTGCAGTGTCAAAGCATCCTTGATTACTGCATGTGAGAGTATGGGTTGCAGGATCTACATCTATACGAGCCTAAAAACATTCGCGTCTTCATTCGCACCCACACTCAATTCATCATACGCTCGCACTACACATCTAACAACATGTATACTGTCTTGGGCCAGTGATCACCTCAACAAGAAAAAAAGACAGTTACATTTCTGGTGGACCAGTTACGTGGGCTCTTATGATACATTTCTTGTCGCCAATGTGGCCTAGAAACTTACATTTCGGATGGACCAGATCTGTGGGTTTAAAAAGAACAGAGCGAGCATTTGACATTATTGTTGACATTTATGGATCCAGAAATTTACATTCCTGGTTGGCTGTTACATGTATGATGTCTCCAGTTTTTGTCGAGAAAGTTACAAGAAGGACAAGTACACATTACACTTCTGATCTGTGGGTCTAAGCTACACACGGGACAGCCGTAACACACAACGCTAATTCTACACTTGCAAGTTTTGGCTACAACAGGACAGATATAGGTCATCAACGGTTGACACAAATAAACAGTACGAGCATTTATATTATAATGCTACATAAAGCATAACAAGACAAGTACTGAAGTGAACTACTAGGCATTTGCTACGTGGACCATAACTGCATAGAAGGCGGGTTCCTATTGTAAACAGTACTGCGGGTTGTGACACGTTTCATTCAACAACAGACTTTTCTAGGTCAGAGCATTCAAGCTACATTGTTGGAGGTCAAGTGTCTGTAAACAGTACGTGAAATTGTAAACATTCAATGTGCAAGCCCTAATTTGAGAAGGTCATAGTAACTTTGGTTCGTGAATACTTTATGTTACAGTGGATTTGACGTTCAGTGCGCGTTTGACATTTCGTTTCTGTGTTCGCAAGGAGCAAGAAATTTATTTTAGTTTCAGCTGTGACTGAACTTGTTCTGCAACACATTGAAATTGATTGCTATATGTTTATGTCACTTCTACTGTTTTTGGTGTATTTTTCTGCGGGTTTTTCGGTTGGTGGGTCTTACGGTAAATATGCCACTTGATCGAGGCTTACTGTAAGCGGTCTGTAGGTGCAAATTTTCTTAATTTGGAAATTTGCTAGTGACAATTGGTCGCTATTGATGTTAGCTGTGATGTAATTGTACTTAACGTTGTTTTTGTAATATTTTGTCTGTTTTTCAGTTTTGATTGTCGATTTGTTTTGTTTGTATTCTGTAGGTCTCTCCTTTCTTGTGTATTTCTCTACACATTTTTGGTTAAAACAGTGTTGCCATTTGTATTGTTTTGTATTTTTGTCTTTGTATTTTTTTTTTGGTTGTACTACATTACTGTCATGCACAGTCTACATACACATACTTGGTCATGTTTTGATATTATTGATAAGGTAGACTCTTCATATAGAGTTTGTTAAATAATATTATATAAGATATTTATACAAGTTCTTTGATAAAAGACTTGTTATCTACAAAGATTGAGACAAGGTAAATACATATTCAAGTTCTTTATAAAAAAAAGACTTGTGCCCATAGTGAGTGGGATATAAGGGATTTTTTTTTTCCCACAGGTACTCAAGTGATTTTTTGGGTACATTATAAACAAGAGGAACATACAAAGTCTTTGTCTAAGACTAAGACAGTAAAATAAAGTGAAGTGAGTATACAAGTCTAGCATTTCAGACTTGTCTCCCATTGAAGTGGGATAAGGTAATTTATTTAATTTTTTTTCAGGTTTCTGATCTCATTAGACAGAATGTCTACATTGGATTTCTTCATCCAGCAAGGGTTGACCCTTGGTAAGTCTGGTAAAGAATTGGAAGAATATTCATCTGCTCAATTCGCCATTGCATTAAAGTCAGAAGAAAAGAAACAAAAAGAGGAAATTAAATTGAAAGCAGAAGCTGAACTAAAGAAGCTAGAAGCTGAGAATAGAAGATTAGAACTTGAAGAAAGAAGGTATCAAAGAGAGGCTGAGGAGAGAAAAGCTCAAGCTGATGAAAGAAAATTCCAGATGGAAATGGAAGACAAAAAAAATTCAAGCTCAAGCTGCTGCAGAGGAAAAAAAACTTCAAGCTGCTGCTGAGGCTGAAATTAGAAAAATGGAACATGAGGAAAGAAAACAGAAGATGGAACTTGATGAAAAACTCGCAATTTTGGAGTTAGAGAAATTGAAATTGGCGAGTACGGGTGCTCAGCAAACAACTTCGAATACGACAAAGGAGTTTGTTAGTAGGATTAAATTGCCTCATTTCAATCCTTTAAAGGATGACGTAGCAGATTATCTAGATAGATTCCAATTTTTGTGCGATACGCATAACATAAAAAAGGAAAAATATGTTGAACAACTGATGCCATTTTTTACAGGTGACACAGTGACTACTCTTATGACAATAGACGAACATGAGAGGACTAATTATGATGTTGTCAGGGCAGCATTACTAAAGAAATACCAATTAAAACAAGAAGACTATCGTCTTCGTTTTAGGACAATGTTGCCAGAAAATGGAGTAGATTTCTCTGATTTTGTTACAAAGATACGTCGTACATTTACACGATGGGTTGAGTTGTCTCAGATTGAGAAAACATATGAAGGTCTAATGGACTTATTATTGCGAGATAAGGTTTTGTCATCTGTTAATGATTCTTTTCTTGCATTCCTTCATGAGCGTAAGCCTAAAAACTTAAAAGAAATGGAGGAATACTGTTGTCAGTATGCCACAGCACATCCCCATGCTACAGTTAGCAATTCTAAAGTGAAAGAAGGGTTGCCAGCTGCTTCGGCAACACCATATGGCCCTAATTTCAAAAAAAAATTTCAGGGTGCTCAACAAAATTGGAATAGGGGAAGTAATCAAAATTACACTCAGAAGCGGAGTAATCCAACACATGATGGTTCTTCGTCTATGCAGTGGAGACAAGATGGTAGTTCTCGTAATTTTAGTGGTAATAATTTGAGACACTTTCGTAAAGGCTATCCAAATAATAACTATTCAAATTTTCGAGGTAATCATTCTCGACGTCAAGATTATGACGATGGTGAATTTAGAAACCGGGATTCAAACCGGAATGATGATTACAATAGGCAATATGATAACAATTACAGGGGAAATGATAGTCGAAATAATTACAGGGGAAATGATAATCGAGGTAGACCTAGGTTTAACAAAAAAAAGACCTTACCAACAGGCAAACTCTGCGCAACAAGAGTTTGATGGAGCCTGTAATACAGTAAATGATAGTGGTAACTCTAGGGCTATCACTGGTTGTGCTTTCGATTTTGGGAGAGCAACTGAATGCCCCCAATGCTTAACATTGTTTGACTCATCAACTGTATCTACGCTAAGTTGTGGTCACCCTCTTCCTGCTCTACCTGCTACAGTTGCGCATGATGGGAGAGGATCTCTCATCTTACATAAAGGTCTAATAAATGATAGGCTAGTCTCAGTACTTTTCGATTCGGGATGTACTACCGTCGGGGTTAAGGAGTCTCTGATAGATCCTTGCTGTGCCACTGGAAAAACAATCAAATGTGTTACATTTGGTGGTACTATGGAAAGCTATCCTACTGCTATTATTAGGATTGACACTCCTTTCTTCACAGGAGATGTCCATGCATGTCTTCTTCCTAATCCTATTGCGGATCTTATAATCGGTCGTATTCATGGGGTTAAGGAATGCACCCCGCAACAAATTTCTAGTTGGGAAGAAAGAAACATTCAAACGGTCAATGCAGTGGTGACAAGAGCTCAAGCTCTTAATCCCCCAACTTCATCTGATAATAGTAATGAAGTTGATAGCCAAGACGAGCACTTGGTGATTTCCCATGACTCGTTTGTTAAACGTCAAGAAGAGGATCCTTCTTTGAAGAAATACTTCCTTCTTGCAAAGAAAGGGGATCCCAATCAAAATACGAATCACAAATCGTATATCACTATGAAGAATGGTATATTGGTACGAATGGTACAACACTCGGACAAGTCTATGCACTCGCAAATTCTTGTGCCTAAGTGTATGAGAGCCTTAATTCTTCGGCATGCACACGATTCTCAGTGTGCGGGACACATGGGTTTTTCCAGAACTAAAACTAGAGTCCTTGCGTCATTCTTTTGGCCATTCGTGAATAAAGACATCCGAATTTATTGCCGATCTTGCAAAATTTGTCAAGAGGTCAAGTCTAGGGGTCCGAGACATGCTGCTCCTATTCAGGCTGCAGATATTCCGATTCGGCCGTTTCAGAAAATGGCTATAGACATCATTGGTCCGTTCAAAATTAAGTCAGCCAGAGGACACCAATTTATCCTCACTTGCGTGGACATGTGCACGCGTTGGCCAGAGGCTATTCCTCTGAAGAGCATATCAACTGTCGATATCGCTGATGCTCTTTGGCTCGTATTTTCTCGTCTGGGATTCCCCGGAGAAATACTGTCGGATCACGGCACTCAGTTAATTTCGGACGTTATGTCTCAGGTAATGGCTACGCTAGACATTAAAAGGTCTCTCAGTAGTATTTATCATCCAATGTCCAATGGATTGGTAGAACGTCTTAACAGGACACTAAAGAACTTACTTGGCAAGATAACGGAGGATCATCCTGAAGATTGGGACAGGGTTTTACCTGCAGTCCTCTTTGCCTATAGAGAGGTTCCCAACGAGCATACAGGGTTTTCTCCTTTCGAACTTGTCTTTGGCGCGCAACCGCGCGGGCCAATGTCCTTGTTACACGATTTGATAACTTCCGATAATATCGACGATGATACACAATCGTCATATGAATATGTTATAGCTCTTAGGGAAAAGATTATCGAATCGTGCAGGTTAGCAACTTCATCTTCCGAATTTGCGAAAGAAAAAGCTAGGCGATTTGCTAATAAGAAAAGACGCCTACGTCAACTTTGTCCTGGAGACAAAGCATATGTCTTACTGCCCTCAAGAGAGAATAGACTTCTCATTTCTTGGAAGGGTCCATACACTATAGTCTCGAAAATTTCTGATGTCGACTATATTGTCGATGTGGATGGAAGGCATAAAACCTTCCATATAAATATGCTAACAGAGTTTATTGAACGTCCAGACTATTTACAGCCTATTTTCCAGGCGACGGACGACTCTCCAGTTCAACATGGTCACATCTCAATCCCTGTCCGTTATACAGGATGAGGAAACTATTTTTTCTGACGTGAACTTACCTCTTCCTGCGATTCCACTTACTTCAACGGAATCGTGGAGAGACGTTACAGTCTCTTCCAACTTGTCTTTTGAGGAACAGCGTCAAGTATCCTCTACGTTACAATCATATCAGGATGTCCTTACCGACATTCCTGGACACACAGATGTCATAGAACATGACATCATACTTACTGATCGTAATCCGATCAGAGTAAGACCATACCCAATACCTATTCATTTTCAAGCACAAGTCGAGAAAGAATTGGATGAAATGATTCAACTACAAATAATTGAACCATCCACTTCAGCTTATTCTTCGTCGATAGTTATTGTTCGAAAGAAAGACAATAACATACGTCTTTGCGTTGATTATCGCAAATTAAATCAAGTTACGAAGTTCGATGCTGAACCTATGCCGTTATTAGATGATCTACTTATTAGACTTTCTAAAGCTAAATTCTTTACTAAAACTAGACTTGTCGAAAGGTTATTGGCAAGTCCCACTGACGGAACACGCCAAACCTCTCACTGCTTTTTCGACACCTAGGGGTCTGTTTCAATGGAATTTTATGCCTTTCGGGCTTATGAACGCCCCAGCGACTTTCGTACGCATGATGCGACGAATTCTATCAGATCGTGCAGATGTCATTGCATATTTAGACGACATCTGTCTTTTCAGCGATACTTGGGAAGAACACTATGTGGGTCTGAAGGAATTGCTATCTACTCTACGTGAGCATAGTTTGACTGCTAAACCCTCTAAAGCTTTTGTTGGGTTTAGTGAAATTTCCTTCCTAGGTCATCGAGTTGGTCATGGTCTGTTGAAGACAGAGGACCAAAACATTTCAAAGATATTAAATATCTCGGTTCCGAAGACAAAAAAGCAAGTGCGTAGTCTCTTGGGATTGATACAATTCTATGGAAGATTCATTGAGAATCTGTCCTCCATTATGGCACCACTTTCAACGTTATTGAAAAAAGGTTCTCCTAATATGGTGCGTTGGTCCCAAGAATGCCAATCTTCATTGGATCAGGTTAAGAATTTGTTCTCATCTCATCCTATCTTAAGACTACCGACGATTGATAAGACTTTTGTCCTTCGTAGTGATGCCTCTTCCACTGGCATTGGAGCGGCACTAATGCAGGAATATTCAGGAACTCTGCATCCTGTAATGTATATTTCTAGGAAGCTGAATGCGGCAGAAAGGAATTACTCGGTTTTGGACCGTGAATTGTTGGCTATGGTTTGGTCCATTCTTAAGCTACAAAGGTTCCTTCTGGGCGCGCATTTCTTTATGGAAACCGACCAAAAAGCTCTTACGGCTATGCAAAGTAAGGATTTGAAGAGCTCGAGATCTACTCGTTATGCTATTGCTCTTCAGCCTTTCCATTTCACGGTGCGAGCTATCCGTGGTTCGGATAATGTGATGGCGGACATATTGTCTAGATGCCCACATGATTCCAGTTAAATCTTGTGTCCTAGTTTTTCCTGATATATTTTCAGACTTAGGTCTGTCCTTAATATCATAATATGTTGTAATACAAATGTATTTGGATGATGTTTAGATAATTTAACAAATTTCATTTTGTCCATCCATCAGTGATATGTTGCTAAAATAGCATTGACATTTGTATATTGCTATGATTATATTATTTAGTAATGTTTGATATATGATTGGTATTGCCAGCAACTTAGGTTTCTTGAATGGTATCCCTTAGTTTGTTTGGTTTAAAGGAAATATTTTCTCTTATGTTGGGAGATGATTTGTACCCTCTTCTATTGTACCTGATATTAGGTTCATTGTTTGCATGAGCACAGAAGTGATACTGGTGCTATCTTGCTCATGAACATATTAAAAAAAAAAAAAAAATTGCATTTTTTTTTTTTACAGGGGGGTGGTAGTAATGTTGCTGTCATTTTCGACGGAGTCATCTGTCAAGTTATTTGCTTATGTTTGTATCATAAGTATAATTGTGTCTTTACCTGCGATGTCAGGTTGATTAGGGGTTGTCTTCCCTTGTTTATTCATTCATTGTGTTTGACCTTTAGGGTCAGAGGTTGTCAGTTCGGGCGTAGGCCTATGGGAAGGTTTTTTTTAAGCGGGAGTGAGATATACTTCCGGGAAGCCGGGAGGTCCTGTTTTTCTGAAGGGACCAAGAGTCCATTGTTTTTCGGGGAGAATCTTCGAAGTAACTGCTATGGCAGTTTTCCCCAGTGAATCTCTGTGCGTCGGGATGACGACAGAATTCCTTGTGTAGTTCTGAGGATTCATTTACCAGGTAATACCGACCTTTATGCATTATTACGCTTTTCGGTGGCAGAACATGTAAAGGATTACCTAGGGTGAACAGCAGTTCACGGATCCGCCATTTCAGAACTTATATATTTGTGCTCGAGGTAGCCATCCAAGACTGTTAGTCTTATATTGTCCAGAAATCCAGTGACGAAGATATATTGTGGGAGCCGCAGATTGGCGGAACTTCTATCTACAATAAGTATTACTGCAGGGTTGATGATAACCTATTTAACAGAAGTACACGGCCGACGTCAGAACGAGGCCTGTGCTTCCGGCTATTATACTACAGCCTGATATGTGCAATTGGCAGGGAGTGCCAAGTTGCACCTGTGTGTCAAGGTAACTAAGGCATCTGACGCGTTTAGTCAGAGACGCCAAGGGCGACGCTACGAACTGTCATTATTGAAGAACTTTGCTATTGACCATGCACGTCTATTCTGATGTTTACCTTTTTGAATGCCAAATGTATACCTATCGATGTCAGGTCAGCATGACCTTGTTACACTGACTGTTCCTGTTGATACTATGTGTGTTCCCGTCAATAAATGTCTTGAAACATGCCTGCAGTGTCAAAGCATCCTTGATTACTGCATGTGAGAGTATGGGTTGCAGGATCTACATCTATACGAGCCTAAACACATTCGCGTCTTCATTCGCACCCACACTCAATTCATCATACGCTCGCACTACACATCTAACAACATGTATACTGTCTTGGGCCAGTGATCACCTCAACAAGAAAAAAAGACAGTTACAGTCATTAGCTTTGGTTTCTAGAATTTAAGGAATGTCAGATCGGTGTCTACTTTCATGAAGGTACTATATTTGGTCACCACAATACTAGTCAAAAACTCTGTCGGAATGTTACTGACATTTGCTTGCCACAACGGGCTGAACTGTACTGAAGAGTTATTCTGGAAGAATTAATTCGGGCGCGAAGGCCTCTTACTTCATTTAACTGTTAAAGTTCAGGTAATGAAAGTGATTAGTTTCTTCACAAATAATGTTCACGTACTAGAACGCTGGCAAAGTTGGGTACCACAGTTTCACTACATAAAAAAAGAAAGAACACATATCAAATAATTTACAATATGTACCCAAAATAACTTACATTTTTAAACCGCAAGCGTACCGCTTGACTTATCATTTAAATTTCCCGTAAAGTAAGTTATATTTAAAAAAAATCATCAATCCTCATGAATTTAGGAACACGTGCGTGTTCCGTCAACATCTCATGAGGCTTCTAGCATTTATAAGTTAGTTTAGAAAAATATGATCTCGTCTGATTACTTAGCAGTAAAATTAACTTCATTATAGCTACATTATTGTTTAATGCTAGAAATTATAATTTGTTCTGCTTTCCACTGAAACACGTCACTAGAAAATAATACAGACTATATAAATTTGGCACTCTGCGCAAAATCTAACTAGTGAAATATGAAATAAGCGACTTAACACTTTATCACTTCACAAAATACTAGATATAATGTATTAATCTCACCCCAGAACTACGGTAACACCACGACTAGGATAATTCACTAGATAGGTAGTTAGAAGCTCGTCAGAAATCTGACGAGAACTATGAAATTCGCTATACAAGCTTCATTCGCTAGCACGCGTGTTCCGTCTACTGAAAATGTTGAAGACTGAAATGAAATCAGATTTCAGCTCCTGGGTGGATATTTGAAAACAGGGGCAAACAATCCCACATTTTCTCAAACTCCGAAATCATCTCCCCTTTTACGTGTAAAACACCTACGTCAGCTTAACGCGTGACGTAACTGCCACCAGTGACCGAGAAATGCGCGTGACAGTTGCAAATCTCAGACAACCGTCTACCAGGCATGGGCGATTTTCACGCTTCGCCGGAGCTATTTGACGAAACGCTCGCGGTTTACTGAAAAAATGCAGACACTCGGTCTGCTTGCCATGTCCCGCGGAGTGAATTTTCACACTACAGGCCCAGAACTCAGCCGTAGAAAACACTGTCCCCGGGGAAACTGCAGACAGCTGTCGGCTCTCCGGTCTGACGGAATGCATTATAACACTTCTCGTCTGACTGACATCTATGTAATAGAATGCTAGTGCGATTCTCAGTTTTTGAGAAAAGAAACAGGTAAAGTTTGCGAATTAGGAAGGAAATATATTTCGCAAACGAATGATGCGAAAAATACCGGAAAATGGTAAAGACAATTAAATTAAAATGATCCGGGTGAGAGAATAGGAAGAAGATCTAGGCAATTTAATGATCATAAGACCTACGTGACAGATAATAACGACCAAGTCCTTTGGAACAGTGATGCGTATAATATATGAGCACTGTTCGACACACTCCGTCACTTCAGGAACCCAGCAGCATTCTCTCTTCAGAACAGTATATTCCAGGACCACGCAGATCAGCAGACTTCAGGAACCGGCATCCCATCAAGCGGTACTGGTACCCCGATCGAGGCATGGGTAGACTCCCACTCGAAAGGCACATCGGTAAGGCATGATGACGTCGGAACTCGGCAGGAACGCAGTGCAGTCAATAACAAATACTGCAGAACGAAGACGTAACGTTCCCCAGGTAGGTAGAGCAGTACGGACGATGACACTACTGCATGTTGGACACGTGCACATCTGTCGTGGAATATTCTAATCCACATATATAAATTATTAGGTAAATATGAAGCCTAACAAATAAAATTAATAAAGAAAAGAGCAATGGTAAATAACAGTGCTGTCACAAAGAAGGTACTCGAAATCCCCCTTGTTTTCTGCTTCGTCTGCAAATTGTAACGCTTTCACGTTGATAGTAAAAGCTTACTGTATTATACCCGCTTTCTTCAATGAAACGTGTGCTGTATTTCTTGGAAAAAACATTGAGAGGCAGACTGCGTAATGACCTAAATTAATCCTAACATTAATTATACTGCGTTACCAAAACGAACGAACAGATGGACAAAAGGATAGCGAGAAGGGAGAGGCAGAAAGCCGAACACTAAACACGCTTCGCGCGATACACAAATGCTGCCATCACGCGTGTAAGACTACATGCACTAACTTTTTCGGACGGACAGTGATAAATTCACTACCCTTCCCAGAGTTAGGTTTTAAAATCATAAAAAAACGCTTATTAGGAAAGATAACAATAGATGGGTTTACGGTTGAAAACATAACAGTACCCAGACAGCACATCTTCGAAACAGGAGGTAGAAAATACATATTTTGAACGCAGCCACGTAGCTCTTTTAAATTTGGATATTTGGGTTCCTTAGGGCTTGCTGACAAAGAATATGTAAAACGTTACGCAAATAGTCCAGGAATTAATAAATTATAACCAAAATAAAATAGTGGGGATGCCTGACAACATAAAATCATTTCTGCTCATAAAATTTTTTATAACGTGTTTGAAAAAACCTTACGTGACATAAATAGCCTACCCTGTAAACTCCAAATTGATTGGAGCGCAACAAATGAAAGACTAACCACGATTGGTCGGGCTATAAATACTATCTTTCGTTGTTAGGGGAGACGTGAAAAGGTAACATTTTTTCAAACACTTGTTGAAACGTGGCCTCATTGGCTAGACTCGCTGATATACTCACTTAGGAGCGTTAGTTCGAGACCACTAGTGCAAATAATCTTGATAAAGCAACAGTGCGTTGAAGCCAGCTCATATTTGTGTTAAATAAAAGCCTGGAACATAAGCAGATGGGAATTTGTGCCAGTAATTGTGCCAGAATTCATTGCTAATCAACGTATCTGTGTTTATTTCCATGAAATTGTGGTAAGCTTGAACCATTCAGTATCTTTTAATGAAAATTGAATGTAAATTGTTAATTTATGCCTGTATATATATGTGTAGTTCAGTGGCAAACAGGAGATAAAGCCTATAATGCTCCAGTCTGAACAGAGGGTGTCGGAGGGAAGTAAAACGGCATGGAATGGCCAAATAGTACACTGACACCTGGATGATTGATTAGACAGAAATAATGCTGGAAGTGCAGAGGCGTAGTGACCATTAAGGTGGTAAATACTGGTATAAAGTATTTCAGATGAAGCTGACAGTTGGCCTAACGCTCTGAACTCAATGTTTGTGTTGTATTGTGCTCAGTGTAGAACTAGAGTATCAATTAGTTATGAAGTAGAAGGTACATCCTTCTTGTTTTCAGGGACCGTGGTCTTGATGGTACTGAGCAGCACCTGGTCAGAGCTTTGCTGAATCCAGAGTCGGACAGCATACTCCTTGGTCCATTTAGCTATCAGTGAGGTGTCTCCAGAGCCCAGAGGAGAATTCGAGCAGAGGAGTCCTTTCCTGCCGCCATCACGCAAGATAAGCTGATTTGGCCAGCTGAGCTCAACATTATGTTCCCTCATCTTGAAATGACTTTGTAAAAATAACATTCAGAGGGGAATTTAATTGTCTTAATATTAGGAACTGAGAACATCTCCAATACTAGTCCCAAAAGACAAACTATTGAAGTCATGATGACAAATACCAACAGAGCTTGAACAAAACAAAACCAGTATTACCTCATTTTACTACTACACAACTGACACACATAGGATATTTAATAATATATGTCACTACAATATTCATATTAATACATTCTGTACATAACTTGTAATTAAAATTGATTGTGATCCCTGGTTCCTTTGTATTTGAATCAGGACACACATATTCATTCATAACAACAATGAATACATATTGTTATTTGAAAAGTTATCAGTGACTTCTTTAAGATATTCTCATAGATTGTTATATGTATGTGAGTGTCACAGTGTTGTCAAGTGTAGTGGAATAAATTAAATTGTTTATCTGTCTGTTGTTGTGACTTACACTTCATCATACACATACCCTAGACACATAACGTAGTCATCACACTATTCCAGAATAATTCTGACTGAGATATATAGATATGTGGTAGCAAGTAAGGTTTTATCTATAATACACTACTCTTAATAGATATAGATACCTTCACAGCTGATCTCAGTCAGTACACTAAGTCCCCTATAAATATTTATAACATCCCACTTCACCACATATATTGGGGTCTCGCTCTTGGGATTTTGAATCTTTACCTATTAAAAATATTGGGGGTAATTCACTTCAGGGAATATAAGAATTAAAAGGTATCCTTGGGTGGAATTGAATAAGGTTGAGCTCACGGTGCCTGTGTTGTCCATTAGAGATTAAATTGTTGGTTAGACATTGTAGAAATTTACCTGATAGACAATGGCGGACCTGGCCAAGTTTCGATCTGCTGCTGTACAGACTGCAAAAGAGTTAGGATTAGATGGGCAAGTTATGGTTGCCTATGTCACTACGGAATGTGACAAATTTATTGAACGCGAAGAAAGAAGATTAGAAAAAGAAGCCGAAAGAAGGTTAGAGGCTGAAAGGGAAATTAAGAAGTTACAGTTTGAGGCTGAGGCTGAGACTAAGAGGTTGCAGATTGAGGCTGACAAAGAGGCTAAGAAATTGGAAGCAGAAAGAGAAGACAGAAGATTGGCTGCAGAAAGGGAAGAGAAGAAATTAGCTGCAGAAAGGGAAGAGAGGAAATTAGCTGCAGAAAGGGAAGCAGAAGATAAAAGATTACAAAAAGAACATGAGTTACGACTAAGGGAGTTTGAGTTTCAGGGCCATGCTCCTGAAAATGGTGCCAGTCCCTTTGCCTCTGATGCCACCGCTAGCCAAGGAGCCTCAACCTCAGCTATGAATTTTCATTTAGATCATTTTGTTGAGAAAGACGATGATATAGAGAGCTACCTAAATAGATATGAACTATTAGCTACCACATATGGGTTAGAGAGAGAAAGGTGGAGCTTAAAGTTATCTCAGGGACTTCGTGGGGCAGCTTATGAAGTTTTTGCAAAAATGAGCAGAGGTGATCAGGAAAATTATGACATGCTAAAGCAGGCTCTTTTGTTAAGGTATGAAAAGAATGCAGAATTTTATAGGAAAAAATTTAGGAATGCTAAACTACTGTCAGGTGCAACCTATCACCAGTTCTCTGCACGAATAGAGACATACTTGGAGAAATGGACTTCTCTGGGGAAAACCCAAGATCTTAAGGAAATGGTCCTTATAGAGCAATTAAGAGAGTCCATGGCTCCAGACCTGAGAAAGTTTCTCATGAAACAAGGTGCAGAGAGGCTGGATGAGTTGCTAAATGTTGCTGAAAGGTATCAAGCAGCTCAAGCAGAGGTAACAGGTAATAAAAAGAAACAGGTGGACAACTTTAGGGCACCACAGAACTTTAATAAATTTGATCCTAGGGATCAAAACAAAGGTAAGCACCAATTTGATAGGCCACGGTATGAAAATAAAAATAAATTCCCACAATTCGATGAAAGGAAATATGATGAAAGAAAATCTTTCAACCAAGGAAAAAGGTGGTGTAAGAATTGTCAGATGGACAATCATGACACTGACCGGTGCAGAAGGAAACCTGTGTATATGGCAACCCTTCAGGTCAGGTCGACCTCAAGACAGGAGGAGGATATTATGTTAGATACCACTCCAGAAGAGATGAGGAAGGCACAGGCTGGGGATAAAACACTCAAGCCTTGTTTCAGAAAATTGTCAACTTGTCATACAACTCCAGGCAAGGGAGATTTTTACATGAAAAACAAGTTGATGTATAGGAAGACTGGAGCTAGATCCAAAGGTCACGGACAGCTGGTACTTCCTAAAAGATATAGGGCAGACTTAATAAGGAGCCTACATGTGAAACCAGATGGGGACCATGAGAAAATAGGTACCATCATTCAAAAGGTGGCTCACAATTATTATTGGCCCAAAGCAAGATGGGACATTGAGAATTTTGTAGAAAGGTGTAGCATAGCACATGAGGGAACACCCACAAGTGGGAACATGGATCAGGACCTGGACACGCCCCGGGGCAAAATTAGGCCTGATAATAAAAAGAAAAATAGATTTGATAAAGTGGACCAAATGGAATGGGAAGCCCCTTTTCACGGACAAGCTTCACTTAACTGTTTTACAATGGCCACTATGCGGAGAGTGCAAAAAGATGTCTTACCCCAGGATAAGCCGAAAATCCCTCAATCCGACTTAAACAAACTGGAGGAAGAGGATGTAGAGAGGAAATCTCTCATCAAGAATTTTAAGTGGGGAGAAAGCCCCAAAAGAAAAATTGGTAGCGGTCGTTTTGTGAATGATAATTCTGGGAGGAAAAATCATCACTATAAAGCTTCGAGTGGAAGAGACCATACCGGTGCATGGACAAATAGGTCCACACAATTAAAGGTCCATATGTAGCTATGTTAAGAACGTGGACTGATGAAAAGGCAGAGGAAAACATTACATCTTCATACCAATATGTGAATGAGCTGACCACTCGGTTAAAAACTGGCTGGAAACTTGCCAATGAAAATTTGAAACAAGCCAGGAAGAAACATGCTGCCTATTATAACAGGAAGGCGAAAGACAGAAATTTGGCTGTGGGAGAGAAAGTACTGCTTCTTTTGCCCGGGAGTCAGAATAAGTTACAAATTGGAATGGCAGGGTCCATATACAGTTTTAGAGAAGGTATCTAGAACAAATTATAAGATAGATAAGAAGGGGAAAGAAAAAATCTATCATGTGAATCTCCTGAAGAAATATTTGGAAAGAGAACATCAGGAAGAGACACACTTGTTGACCTTGTCCATCGCCATGGAGATGAAAAAGGAACCACTTTCATCATTTGAATATCCATCACACCCCTGTGAGACAGCAGCACAGGTGAAAATCAGTACACATTTAACGAAAACTCAGAAAGAGAGAGTGCAACAGGTTCTAAATAATCATGCAGAGGTGTTAACAGACCGACCAGGGCATACAAACCTATTGGAATATGATATGAAACTAATAGACTCCACACCTGTCTGTATGAAACCATATTCGATTCCGTTTGCTAAGGAGAAAGCTTTGAAGGAAGAGATAGACTATCTATTGAAGGAAGGAATTATTTCGCACAGTGAGTCTTCGTATAGTTCCGGTGTTGTACTCTTAAGGAAGCCCTCTGGAGAACATAGACTCTGTATAGATTACAGGAGACCGAATGCTATTACAGAAGGACAGGTGGATCCATTGCCGGATACAAATCAGCTGTTTGCCAGACTAAATAAAGCTAAATATTTCTCAAAAGTGGATCTGAGTAAAGGATACTATCAGATTCCAGTAAAGCCTGAGGTTAGACCATACCTAGCTTTTAGTACCTCAGAAGGACACTATGAGTTTAATAGATTGCCATTTGGATTGAAGAATGCGCCTAGTGTCTTCTCTAGAATGATGAGTAAATTATTGGATCCTCTGAATAATCCCTGTATAACAAATTTTATGGATGATATCCTTATAGCAACAGAAACATTTGAGGAACACATTGACTCTCTGAACATGCTGTTTGATCGACTTAGGGAGGCAAATTTAACAGCCCGACCAACCAAATGTTGCGTTGGATGTAAAGAATTGGAATTATTGGGACACACAGTTTATCAGGGAAACATGACCCCTGACCCAAAGAATTTAGAGAAACTACAGAAAGCCCCGAGACCACAAACCAAGAAGGACGTGAGATCCTTTGTCTCATTATGTGGTTTCTACCAGAAGTATATCAAAAACTTTAATTCCATATGTGCACCGTTAACTGAATTGACACGTAAAGGACATCCAGATCGCATTACATGGACACCACAATGTGAAATGACTTACCAAGAATTGAAGGAAAAGCTCACAAGTAAACCCATTTTGAAATTACCTGACTTAAGTCAAGAATTCATAGTAAGGACGGATGCAAGTAATATTGGGTTAGGTGCAACTCTACTACAGAAATCAGATGCATTGGATGGAGAATTAAGCCCAGTGGCATATGCTAGCAGAAAGTTGAATAAAGCTGAAATCAACTACTCAACTAGCGAAAAAGAATGTCTTGCAGTAATATGGGCGATAAAGAAATTCAATATTTATCTATATGGGAAGGCATTTAAGTTGCAAACAGACCACAAACCGTTATCGTTTCTAGCACAGGCTAGGCATGAGAACTCCAGGTTACTCCGATGGTCTTTACTTTTGGTTCCATATAATTTTAGCATTGAGTATATATCTGGAAAAACCAATTTGGGAGCGGATTTTTTAAGCCGCCATCCGTGTGATGAGAATCACCGTAAACCCCAGAAATAATAATAAATTTCTCTATGTGAATATAGAATAAAGGACTGACATATAATGTCTGTTTTAAGAGGGGAGGTGTCGTGGGAATATTCTAATCCACATATATAAATTATTAGGTAAATATGAAGCCTAACAAATAAAATTAATAAAGAAAAGAGCAATGGTAAATAACAGTGCTGTCACAAAGAAGGTACTCGAAATCCCCCTTGTTTTCTGCTTCGTCTGCAAATTGTAACGCTTTCACGTTGATAGTAAAAGCTTACTGTATTATACCCGCTTTCTTCAATGAAACGTGTGCTGTATTTCTTGGAAAAACATTGAGAGGCAGACTGCGTAATGACCTAAATTAATCCTAACATTAATTATACTGCGTTACCAAAACGAACGAACAGATGGACAAAAGGATAGCGAGAAGGGAGAGGCAGAAAGCCGAACACTAAACACGCTTCGCGCGATACACAAATGCTGCCATCACGCGTGTAAGACTACATGCACTAACTTTTTCGGACGGACAGTGATAAATTCACTACCCTTCCCAGAGTTAGGTTTTAAAATCATAAAAAAACGCTTATTAGGAAAGATAACAATAGATGGGTTTACGGTTGAAAACATAACAGTACCCAGACAGCACATCTTCGAAACAGGAGGTAGAAAATACATATTTTGAACGCAGCCACGTAGCTCTTTTAAATTTGGATATTTGGGTTCCTTAGGGCTTGCTGACAAAGAATATGTAAAACGTTACGCAAATAGTCCAGGAATTAATAAATTATAACCAAAATAAAATAGTGGGGATGCCTGACAACATAAAATCATTTCTGCTCATAAAATTTTTTATAACGTGTTTGAAAAAACCTTACGTGACATAAATAGCCTACCCTGTAAACTCCAAATTGATTGGAGCGCAACAAATGAAAGACTAACCACTAATACTATCTTTCGTTGTTAGGGGAGACGTGAAAAGGTAACATTTTTTCAAACACTTGTCGAAACGTGGCCTCATTGGCTAGACTCGCTGATATACTCACTTAGGAGCGTTAGTTCGAGACCACTAGTGCAAATAATCTTGATAAAGCAACAGTGCGTTGAAGCCAGCTCATATTTGTGTTAAATAAAAGCCTGGAACATAAGCAGATGGGAATTTGTGCCAGTAATTGTGCCAGAATTCATTGCTAATCAACGTATCTGTGTTTATTTCCATGAAATTGTGGTAAGCTTGAACCATTCAGTATCTTTTAATGAAAATTGAATGTAAATTGTTAATTTATGCCTGTATATATATGTGTAGTTCAGTGGCAAACAGGAGATAAAGCCTATAATGCTCCAGCCTGAACAGAGGGTGTCGGAGGGAAGTAAAACGGCATGGAATGGCCAAATAGTACACTGACACCTGGATGATTGATTAGACAGAAATAATGCTGGAAGTGCAGAGGCGTAGTGACCATTAAGGTGGTAAATACTGGTATAAAGTATTTCAGATGAAGCTGACAGTTGGCCTAACGCTCTGAACTCAATGTTTGTGTTGTATTGTGCTCAGTGTAGAACTAGAGTATCAATTAGTTATGAAGTAGAAGGTACATCCTTCTTGTTTTCAGGGACCGTGGTCTTGATGGTACTGAGCAGCACCTGGTCAGAGCTTTGCTGAATCCAGAGTCGGACAGCATACTCCTTGGTCCATTTAGCTATCAGTGAGGTGTCTCCAGAGCCCAGAGGAGAATTCGAGCAGAGGAGTCCTTTCCTGCCGCCATCACGCAAGATAAGCTGATTTGGCCAGCTGAGCTCAACATTATGTCCCCTCATCTTGAAATGACTTTGTAAAAATAACATTCAGAGGGGAATTTAATTGTCTTAATATTAGGAACTGAGAACATCTCCAATACTAGTCCCAAAAGACAAACTATTGAAGTCATGATGACAAATACCAACAGAGCTTGAACAAAACAATGAATACATATTGTTATTTGAAAAGTTATCAGTGACTTCTTTAAGATATTCTCATAGATTGTTATATGTATGTGAGTGTCACAGTGTTGTCAAGTGTAGTGGAATAAATTAAATTGTTTATCTGTCTGTTGTTGTGACTTACACTTCATCATACACATACCCTAGACACATAACGTAGTCATCACACTATTCCAGAATAATTCTGACTGAGATATATAGATATGTGGTAGCAAGTAAGGTTATCTATAATACACTACTCTTAATAGATATAGATACCTTCACAGCTGATCTCAGTCAGTACACTAAGTCCCCTATAAATATTTATAACATCCCACTTCACCACAACATCAACGGTTGCGATGATCTAGAACAACATCACATACTGGGTAGTTTGCATTGCCAAATACTAAGAGGACCTGCACACACCCTAAGATGCCACAACCACTATTGATACTATCAATACCAAACAAATACAGACGTTCTAATGTCCTCTGCTGACACCACAGTCAAGCACCGGAGCCCGAAAGACTAACATCAATCACACAAGAACTTCTAATTTCCTATGCCGACACCACAGTCAAGCACAGAAGCCCATAGCCCTACAATGACCACCTGTATTGACCACCTTGCACAACTAACCTCCGCTGCTCCATCTGGATCACCAACTTCCTAGCACTAACCTACAAATTATGCCTTATAATATATCAAATTGTGATGCTCGACACCAGCTACAACCTTACTATACACATTGTAGCACCACTCCTATCCATAACCGGAAAACCTAGCACAAGAGTGTACTTTCCAAAATCACCACAGAACACAATAAATCTCAAATATTCGCCGTACTGAAAACGCCGACCCTTCACTGTGCCCTCTTTCGAAACTAGGTCAAATACCGCGGACGGGTTAACACCTGAATGAAAACAGCTCACTGATACTGCCTAACCAAAAAAAAAAAAACACACTGCTGTGAACAATGGCAAACATGATGAACTGAACACAACGCTGCTACACCTTACTATCAAACTTCTCATATGTGTGCATAGAAGCTTACAGCCTCTATAATGTAAAATATTGGCCCCAAAGCCTCTAGGCTCACAAAAGAACCGGATAAGAGCTCCCCAGCTGTCAGGAACCACTTATCATGGAGAACACTCCAAGGGATACACCGCTGCTGTGTGGGTTTATAATATTGAACTATAGGCTCGCCCTCCTAAGGGTATGACCACACAAACAATGGCTGACAAAAGTAATAACCACCTTTAAACAGGTACTTCCCTTTAATGAATCAATAAACACAATAAGGCTCACACGGCCATCATAACGCATCAAATACAAGTATAAGAATACCAATGTAAATCTGCCTCAGCAGCTTAGACTATCATCTCCACACACAAAGATACAAACTATGCCTCAAATGGCTGCTATGAATATCGCACACCCGAGCGGCAAAAGCTATGACAATAACAAACTCATAATCATCGACATATTATCAAACTACGGCTTGTCGATAATACCATTTAGACACTGCAACTGCTTTAGACAAAACAACGTAACTATCACCAAGACCCGATAACGTGGCAGGCACTACTCTAACCCAATATAGAACACATGGCAATCAAGCTGGCTAAGAAAAAACATTTCCTTCCCAGACAAGAGACTGATTTCTCATTAACATCTTTGCGCCTTTTCCCCCCGACTTCCTGTAGTCACATGACCCGCCGGATCGGCTAACTCCGCCAGTTCGTTCGGTCTTTCCCGACTGGTTTTTCAACGATCCCTAGACATAAAATGCACGGCGAAATAACTCTGTGACAATACGATACATTTCAGACATGCATGGCAATCAAACGATAAAACACTTTGAATAATTTGCGATCCGCAAGAAACAATATATCTGTCCCATGGACATAATTAACACACTCATTAACTCTTGTGGTCAGAGCCACACATATCCCAGTGGTTACAGCCACACGTTTGAAAAATGCGTTAGTGGATAACGCCACATAATCCAGGTGGTAAACACCACATACTGTATTATAAACAACATACGAACGCCATCAAGGCAGAACACCAGACTCTGCTTGTACTCATACAAAATAAAGACACGTCATCACATTACAACACAAGTATGTATTACAAATAAGGGAGGGAAACCTGAGGCCTGTAAACAGTAAATTAATATGAAATTAATATGAAACAAATATAAAGGTATGTTATCAGGCACTCGCAGGAAATAAAGAAGTAGAACACCAGACAACAGAAAAACAACAGACATGAGTGGCTTACCCAGGATTTGAACACTGGACCTTCCGTGCGACAACCCCGCCTAGCCATGCAAGCGAATCACACTATCCGCTCTGCCATCTACGCATCATCAAAAAAATGATGTTTCAATGGCAGGTCAATAGTGCGAACCACAATACACGACACCAGAAGTCCTCCATGGGCAGTTCAGCCTATTAATGACGCAATCACTTCTGTTGTATTTCTATCAAGCAGTATAGGCCGAATCCAACAAGACCCTTAGGACCTTAATACTGTGTCCAGTAAATGATAGTAGACTAGAACAGTGAGAACAGGATAGTGGGTAGGTTTGGTATTGACTTGTGTTTATACGTACTGATGTCTTTCTGCGCGACAAATATCTTTCAAATAGAATTTCCTATTTGCCGCGCAAAAAGCATCGTAACAGTATGGGTCTAGCAACCGCATCAATAACAACATAGTGCTGATACTCGTGGAAATAAAAAAGAAATCAACACTACAATTCAAACGTCAAGGTAGGCCTACTACTGCATGGTTGTGAAACATGGAGAACAACACAAATATCAACAGAGAAGCTACAGCCTTTCATAAAGGAGTGCTCGCATAGAATAACAAGGATTCAAGTGGTATGACAAGATCACTAACGGGGAACTGATGGGAAGATCACTAATGTGGAACTGATGGGAAGATCACTAATGTGGAACTGATGGGAAGATCACTAATGTGGAACTGATGGGAAGATCACTAATGTGGAACTGATGGGAAGATCACTAATGTGGAACTGATGGGAAGATCACTAATGTGGAACTGATGGGAAGATCACTAATGTGGAAGTCCATGGTTGGAATCCCCAGCTGAGGTGGGATTTTTTAGACCGCAAACGTCTCCGGGGTCGTCCCAGCTCATGAAATGGGTACCAGAGCAACTCTGGGAAGGTTGAGGCGGCCGGCGTGATGCTTATCACATCATCCTTAGTGTGGCGATGGTCAAGAAAATACGGGCCTAACACCATATTCCCAATATGCCTCAAGGGTATCCTTTACCTTGTACCTTATTAAAAAAAATAATAATAAAGTACAAAAACAGAAATTTTGCTTGTCTGTTTGTTTGTCTGTCTATCGATAATACATGTGGTGGCGATAAAGATAATGGCATGCATATCAATAATATCTAATGAGAAGATAACAACGTGAACGTGGAAGAAATATGCACCACATTTTCACATATTCCGTGATAGTTTTCTGAAGGTTACAGTTTCACCATTTGAACTTCATAAAACTAATGGACTTTTGACAAAATATGCGACAGCGGTCTTTGCTCGACCTAAATTATTAACAGATGTGACATTTCCGTAACTGACTCTGGAATTAATGTAACATGAGCCCAATATCTGGAAGCTTCACCACACCATTAATCCAGCTTCACCCACAAACACAGAAACGAACACAAAGGCATTTACTTGTTTCTATTAAAACGATATCTTTGACGTATTTCAACGGCTGTGATAGAGAAGATACATGGTAGGAAATTTTGGACGGGACTTTGCATTGATTGAGATGAAATCTACAGGGCGATTTAAAAATCACTTCCTGTTTTTTAAATTGTCATTTCTTCACTCCGATCCAGCTAATTTATATGAAACAAACATCAAAATAAAGAGAATTAGCTGCCATCGTATGACGTAGAATACTAAGTGATTTTAACATTACAACTCAGTTTGAGATCCGGTTTGTTCAACACGTGATTTTAAAGTTGGCAGCCATTTTTGCTGTTTTTTTGTAACGTCCGTTTATTTGTCATTTTATATTTAATTTCACTTTATTTTGTTTCAGGTGAAGAAAAAAAAAAAATTAAAACTTATTAGTCAAATGGCAGTTGTTTCTCCTTGTGTCATTTCATGTATATCTAATCGCGCTGGTGTCTCGCGGCAAAGGTGTCGGGATCGAATCACGGTACCGACACGTTAAAGTCTTCCCAGCTGTAAATTGGTACCCGACTCTGCTCTATGAGTTAGTGACGGAACAGGCAGCGAGGAATGGAACTGCCCCCCCCCCCCCCCACCTCTCGATGCTGAACCTAGTATGGTGAAGTCTCTAACACTTCACTCCTCTATGGCAGTATTTGCTATGGGACGTCCTTTACCTTTTTATATATGCAACGGATACAAGTCAGGAAAACTTAAAAATAGGAATAACTTTCCAATCACGCTGTGGTATCAGAAGGAGTTCCCACCCCTGGTCAAGCAAGCGGTTCGGTCCTCTTTATCCCCGAAACTCTTGTGAAAGTTGAGGGGGGGGGGGGGGAGGGAGGGAAGGGGCCCACCTTGAATAAATAAATATTACACACATAAAGGTATGTTTCAGGTACTGGTGAGAAATAAAGAAGTAGAAAACTATACAACATAAAAATAACAGAAGTGAGCGGCTTACCGGAGAATCGACCCCAGGACCTTCCGAACGGCACCACTGCTGGCTACGGATCTTGAATCCTAAGTATCATCCTCTTGTTAATTTTGGAACCAACTAAACCCACTGCAGTAACAAATGTGTTGTCTACAAAACTACTGATCTGAGTTTCATAGACCACTAAGGTTGTTCCACAGTCAACAATATTCATTTTCTGGTGTTTCGTCAAATCTTTTAATCGCCCTTGTTCTTGAATGTCCCTTCATGTAGGACCTACATCATATACGGAGGCGGCCATTAGACTCCTTCAACCTACTTCTACTGCCAATATGTCTCAAAGTGTGGTATCCTTACCCCTGAGAGTACGCTATAGCAGTTCCAGGAGTACGTGCCAGATTTTTTCTTTTATCTGACTACTTCATATTTTTCTGACAAGCATAAACTGCAGCCCGGATATCCCTGCACAAGAATCTGATCACAACAGTCCCATCCATCATATTAGACAGTTGTTTGTTTTTTTCCAACTGAAAATGTCAGTAACAAAATGGCAAGTATTAAAAGAATACTTTCTTCTTCATCTATTTTAAATAAATCAATAGTATAGATTATATATGCGCCAGTGTAGATAAAATAACTGTTAAAACAACCCCTAAATTATCTTGGCCCGAGAGGGGTACGCCGATAAAACTACACTCTCATAAGGGTAGGATGGCCATGTCATTTTTCACAAAAAGAGGACATTTTTCTGACTTTGTGGCGTTAAAAAGAGGACATTACACGACACAAACGGATAAAAAAAGGACTTATTAATTTCAATCTATTAAATGTCCACACATACACAAATAAATAAATAATAATTTTTCCAATACTGAATAATATTTTTGACGTTAAAATGATTTTATAAAATACCCTTTAAATTAAAGGACATTTTATTTCATTTTATTTCTAACCTTTGTAAAACTAGAACTAGCTCTGGTCATCACAATCATGCACTACAGTTGATTACTTTCTTTTAAATATTCATGGAATTGACCGGCACTTCTTTTAAATTGTGTTGATGGAATCCACATTGGAAATGTTTCTGTCTTTTGTCCAGCGACTTTCCTGCATTGTGACCAGGCACCCCAACCTGCAAGTCTGGAAGGAAGAGCTGGAGAAGAGAGGGATGGTCATAAGCAGCTCTAAAACAAAATCCATGGTGATATCACGAGAAGAAAGAAAACATCAGATTAAGCTGGGAGAACAGGTCCTGGAGCAGGTCGACCACTTTAAATACCTCGGAGCTATTATAGACCGAAAGGGAGGCATCAAAGAAGAGTTGGCCACTCGAAAAGCAGCAGCTGGGAGACTTTTTCAGGCCATAAATCGAGGATTCCTCAGCAAGAAAGAGGTTGGTAAGAAAACGAAGATGGCTGTATACCGCTCCATCTATGTCCCAGTCTTGACATATGGATGCGAGTCATGGGCAATGACTACAACCCACAAAAGCCAGATCCAAACCTCAGAAATGAGGTATCTGAGGAAGGTGGTTGAAGTAACAAGAAGAGACATGGTCCGCAACCATACGATACGTCAAGGCCTAAAATCCCACCCCCTGCAGACCCAAGTAGAACAGTCCCAACTAAGATGGTTTGGCCATGTCTGCAGAAATGGAGAAGATCGGCTACCACAGCAAGCATGGGAAACAAAGAGCCAGGGCTTCAGACCCCCAGGACGACCCAGAGTCCGCTGGGAGGACATTAGACAATCTTTGAATTACCGAGGACTAGAATGGAACCAGGCCAGGAGGAAGACAGCCGATAGGATAGTCTGGCGCTCTCTCTTCCAAACCTCTACACCTCACGGTAGAAGGGGAACGACTAAGTAAAGTGACCAGGCACGGCAAACAAACATTGTGCGAGCATTAAAAGTTCGGAATAAAATTCAACATTTAGGCCTACTGATTATTTTAAACATTTGGTTTGCTTCTCGTGTGCCAGTAACTGCATGAATCCTTCGTAACTGCTGTTACTTTCAACAAATATTGTCAGATTGTTTAGTTGATCAAAGCACTTGCATCGTCAAATACAACATCTTTATCAATTAAATATTGTCCAGAAGTTCGCACATCTACATATGTTGGTACTTCATGAAAAGTCATCCATGAATAAAAAATATTTTAAACACAGGCTTTTAATGCACTAAAAAGCCACAAATAATTTTTCAAGGAGTTTATAGCTTGCAGCCAAAAAAATGTAACTTCAAATTGACAAAAATCATGGGGCCCGGATTCTACATGAAATTAACTTCTGCTTTATACTTCATTACACACTTATGGATAAAATATATGATAAGCGCTTAAGCGCCCCAGGCTTTTTTTGTCAATTTGATGTTACATTTTTTTGACTGCAAGCTATAAACTCCTTGAAAAATTATTTGTGGCTTTTTAGTGCTTTAAAAGTCTGTGTTTAAAATATATTTTTTTATAATTTTTATTATCTTCTTTTTAGTGTTATTTTTTTGTTAATTTTAAATTTAAGTCAAATGTAATCGATACACTAATTACATTATCTTCTTCTTCCGTCCTTAGCCAACGACCGACAAAGCAGTCAGTGGCCATTACGCCTAGTGGCGTCTTAAGGGCAACAGCGAATAGATTTTCTTTGCCGTTGTTCCCATCACGCCTAATGGCGTCTTTAGGGCAACGACAAATCAATCCGTTTGCTGTTGTTTCCGTAATCAAAGTGACTGGCAAACGGGTGATCAGCCCGTTTGGTAATTACATTATCAGTTTGCGATAAACGAGTCCAGAGCACAGGAGACGGATTTCATTATTCAGTATATTATACGGAAAGTTAATATTTTTTTTTGTTTTATTTTATAAGAGATGTAAATTACATTTTTTAAATGCAGTTGTCAGTTGTGTGTATGTCTGTGCACGCGCGTGCAATAGTGTGTGTTTGGAAAAAAAAAGGGGGGGGGGGGGGAGAAGTTTCAATATTTCTCTCATGGGAGACAATCTTGTTGGAAAGAATACACCTAGATTATTTGCAGTTATCGCACAATTCATTGATGATACAATTCCCCCCCCCCCCCCCCCAAAAAAAAAAATTAATATTAATTTTAATTTTATTCATTTTATTATTTTTACGACTGATTATTGTATTGTCATGGGGAATACACAACTATGCCAAGTTTCAGAGCTATTGCTCATCTGGAAGTGATTGAAAAATCGATTGCACGATTTGAAGGTGACACGAGAGGGACAAGAGAGTGACATACGTTGCAAGCTAAAGAAAAGCCTGTAATAAAAAAATGCGTGAAATCTTCTACTTGTTTTATCGATATTGCTAACTTTTCAAAGCAGCTCACTCACATACATGCATTATCCTCATGAAACCTGTCACACACACTATCAAGTCCGCCTCTTCGTTTTTCACCAAGCATATTCGGAATCTTCTAGGGCTCACTCTTGATGCAAAAAACGGTGCTTAAACATATCTATAATTTTTTTTTTTTTTACTTTAACTCTTTAACTCCGGAAAAACGCTCAGAGCGTTGGTCAGATTTGAAACCCGTGCCAAAACAACTCCCTGAGCGTTGTTTTGAGTGTATCATGAATTAAAATTACGGCACATGGTGGAAAATAATTGTGGAGTCAAAGAGTTAATGATGAAATATATCCTGCTCAACCTCTGATGGGTTTTAATTAGGATGTATCGTGTTTTCAATTTCAAAGTGTTATTGTTGATCTGAATCGACGTCACTGCACTCCGGGCAAACCCATAGGCGTTCAGCAGGGCCGGATTAAGGCCAACTGATGCCCTAAGCACAGCCCAACAATGCCCCCCCCCCCCCCCTTTTCCGGCCTTTCTAGTGCTTAACTGACGAGACATTAAGACTCCGTAAGTGCTGATGGTCAAATAAGAGATTGAAAATTCAGTTTTCTCCCAGGCCAGACCACATAACTATATTAAATGAAAAGTTTTAAAAAAAAAGTTATTTATCACTAAATAGCAGTAAGCAGTATAAGCAAATTGTTTACTTATAACTAGAGAAACACGGCCAATAAAGAGAATTTTCAAAAAAATCGACAAAAGTCAAGTGTGGCAGTGAAAGAGTTGAGAGTTAGGGGCATAATAGCTAAGGGGAAAACTCTGTGGTGCCCCCTTCCCTTGGTGTCCTAACACATGCTTATTTTGTGTAGTGAAATTGACAGAGATACAACGGTAAAATATCTCCAAGGATAACATTTAAGGATAAAAACATAATGCGTAGGCTGCGAATAGTACATGATCGCCTAGACCGCGGGTCATCATCCTCCATAATAATTGACTTGCTAGACAGGAGGGGAACGGCGGATCAAAAAGGAAAAAAATATGACTGGAAAGATTGCGTGAGACTAGAAAGGCTAAGGAGACGCAATTGGGGGGGGGGGGGGAGGGGGAGGGGGAGGGGGGGGGGGGGGGGGGGGGAGAGGGGGGGGGGGGGTGGGGGGGGGGGGGGGGGGGGGGGGGGGGGGGGGGGGGGGGGGGGGGGGAGGGGGGGGGCGGGGGGGGGGGGGGGCGCGGAAACGGAGAAAAGTCACGTTTCCCAAGTTGACATAAAAAGTAAGCAACTCGACAGAAGGGACCTTAGATATAATACGCCACAGTCATTTATTGGACGCTTTTGCAATACCAAGCCCTTGATTTGAATTCAGCGGCTAAAACGCAGATGTTCGAAATATTACAAAATTTAAAAAGTACTTTTTTCTTAATATTAATGTTAGGAATATAAAAATTAGCTGGCCGGATGGCCTATTCTGAGCAGTGAACTAATATGTTCTTAATTTTACAGACGGATAGATAATATTGAAGATAATGACAAAAGACAGTGTTGTTCACATCATCGACAGACTGTATTGAACCTAAAAGTGTCGCTAATTGCACAAAAAAACACGACTTTGGGACGCAGGTGTTCAAATTTACTTAGTATGGAGGAGAGGGTTTTTGGGTGGTAGCTGTGTCTAAATATAACTTTTAACGACAAAATTTTGGAGGGGAGAGAAAGGTTGGTTCAAAAATCAAGTACATTTTGTAGAAACACAAGTAGAGACGGACAGACTAACAGATAACCATCCATACTTGACTTAAGCATGACTGAAATGACTTTATGGTAGGAAATTTGAATTTAAAATAAACCTAGGCAGTGATTGGCCACAGACAATCATATCATTAGCGCTCAGACGCGAAAGTGGGGCCATTCTTCAATAGTTGTTCAGTGATAGACACAGATTTTAAAGTGTGGTGATTTCCATATGAAAGAAAGTGTAATAAATTTAGGGACGCCATACTATAGCCAGCAGCTCAGCTGAGTTTTGCTAGCAATTCTGTGTTATTTATTCATAATCTGAGCTGCGAGTTTCTGTTGTCAACCAAGCAGTGTCTATTCAGTGGGTGACTTTACTCGAGTGTATCTGTGCAGTACTTGTGACAGAGACCACCATTATTGCCCGCCAGCACGGAGAGGTGGGACCACCTGATTTCAGCACCAGAGCTACAAACTACCAGATGAGTGAGCCTCTGGTCTGCTGGACATTCACCAAAGCTGTGTAGTTACTAATACCCCATAAAAATTCCCACCATTTTCTGGACACTGTGTAGTCAATATAGACAGGTGTGATGAGGCCATCCCAACAGCACAAACATTAATTATCCTCCCAAGTAGATGACTACTAGAACATTTTAATAAAACTAACTAGTATAGTACATATATATGTACACTATTGCATTTATGATATAATATTCCATGCATTACTTTCATAATCTCTAAAACTTTTTAAGTTCTGGTCAACCAAAAAAAATTGATCCAGAACAAAATAAATGTAATATAATTCTATCAAAAAATTTTACACACGTGAGTTAGTTCAGTGTATTTTTAACATTTATTAATATTATTAGTCTTGTTAAATATCTGTGGGTATATCTATAACCTATTACACCACACTACATAGCATAACCCTAGACACTTTACGTAGCCACATTCATTAAAAAAAATTAAGTGTGAGGTCGTAGTGGTAGCAAGAAAGGCCTTCTGACAATTCACAACTACATTTTATCTCAGGAGCCTTCACAGCTGGCCTCATACAATTACATTTAGTAATATCACCATCATACAATACCATCAAACACCACTACATAAATTGGGGTCTTGTCCAGGGATAATTAGCCCAACAGTAATATTAGGATCTCCTGGTGGGAGAAATAAAAGTAGGGAAATAAATTGTAAAATTCCCTTTAACATTAAAAGTGTCCCTGCAGATAAAAGTTGGTGAATCTTCACAGCCAGTAATAATTTATTAGTTAACTGGTTAGTTAGAATTAGTTAGACTATAGTCATAAGAAGTACTTAGTGTATTTACTGGTTAGAGATTTAGCTTGTATATTATTATATTGTCTAAAAAGTATGGCGGAGCTGGCAAAATTTAGATCAGCTGCTGTGCTCACCGCGAAGGAGATGGGAATGGATGGTCAAATTTTAATTCAATACGTAACGGCTGAATGTGATAAATATATTGAACGGGAAGAAAGGAGATTAGAAAAAGAGGCTGAAAGAAAATTGGAGTCTGACTGGTTGGTTGAAGAGAAGAAGTTAGAGGCTGAGACTAAGAGGCTGCAAATTGAGGCAGAAGAAAAACGACAGCAAAGGGAGGCAGAAGAAAAAAGGTTGACTGCCGAAAGGGAGGCAGAAGATAGAAGGTTGCAGAGGGAGCACGAATTACGACTAAGGGAGCTGGAATTACAAGGCCAGGCTCCTGAAAATGGTGCCAGCCCTTTTGCCTCAGATGCTACGCCCAGTCTGGGAGCCTCAAACTCAGCTATGGGGTTTCATTTAGACCATTTTGTTGAAAAAGACGATGACATAGAGGGGTACCTAGGACGTTTTGAGTTATTAGCTACTACATATGGTTTAGAGAGAGAGAGGTGGAGCTTAAAGCTATCACAGGGATTGAGAGGTACTTCTTATGAAGTATTTGCCAAAATGAACAGGGAAGACCAAGACAATTATGACATGTTAAAGCAGGCTTTGTTATTAAGGTACGAGAAGAATGGTGAATTTTATCGTAAGAAATTTAGAAATGCCAAACTGTTGTCTGGGGAGACATACCACCAATTCTCTGCTAGACTAGAAACCTATTTGGAGAAATGGACGGCTCTGGGGAAGACCCAAGATCTTAAAGAAATGATCATGATTGAGCAATTGAGAGAGTCCATGGCTCCAGACATGAGAAAATTTCTCATGGAACAAGGTGCAGAGAAGTTGGGGGAAATTTTAAATGTTGCTGAGAGGTATCAGGCAGCCCAGGCAGAGGTAAGTGGTGCTAAAAAGAAGCACATAGACAATTTTAAAGCTCCACAGCAATTTAATAAATTTGATAATAGAGAGCAGGGAAATAAAGGTAGGACAAACTTTGAGCGGCCAAGAAATGACTATCGCGACAGAAACTCACAGTTCAATGACCAAAAGTTCAATGAAAGAAAACCGTTGAACCAAGGAAAAAGATGGTGTAAATGGTGCAAGAAGGATAACCATAACACCGAATTTTGTAGAAGGAAACCTTCAAACATTGCTGCAATGAAGTCGGGGACGCAAAGATTAAAGGTTAATCCTAAGGAGCAACAGGAACCTTATCACCCCCCAGTTTGTGAGGATGTTATTTGTAATGGGGTCACCATAAGGTGCCTTTATGATACAGGTTTGGATTATGATTCAGTTGTGAAGTCTAGCCTAGTGGACCCAAGTCAGTATACCACAGAAACAGTGGAAATACAAGGGGCGACTAAGGACATACCACTCATGACACTTCCCATCGCAAGGATAACGGTGAAAACTCGCTATGTGGAAGGAGAAATCAGAGCAGCAGTGATAGATGAACCAATCTACCCTCTGATATTGGGGTGTAGATACGTCTTCTTGGGGAATCCCGAGAAACCTGTGATCATGGCGACAGTGCAGACCAGGTCACAGAAGAAGGAGGAAGAAGGTGAACCTATAAATGCTCATCCAGAGGAGATGAGGAAGGCGCAGGCTGAGGATAGGACACTCAAGCCATGTTTTAAAAAATTGCCCAAATGCCACACACCTCCGAGCAAGGAGGAATATTTCATGAAGAACAAACTATTATACAGGAAGACAGGAACTAGATCCCCTGGTCACGGACAGTTAGTTCTTCCCAAGATATATAGGGCAAACTTAATAAGGAGCTTACATGTTGGAAAAGATGGTGACCATGAGAAAGTCGGTACCATCTGCCAAAAAGTTGCTCGCAAATACTATTGGCCCGACGTAAATGTCGATGTTGAAAACTTTGTAGAAGCATGTGGCATATTTCATGAGGGAACACCCACAAAGGGAAAATATGTGCAGGACCTAGAAACGCCACGGGGCAAAATTAGGCCTGGAAGGAAAAATTATGATACTCAAGGAGACAAAGTGCAATGGGAGCCCCCTTTTCACACCCAGTCTTCACTTGAATGGATTAACATGGCCACTATGCGAAGAGTACAAAGAAGAAATTTTACCCAGGATAAGATGACAATCCCTCGGTCAGACTGTCGTAGATTTCCGATAGGAGAATTAAGACTAGGTTTGGTCCCTTCTGAATAGGTTTGAATAGGTGATAGACTCAGTGAGAGTTAGTGAAAGGTAATAGAATTTCCACACACGTGAGATGATAGATTTTGATATAGTGGCTGTCTCTGAAAGCGAAAAGAATTCTTCTCTCTCTCACCTATCTTCTACAACAGTTGTTACAACGTCAGACAGACTACACCAATATACATATTACGTATATTTCTATCACTCACAGGCACGCACATACACGTGACGACAGGTAAACACACCGACGTGGGAAAACTATAACAATGATATATATATTATCTAGAACGAGCTGACCAAACACGATTGTTTAGTTCAAGAGCGATTTTAATATCAGGAAAAATCGGCTCACAACATCAAAGAAAGTACATCAAGGAAAATACATATACACATAGTCATAAAAAATCAAGGAAATGTTGCAAGGATGATAGCCCCGTTATAGTGTTAACTCTAGGTTTAGCCCGGCCCCGTTAAGAGAACAGATGATGGCGCCAGAGTCACAGATACATAGGGTTTGAGTCTAAGAGTTTTTCTTTGTTTTATCTCGTAATTATATGCACAGAGTTTGAAAAAAAATCTGATTTAACCTAAGACAAAAACACAAGAACTCTAGCCTTAGCAACAAATTATGCAGATTGAAAAAAACAAATAGGACAGCAACAGGGTGTCAAAGATATAATAGTGAAAAATATCACTCAAACCAGCGTACACTCATTCATTCCGCCATGGCTTCTCACACTAGTACTCACGACTTTGCTTGCTGCCTCTTGGAACACATTGATTTTAGATTTTCACACAGACTCAAAAAATGCAGTCTACTGCCAAGAAGTCCCCAGTTCCAAAAGACCTGTTTAACTTGGAGTCTCCGGGAACGACTACTTGGGTATGCAAATTTGTTCAAATGTCTGATTAAGTCACCTAACAATTATTCCAGGCGCGGGAGTTAACAGAGCACAGTGTCAATAGCGTAGGTTTCTAAAAAAATGATGAATGTCAGGTCGGTGCCTTCCCTCAGTATAGGATTCACTTTAGTCACACCACAGATTTGTCCACAAGATATAATCTAGTCGGGAAATGATTGTTAATATTCACGCCGCCAGGCAGCAAATTATATAGAGTTTCTAGAAGAAATTAAGTGCTGGCTCCAAGGTCCAGTATTTATCATTACAGTCTTTGAAAACCGTAAATGGGGATAATTGGTATTTCTGTCTAACTTGCACCGTCAGATCAGTGTTACTTGAGAAAACCCACGTGGTTCAAAATAAGGACTGTCTATTTCTTCACAAGTATGGAAACTACTACTAGGTGCTGGTAAAGTTAGGGTCACCCCAAAACTTTCACTGTGTGGAGGAAAAATAACACATATAATATAATAAACAGAATCTGTACTGGTTAAAACTTACATTTAAACTTGCAAGCAGAGAGCTTTGCTTATCATTTAAACTTCCCGTGACGTAAGTTATATTTAAAAATCAGCATTCCTCATAAATTAGGAACACGTGCGTATCCCGTCATCATTCATGAGGCTGGATTCTAGAGTTTATACGTTAGTTTAGAAAAATACACTCGACTGAGTATTAGCAGTTAAATTAAATTCATAAATAGCTACAATTGCCGTTATAAGCTAGAAATTTTAATTTTATTCTGCTTTCCACTGAATGCTTCCCTAGAAAATATAATAGCCTACCACTTTATTTCTCTTCTGCGCTAAAGAAATAGATTAAAATGAATTTAGCGATTTAACACTTTAACACTCACAAAATCTATATATCTATCATATTAATTACCTCAACCACAGAATTACAGGTAGTCGCACAACTTAAGAATAAAAATGCTGAAAATATTTCTGGAAGTCTAGAAGTTCGACAAATTGCCGAAACAAACTGAGATCTTCGCTAACAGCTATTCTGTTTTTCGAGCGACCTATCTACTGTGGAGTCTATGAGCGAGAATGAAATTAAAGTTTCAAACTTGGCCAATATCTTAAAATCAGACAAAGGGCCAAACTTATTTCGCCAAGCGAAATTATCTCCCCTACTCCCAACATTTACGTCCGCTTAACGCGTGTCGTAACTGTCACCTACTGACCACGATGTACGCGTGTCAGTTTCAAATCCCAGACAGCCTGACTCCATTGCCCAAGTGAGCGCCGTGTCAGTTTGGGATTTTCCAGCCAAATGTCTGGATACTGCCCGGTGCAGATGTAAAGTATCACACCTCACCGGGACTAATGCCGAGAAGAAGCTCGCGCGCTCGGTGAGAATGTAGACGATTTGCTACGTCCTGTGTTCAGCGAACCGACTTATCACGCCTTCTGACGCCCTGCAGCCCTGACATCTACGTAATATCGTCCTAGCGCGATTCTCAGTTTAAGAGAAAGGAAAACAGGTAAAGTTTGCGAATTATATGAGAATAGTATTCGCAAAACGAATGGATGAAAAATATACAGGAAAAATGAAATACAGAGATAATAAAAGAGAGAATTTTTGGGTGAAAGAATAGGAAGAAGTTGTAGGAAATTAAATGAATATAAACCCTACGTGACACAGACGTATATAAACTGGAGGAACAGACAAGAGAGCGAAGATCTCTCATAAGCAATCTAAAGTGGGGAGACAAACCCCAGAAAAAAATTGGTAGTGGTCGATTTGTGAGTGATGATTCTAGGAAGAAAAGTCCTCATTATAAAGCTTCTAATGGACGGGACCCGACGGGTTCCAGGAAAAATACGTATGATAAATTAAAGATCCAGATGTAATTTATTAAGGACCTGGACAGATGAGAAGGCGGAAGAGACTGTTACCTCATCGTATCAATACGTGAACGAACTGACCACTCGTTTGAAAGCTGGATGGAAACTGGCAAATGATAATTTGAAGCAAGCCAGGAAGAAACATGCAGCATATTTTAATAGGAAGGCAAAGGACAGGGAACTGGCAGTCGGAGAGAAGGTGCTGCTTCTACTACACGGAAGCCAGAATAAATTACAAATTGGTTGGCAAGGTCCATATACGGTTCTAGAGAAGGTGTCTAGAACAAACTATAAAATTGACAAAAAGGGGAAGGAAAAAGTTTATCATGTAAACCTGTTAAAGAAGTATCTGGACAGACCACTCCAGGAAAGCACCCCCTTATTGACCTTGGCTATTGCAACCCAGATGCAAAAAGAACCACTCACCTCACATGAATACCCATTACATCCTTGTGAAACAGCAGCACAGGTAAAAGTCAGTAAGCACCTGACTAAAAACCAGAGGGAGAGAGTTCAAAAGGTTCTGGAGGAACATACAGATGTATTAACAGATAAACCAGGCCATACAAATTTGCTACAGTAAAACATGAAACTGGTAGACTCAAACCCAATCTGTATGAGAGCCTATTCTATTCCGTTCGCGAAGGAGAAGGCATTGAAGGAAGAAATAGAGTATTTGTTGAAGGAGGGGATTATTTCGCACAGTGAATCATCTTTTAGTTCTAGTGTCGTTTTGTTGAGAAAACCGTCTGGGGAACACAGACTGTGCATAGATTACAGGAAACTGAATGCTGTCACAGAAGGACAAGTGGATCCATTACCAGACACAAAACAGTTATTTGCCAGACTGAACAAGGCAAAATACTTTTCAAAGGTGGATCTTAGTAAAGGCTATTACCAGATCCCAGTGAAACCTGAAGTGAGACCTTATTTGGCTTTTAGCACTTCGGATGGACATTATGAATTCAATATGCTACCATTCGGACTGAAAAATGCTCCGAGTGTGTTTTCAAGGATGATGCGCAAATTGTTGGATCCCCTGAATAACCCATGTATCACAAATTTCATGGATGATATTCTCGTCGCCACCGAGACATTTGAAGAACACATTGAAGCTCTGGAGATGTTGTTTGATAGACTTCGGGAGGCGAACTTAACTGCTAGGCCAACAAAATGTTGTATTGGATGCAAAGAGTTGGAATTCTTGGGACACACTGTATATCAGGGTAATATGACCCCTGATCCTAAGAACTTGGAAAAACTGCAGAGAGCACCTAGGCCACAAACAAAAAAGGACGTGCGATCATTTGTGTCGTTATGCGGATTTTATCAGAAATACATCAAAAATTTTAACGCTATTTGTGCTCCTCTGACTGATCTGACTCGCAAGGGACTTCCAGATAAAATTATTTGGACTGCACAATGTGAACTAGCGTTCCAAGAGTTAAAGGAAAAACTCACTAGCAAGCCTATTCTCAAACTGCCTGACTTGACACAGGACTTTGTCTTAAGAACAGATGCAAGTAATGTGGGACTCGGAGGGGCTTTGTTGCAAAGATCATCTTCACCTGATGGGGAACTTAAACCAGTCGCTTATGCAAGCCGCAAATTGAATAAGGCGGAACAAGGATACTCCACAAGCGAAAAGGAATGTTTAGCATTAATCTGGGCAATAAAGAAGTTTCAAATCTATCTGTATGGTAGGACATTTGTGGTGGAGACGGACCATCAGCCTCTCGTGTTCTTGTCTCAGGCTAAGCATGAAAACGCAAGATTGCTGAGGTGGTCTTTGTTGCTTCAACCTTATCAGTTTAGTATCCAATATATCCCAGGCAAATTGAATGTCGGTGCAGATTTCCTCAGTCGGCACCCCTGTGATCAAAATTAGAGTAGTGGCAGACGTGAGGAGTAATTTTACCTATGTGTATCGCTGGTTTTGAAACTTGCCATAGGCATGTTTTCAAGTGGGGAGATGTGTAGTGAAATTGACAGAGATACAACGGTAAAATATCTCCAAGGATAACATTTAAGGATAAAAACATAATGCGTAGGCTGCGAATAGTACATGATCGCCTAGACCGCGGGTCATCATCCTCCATAATAATTGACTTGCTAGACAGGAGGGGAACGGCGGATCAAAAAGGAAAAAAATATGACTGGAAAGATTGCGTGAGACTAGAAAGGCTAAGGAGACGCAATGGGGGGGGGGGGGGAAACGGAGAAAAGTCACGTTTCCCAAGTTGACATAAAAAGTAAGCAACTCGACAGAAGGGACCTTAGATATAATACGCCACAGTCATTTATTGGACGCTTTTGCAATACCAAGCCCTTGATTTGAATTCAGCGGCTAAAACGCAGATGTTCGAAATATTACAAAATTTAAAAAGTACTTTTTTCTTAATATTAATGTTAGGAATATAAAAATTAGCTGGCCGGATGGCCTATTCTGAGCAGTGAACTAATATGTTCTTAATTTTACAGACGGATAGATAATATTGAAGATAATGACAAAAGACAGTGTTGTTCACATCATCGACAGACTGTATTGAACCTAAAAGTGTCGCTAATTGCACAAAAAAACACGACTTTGGGACGCAGGTGTTCAAATTTACTTAGTATGGAGGAGAGGGTTTTTGGGTGGTAGCTGTGTCTAAATATAACTTTTAACGACAAAATTTTGGAGGGGAGAGAAAGGTTGGTTCAAAAATCAAGTACATTTTGTAGAAACACAAGTAGAGACGGACAGACTAACAGATAACCATCCATACTTGACTGAAGCATGACTGAAATGACTTTATGGTAGGAAATTTGAATTTAAAATAAACCTAGGCAGTGATTGGCCACAGACAATCATATCATTAGCGCTCAGACGCGAAAGTGGGGCCATTCTTCAATAGTTGTTCAGTGATAGACACAGATTTTAAAGTGTGGTGATTTCCATATGAAAGAAAGTGTAATAAATTTAGGGACGCCATACTATAGCCAGCAGCTCAGCTGAGTTTTGCTAGCAATTCTGTGTTATTTATTCATAATCTGAGCTGCGAGTTTCTGTTGTCAACCAAGCAGTGTCTATTCAGTGGGTGACTTTACTCGAGTGTATCTGTGCAGTACTTGTGACAGAGACCACCATTATTGCCCGCCAGCACGGAGAGGTGGGACCACCTGATTTCAGCACCAGAGCTACAACTACCAGATGAGTGAGCCTCTGGTCTGCTGGACATTCACCAAAGCCCTTTAGTTACTAATACCCCATAAAAATTCCCACCATTTTCTGGACACTGTGTAGTCAATATAGACAGGTGTGATGAGGCCATCCCAACAGCACAAACATTAATTATCCTCCCAAGTAGATGACTACTAGAACATTTTAATAAAACTAACTAGTATAGTACATATATATGTACACTATTGCATTTATGATATAATATTCCATGCATTTCTTTCATAATCTCTAAATCCTTTTAAGTTCTGGTCAACCAAAAAAAATTGATCCAGAACAAAATAAATGTAATATAATTCTATCAAAAAATTTTACACACGTGAGTTAGTTCAGTGTATTTTAACATTTATTAATATTATTAGTCTTGTTAAATATCTGTGGGTATATCTATAACCTATTACACCACACTACATAGCATAACCCTAGACACTTTACGTAGCCACATTCATTAAAAAAAAATTAAGTGTGAGGTCGTAGTGGTAGCAAGAAAGGCCTTCTGACAATTCACAACTACATTTTATCTCAGGAGCCTTCACAGCTGGCCTCATACAATTACATTTAGTAATATCACCATCATACAATACCATCAAACACCACTACATTTTGTTTAATGGTTAATCCAGCCCTGGTGTTCAGTCTCCCTCAACAAATGTCGAAGGGTATGAATGCTAATTGTTCCTGTTGCGCACTGGTTGTATACACGCCGGATGCGTCCTCTCATACGTCCATCCCTGCTGGTCTTACGTTTGATGCCAAATTCCAGCAGTCTTAGCCTTGATGATTCATTGATTGCAGTGTCATTCTCTAATAGGCGATCATGAATTGCCCTCAGTATTTCTCTCTTATGCACCTACAATGGGTGCTCTTGAAGCTAGTCCATCAGCTCTTTCACTGCCGCGTACCCCTGCATGACCAGGACAGTAGATCCATATCAGTTCTTGAAGATTCGATGCTTCTATGGAGGTTTTCCATTCATGTCGGAGCCATCCATTTTAGACCTTTACAAGCATGGATTGTGAGTCTGATACAATAACTGCCTTTGTTAATAAAGTCTCAGACAGCCATCTTAAGGCAGGAGTAGCTGCTTCTACCTCCATTCTCATGCTGGAGGTTGTTATCATGTAAGCCTCGTTATGTTCAGCGACGGTTCTGCCCTTTACTCTAGCAGAGAAGCCCCACCCTGATTTATTACCACGGATTACAGACCCATACACAATGGCATCATCATCCCCAGCATTATCATTAATCAGCTGATCAAAAATAAGATGAAAAACTGCCGATATGGGAAAGTGGCATCACATCTGTCAAATCATTGTAAATATGGGAAATTAAAATTACCAATTTTGCCTGTATGTTAAAACTAAACAAAAACGACCATGCGAACACAGATTAATACATGCACTTCAAAACACTAAACTATATTCCATTGCGAGTTCATTACTTGAAAAATCATTAATCATAGACTGATCGAAAAAATAAGATGAAAAACTGCCGATATGGCTGGAAAGGTGAGCACACGGCGACGAGTATGGAACCATTAATTATTGTTTATTAAGTCACAGCACGATCACATCAATATACAGTTTGAATTACAACACGAACACGTAGGCATTAATATAAAGTTCACAGTGAAAAATACACGCTATCCCCAGCGCTCAACAGACTGCACTCCTGGCAGTTAATAATATCTTGGCCTATAATACCATAAAGTTCACAGTGAAATATACACGCTATCCCCAGCGCTCAACAGACTGCACTCCTGGCAGTTAATAATATCTTGGCCTATAATACCAGCTTCACCACAGCTTCACAAATACATAATATGGCCTGTCCCAATCCTGGACTCATAATAGCTTCATCACAGCTTCATAAATACATATTCATCACAGCTTCATAAATACATAATATGGCCTGTCCCAATCCTGTACTCATATAATAGCTTCATCACAGCTTCACAAATACATAATATGGCCTGTCCCAATCCTGGACTCATAATAGCTTCCTCAAAGCTTCACAAATACATAATATGGCCTGTCCCAATCCTGGACTCATAATAGCTTCATCACAGCTTCACAAATACATAATATGGCCTGTCCCAATCCTGGACTCATAATAGCTTCATCACAGCTTCACAAATACATAATATGGCCTGTCCCAATCCTGGACTCATAATAGCTTCATCACAGCTTCACAAATACATAATATGGCCTGTCCCAATCCTGGACTCATAATAGCTTTATCACAGCTTCACAAATACATAATATGGCCTGTCCACACAGCAAAAACATTAAGTCGACATTATTCAAAGCACTACGTAGGCATACATCCTCGAAAAACACACACAGACAGCGTTGACCACTCCCCGGTCCAACGCTCCGAATCCCTACTCTCCTCTCCGGGATCACACACTCTAGTCCCGCCAAAAAACCCAATAACGAGACTCCGCTGTTTTTGAACACAGCTCAAAAACAGTACAGAATAAATACGTCTCAGCATTTGAGATAAAAGCGTTCGCACGCTTTCCTGTACTCTGTCACTCAAAATAAAAGGATATGTTTCTATTATAACGTTAAACAAACCTCAGCTTAATCAGGTATACAAGTATTGTAACTCATAATCTACTTTGATCAAAAACAGATTCCGAATTACTGCCCCTCTCATAGGATCACTCGTTACAGTTTCCCACACACCCGGGGGAAAAAATGATTCTATCATTTTTTGAAGATTAACTCCCAAAACGAAAAAATTTAAAAGATAATGAAATTCTAACATATGTTTTACAAAATTCATCTTATGATAGGTCAGAAATAGTATATCTACAAAATATTAGCAGTAAATGTAAAGTAAATAACAATCATCCAACGTATGATTATTAAAATTAATCTATTAGAAAACCAAGCTAAGTATCTCAAAATTAATCTATTACAGAACTAAGTTAAGCATATACAATAATGCTCAAACAAGCAACAAACAATAGTAATAGAAATGATAATATCAAGTAAACAAAGTATAATTCGAAAAGAAGTAAAATGTGAAATCATCATATGAAAAACAACAAATAATATCACAATGTCAAATCATGTAAAGCAAATACAACTATCCCTGATCTAAAGTTACATCATTACTTGAACAATACAAAGAATGAAAGTCTAAGTAGCGTAACAGAAAAAAGTATACACGAAGCATAAAGTGAGACAAAGATGAAACACGGAAGTATAAACAACATATCAGATTATGCTGAAAAGACAACAGAAAAAATGTAAAGAGATGACGAATAGTCAACAAAGACAGATGAAAAGTAAAGATGCACATGTAGAAAAAGTTGTAACAATACCTTACAATAACTATTTAAATCACACATCATATAATATAAGTTAATACAACTACGATAAAAAATTATAACACAAAATGACAAAGTATATCTATACTAACAACACAAGGGAAAAAAAAACTTATGACAAAAAGAATAGTAAGTAATTTAACCAAATTATAAAACTTATGCATAACTAATAATAAATTATACAAGATATCGCACAAACAAAAAATAAAACGCTATCAAAAAGATTTGCACTGACTCAGTCACGCGCTAAATACAGAAAATACATCAAACATTAAAAACGATTTCAAGGAACTAATGACACTACACATTACTAACCATAATATACAGCCTAGCATTGGCTCAGAAAAAATATTACAACGTTCGAAAAAAATACATTTTTCCATAAAATAAAATACAAAAAAGTTTCGTAGCACTGAGTTGCATAAAAAATTATTTCATTTACAACCAATTCAAAGCTATAATAAATAAACTAACAATGAAATCGATTCTAAGAAAATAAAGGACATATAAACAATCTATTTCTAAACAGACACACATTAACAAATGTAAGTTTTTTTTTTTCAAAAAATATACAACATAAAACATATGAGAAAAAAAATCAAGTGCTCATGAATTATCTAGAAGTAATTATTGCACCATTACAACTAATGAGTTTTGTGCATAGGGTTTGCAAACTCAACATGTACAAAAAGTTATCCTAACAAAACTGCTACAAAAAATCATGGCAATCAAATGATGCATTAAATATTTCAAACGAAATTACATGTTATTGCAAATCAAGAACATATCATTTATTATACTAACAAATACAAAATAAAATATTTACTGTTTACATAAGTAAAAAAAAAAATCAGATGGAAATCTCTCGCTTTCCTGTCAACATGTCCTGACCCTGAGCAAGCAAAACATCAGATGTTTAGTGGGAGCAGAACAAGTTACGCTTGAACGCACACACGGATGCTGAGTTGACCCACTTTTCTCACTACTAATATGACACAGGAGCCTTGACTGTTATAGTAAAGTCGCTTCTGTCAAAATATATGAATGAAAATTTCCATTTTAATGAATGGTACAATCTAAGGAGAAAAAACGTAGAAGTCAAATTACAATTACCCATTATTTTGGTCCTTGTAAAGTAATGGTCCTTTCACAATGCCCTCAGCTCTTGTTTTATAATCTCTAGACATCACAGAAGACATTACTGCCGTAGGCTGAAACAAAATGTTACATTCACAACACCGAGACACTTTCTCGTGCTGAACAACATTATCAGACATAGTATTTAAAACACCAGTGTTATTGTTACCTTGTTTACCTCTATTACAACTGACTATGGGCTCATGTTGAGCAAAGTTAGCATACTTGCGCTTGTTATTTGTCCTATGACGAAAATATCTATCATTACAGTTGCCTTGTTTACAAACAATGACTTTAGTCTTTTGCTGAGCCAAGTTACTCTGGTGATGTAGAGAAATATGTGGATAGCTATTATCTCTCTTTATATTATTGTCAATTCCTCTATTATGACAAATATTATGTCTATAACCCAAGTTAGCATTGTTGTTATTAACATATCTTCTTTGACAAAAATGTCCACTAGACAGCACTTGCTTTCTAGTAGCAAAATCATTACCAGATCGATAGTTTTTCTTACAGTTATTTCTACCATAACTTATAGAATTCTTCGGATCAAAATGTTGAAATCCGCTAAACTGTTTACAATTCCTTGGAGAATCAAAATTACCCCTTGATAAACTCCCTTGGTACTGTCTAATCTTGTGATTATATCTCTTACCACAACTGTTATCCTTTTCATCTTTAGGAATGTGTTTACCAATCCCGTCAAACTGGCTGTGCTGAGTTTGACAAGTAACTGGATCTTTAGAATGCTTATTTTCCTGGACATAGTGGGTTTCATTCCTGGAAAAAATAGTACTACGCTTATTCCCTTTTACAAGTTTATCAGAATCTGCATCAGCAACCACCTGGTTGATCTTAGGAGCTCTAACCTGCTTTTTCTCACATTTGTTCTCGTAATTAACAGAACTTGCTGCTATACCAAAATCTTTATTAGACTGACGCCAAGAACTATCAATAGAGTTATTAATACCACTATTACTGTTAAAGTTGTATTTCCCTCGAAAAGATATATGTTTACCATGTATGGTCTCTTTATGAGCAAAAAGTGTATGGTGCTGGCTTTTCGCAACTTTATGTCTATTACTGTCAACATAGGCAGAAGACCACATTTTTTTATCCAAGACGATGTCAAGTAAACCATCCACTCGTTTCCTGACCTGAGCAACCTCAACATTTCTATGTGAGATCTGTTCATTAAGTTTCTTATTTAAATCATTAAGAGCCAAAACTCTGCAACTTTCTTCTGCTAGCAATTTCTCAATCTTCGAAACCTTTTCTTTCTCAGTCGTGAACTCTACCAATGTCTCTTTTCCATCCTGCTCTTTGTTTACCTTTATTGACTGTGTTTCATTCTCACCATTATTATTATTCACTAACTCATCGACTTCCCCTGGAATTACAGTATTCTTCTCTTCAAGTTTATCAAAACATACATCATGTATCATTTCTATGTATAATCTTTCTTGCTCATTGGTTTCCGTTTTTAATTTTTCATACATGTCTTTTCTTCGTTGGATCTCTTGTGTAAGGTTTTCCACCTCTCCATGCTTAACTTTCATCTGGACCTCTAACTCTGTAACCCTTAACAGTGAAGAATCCAAACTTGCTTGTACTCTAGCAAGTTCCAGGTTTGATCTATTTAAATCACTTGTAAGTTTAGCTAATTTTTCCTTAAGTTTACTCTCTTCAGCTTTACCTTTCAAGTACTCTTTTCTCTCCTGTCTGTTAACTCTTACTTTCTCATCTTCCAGCTTCTTTCTTTCAGAAATGTCACAATGAATTATGTTGTGTATACTCTTCAATATATTGTCGTGTTCAACATGAATATTCTTATACACAAATACACGAAGGTCGAGCAGCAGCAACCTTGCTAAATTCCTAGCCATTCTTAAATGAGGGATTGACTTAAATCTATCCTCAGCAAAATCCCTTAATGCTCTCGATGCACTGACCAACAATTCGTCCATCACGTGTGCTTCCAGTTCTGGTCCTTTTAATCTCTGAAAATTTTTTCCCTCTTGAAATAAATATTCCAATAAAGGCCACATATTATCAGGATCCATTTCATCATCCATAGTTACTTACTTAATGAGATCACTATATATGTATTAATGATCTTTCTACTCCTGACAGCTAAATCATCATACAATAAACTGCAACCATTGCGAATTACTGTCAAATCAATTTCTGTATAAAGAACCTTTATATGGTCATATCCATATCATGGAAGACAACATATGTTAATAGCCATAAATTACTTATGCATTAAATTCTACTTATATGTCACTATAGACATAAACAACAACAACAGAATACAAAATGCATAGAATTCAGAAGGCCTGACGACATATGTGAAACGACACACTTTACAGAACAAAAATCACTCATCTGTTAATATTCCATTGCCCTCCGTCAAGACTTTAAATATCACATAATTCTGACGCTAAAACAGTCTACTGCCGAAAGGTACTGGAACTAGACTCTTCCCTTCAGGTCCTCGCTTCAGTAAGGTATGTGCTCGAGTACTGCATAGGAGCACATGATGATCGTAACAGGAACACAGGCAAACCCTCTTTTGCCTTGAGGTATACTTGCAAAATGACTGGTACAACTGCACATATCCTCGATCTTGAACACGCTATTCTTCCGACGTTGGATCACCTCATAAACTGCTGATAATTTCGCTGCACATCTGACAGAAATGTAGACCACAGAGGTTGTTGTTTTCCACAGCCACGACACAGGACGTCAACCGACAGTGCTATAAAGCTGATTGTTACCACGAATAAGGCGTTTCCCAAATGCGTTACACAGGTATCCTACAAACTAGGTCACGGTTTGAAGCACATGAGATTCAGGTCACGTATGAAGTGCTCTCAAAACGACTGTTGCGGGTGTCAGAACCCGAAAACAAATCTATCAAATGATCCAGATATGTGGACTGTATCGATAACAATATTATCCTTCAGTCTGTTAAATAATCTCTCAAGTTAGTTTCTGGTTAATTCCGGGCAAAGCGATACTGAGTACTGAGTATTGATACTGAGTAATGTGATATTGTCCAACTGTTGTTGTACGAGCCATGTACAACAGAACAAGCCACGCCCACAAAGGGCTAATTATAATAAAGTTAAGTTCACCCAAACTCTTGTCACGCGAATTGTCAAATGAGTTCGTTCCAAATTGTACTGGAAACCACCACTGATAAAGTTAACCTGCGTGGTTATATATCAAAGTGGAGTGATTGTGATTGTGTGCTGGCAAAGTCGTTCACACAACAGGTGAGCACACGGGAGTCATCGAGTATGGAACGACTGGTGATATTTAATTATTGTTTATTAAGTCACAGCACGATCACATCAATATACAGTTTGAATTACAACACGAACACGTAGGCATTAATATAAAGTTCACAGTGAAAAATACACGCTATCCCCAGCGCTCAACAGACTGCACTCCTGGCAGTTAATAATATCTTGGCCTATAATACCATAAAGTTCACAGTGAAAAATACACGCTATCCCCAGCGCTCAACAGACTGCACTCCTGGCAGTTAATAATATCTTGGCCTATAATACCATAAAGTTCACAGTGAAAAAATACACGCTATCCCCAGCGCTCAACAGACTGCACTCCTGGCAGTTAATAATATCTTGGCCTATAATACCAGCTTCACCACAGCTTCCTAAATACTTAATATGGCCTGTCCCAATCCTGGACTCATAATAGCTTTCACCACAGCTTCATAAATACTTAATATGGCCTCATAAATACATAATATGGCCTGTCCCAATCCTGGACTCATAATAGCTTTCACCACAGCTTCATAAATACTTAATATGGCCTGTCCCAATCCTGGACTCATAATAGCTTCATCACAGCTTCATAAATACATAATATGGCCTGTCCCAATCCTGGACTCATAGTAGCTTCATCACAGCTTCATAAATACATAATATGGCCTGTCCCAATCCTGGACTCATAATAGCTTCATCACAGCTTCACAAATACATAATATGGCCTGCCCCGATCCTGGACTCATAATAGCTTTATCACAGCTTCACAAATACATAATATGGCCTGTCCCAATCCTGGACTCATAATAGCTTCATCACAGCTTCATAAATACATAATATGGCCTGTCCCAATCCTGGACTCATAATAGCTTCATCACAGCTTCACAAATACTTAATATGGCCTGTCCCAATCCTGGACTCATAATAGCTTCATCACAGCTTCATAAATACTTAATATGGCCTGTCCCAATCCTGGACTCATAATAGCTTCATCACAGCTTCATAAATACTTAATATGGCCTGTCCCAATCCTGGACTCATAATAGCTTCATCACAGCTTCACAAATACATAATATGGCCTGTCCCAATCCTGGACTCATAATAGCTTTATCACAGCTTCACAAATACATAATATGGCCTGTCCACACAGCAAAAACATTAAGTCGACATTATTCAAAGCACTACGTAGGCATAATAATAATAATAATAAATTCTTTAAGCGCCAAACACGGCGCATAAGGCAGAAACCAGTGCTCTCCAGGTTGTTCGTTGTGACGCCACTCCTCTTAGCTCTTGCACATTATTTAGGCCCAACGTTCTTCCTTCTCTTATTATTGTTCTTCTGAGTGTTTCTTTTGGTCTTCCTTTTTTCCGCTTACCCTCAGGAACCCAAGTGAGCGCCTGTAGTGGTATTCTGTTGTTTTGCATTCGTAGGACATGACCGATATATGACCATCGTCTTTTCCTTATATAGTCGGAGACATATTTCTGCCTAGAGTCTTCTCTTATTTGTCGATTAGTCTTGAATTCTTTCCAACTGATGTTCATGAGTTTTCTAAGACATTTGTTCTCGAATGTATTCAGCTTGTTCTCCAATGATTTTGTTATTTTCCAACTCTCACAGCCGTATGTTAACACTGAGATAACATTTGAATTAAACAGACGAAGCTTGGTATGTATATTCAATGATCGTAATTTCCAAATGTTAGATAATCTATTGAAGGCGCTAGCTGCCAAAGCAATTCTAGTATGGATTTCTCTTGTTGTGTCACCATCCTGAGTCATTTTACTGCCTAAATAATTGAAACTTTCAACTTTCTGTAGTTTTTCCCCGTTCAAGATGATATCAAAGGTCTCGTTAGAAAAGTTCATAGCTTTAGTTTTAGAGGCATTTATTTGGAGACCAATTTTAACCGAGAGATGACACAAATTATTTATTGCTTCTTGGGATTGTCTTGGTGTTGAACTTAAGAATGCTACATCATCTGCGAAATCCAGGTCCCCCAGGAATTTTCCATTTGTCCATTTTATACCCAATTGTTCATTGTGGGTATAGTTTCTCATAACCCAATCAATAGCTATTCCAAAAAGTAGTGGTGACATAATACAGCCTTGTTTCACCCCTGTTTCTACTGTAAACCATTCTGTATTCCCTTTATTTGTTCTAACACAACATCTTGCATTGTCATATAGCGCTTTGATTATATTCACATATTTTGTTGGAAAACCATAGATTGTAAGTATCTTCCACAATGATGGGCGGTGTAGACTATCAAAGGCTTTTTGAAAATCGACGAAGGTGATAATAAGTGGCGATTGCCTTTCCACTGATTCTTCTATAATTGTTCTTAGTGTGAATATTTGATCAATACATGATCGTTTCGGCCTGAAACCCGCTTGTTCTTCTCTGATCTTTTCGTCAGCATGCAATTTAAGTCTTTCTAACATCATGCAACATAATAATTTTCCAGGTACTGATAATAGAGATATACCACGCCAGTTATTACAGTCTGATAGATCACCTTTCTTCGGTAACTTTACAATAATACTGTCTTTCCATTGTTGTGGTGGTTGTTCTTCTCTCCATACTTCATTTATAATATCTAAAATTCTCAAGAGGTTGTTGTCATTAACTGCTTTAATCATTTCCCCTGAAATTTCGTCAACTCCAGCAGCTTTAAAATTTTTTAATCTTTTAACGGCTTGTTTGATCTCGTCCAGCGTGAATTCATCGCAAGTTATTGGCAAGGTGGTTGTGGATGTTTCATTATTAAAATCAGGTGTTACTGTTGGTGGTGGTCTGTTTAGCACCTCCATGAAGTGCTCAGCCCATCTCTTCATTTGTTCTTTTTCTGTTGGTATTGCATTCCCTAATTTACCTTTAACAGGTGTTTCCATAGCAGTAGGCTGGTGACATAGTTGTTTTGTAATTTGATAAAGGCACCTACTATTACCAGTTCTTGCAGCATTTTCAGCTTCTACGGCCAGTTCATTGATGAAATGTCTTTTATCTCTTCGAGTTTTTGTCTTCACATCCTCGAAAAACACACACAGACAGCGTTGACCACTCCCCGGTCCAACGCTCCGAATCCCTACTCTCCTCTCCGGGATCACACACTCTAGTCCCGCCAAAAAACCCAATAACGAGACTCCGCTGTTTTTGAACACAGCTCAAAAACAGTACAGAATAAATACATCTCAGCATTTGAGATAAAAGCGTTCGCACGCTTTCCTGTACTCTGTCACTCAAAATAAAAAGGATATGTTTCTATTATAACGTTAAACAAACCTCAGCTTAATGGAGTTAAATGGGATCAGGCTGCTTGTTTCTTTGGACGTATTCCAACGAATTATTCCGGTTCAACGTAATTCCAGAGCAGCATAAGTTACTAGCGTCTTAAGGTCTGTAGGCCTAATAAATATACATAATTTAGTATAACTCTATCGACAGTTTCTTAACTTATTACACTCATAGCACAGAGTGAAATTTATAGACAGTGATGAAAGACCTGCCCCTCACCAGTCTTTAGATTTACCCAGTGTTGACAAATTGACCTATTAATTTGTTTTACTTGTTTAAATTTGCTTTTTGGTTCATTCTTTTGTCGTGCGATTAATTTAACGTTTATGCTAGTGCAGTTGCTTATATATTCAGAAAATATAGCCGATCTTTAAATAAATAAAAAAAAATGTTTCGAAAATGTTCTTATTTTCTTTCGATTGATATGGTAAAAGGGGCGGAAAAGATTCAAAATGGAACTGTGCCCTAGAACCAGTCGAGAATATTACCATGTGTTTGTTCACATGCCGTGTAATCAGTTATTCTTTTCATAACGTATATGATGTCAATTGATTGATGTTCTTCATTCGGACCTAGTATGTGAATCAATTTTGCCTATGGGTATGCCGGAGTGCAATGATGTAGATTCTGAATAACAATAATATCACTGCATCTATGCATTCACCTTTTCAATCACGATCTAGTAGGCCTACCGTTTGCTATCGTTTCTCAGTTCAAATGAAGAACAGTGGCACTTGTTCTTCAATGCCATCCAAATAAGTCACGCACGCCGTTTGAGTAAGGATTAAGGTTAGGTTTAGAATTCCTAACTTTACCCTTATTACTGCGTCTCTGAATTCGTTTTTTGAGCTTATGTAGAACACACAGGCCACTGTTATTCAATTCAGCCCCATTTTTTCTTGGTGGCATTATGGACATTTTTCTCTTCCTGTGTTGTTAGCCACTCATCTCTGGAAGTAGGCTATATATCACAAGTTGTATTTTTCTGCACATGCCCTTTGTTTACTTCCATGTTTGGCTTTTATAACATACGTAATATACATGTACTTCTTCCTTTCATGCTCTGTGTGGAGCATGGAACCACTGTTGACGCTGGTTCCCTTGCAGGAAGCCTACAACAAGCATTCACAAGCTTTGGCAGCACTGGTCCCTGCAGTAATTAGTTTTACATAATGAGGTTGCACAACCTCATATTAGTCACCTTGTACGATATGCCTGAGGGTGCAGTAGTCATATTCTTTCATTGTGTCTTCACAGACCCCCGGGAACTACACCTTGGGGGGGGGGGGGGGGGGGGGGGGGGGGGGGGGGGGGGGGGAGAGTTATATACTACAATATTCTAATTATTTGAATTTATTCTTTGTCTTGAATTTGACCTTCGGGTCAGTGCTAAATGTGATGGTGGTTACTGCAGTACATTTCTGTACTTGTGTTTCTGAGCATCTGAATAGCATAGTGATTAAAGTTCTTGCTTCTCGTAGCAAAGGGACCTGGTTCAAAACTAGATTGTCTCACGCTTCATTCTTCTTCTTGTGTATAGGTTCCTTGTTTTTACCTTTTACTTTTAACAAATTAATATTTTTTTCATATTTTCTCAGAATAGTTCAAGCTTCAAGAAAAGGTGTTGTACTGTTTTAAAATGGATACCAGGTCCCATGACAGGGATGATGTTGTCCTCCTGTACGCACACTATTCCGCACAAAATCTCGCAAAGCAAATAGCCGAGTGCTGTCATAATGGCCGGGAGGTAGGAAAATCCTTTGACAAAAAGACTGCTGCATCCACTGCTCTTGTGCCTGATGCAGCAAAGAAATGTGTGGTAGATGAGAGCTCTGCTTTGCATGATGCTTCCCTGCATGTAGGTTAACTTAATGCCCTACTAATATGCAATTATTGTTCTTTTGTTTTGCCATGCAGTTTATATCAGAAAGAAGAAAACTGAAAATTTTGGAGTTAGAAAGGGATTCCCTTTGCTGATTGGTTGAGCTTGGAGTTAGAAAGGGATTCCCTTTGCTGATTGGTTGAGCTAGCTATATAATCATCCAGTGTGGTTCCCAGGAGTTTGACATGACACCAAGAAAGAATAAGACCACTACACCAACCAGGCATGCCATAAGAGGCAAATAAGGTGAAGTTTTGCCTAGGGTCAGCAACCTACCATGTACAACATATTGCTACAGAAACTGATACTACAAAAGCACATACATGCTGCTGCAGTCATGGCCCAGTCCTGAATAGGGAGCAGACAAGGGAAGGAAGAATTTATTTATGTAATTAGGTTTCTAAATTTTTATAAGAAACTAGCAGGCTTTAGTTTGTTAAAAAAAAAAAAAACAAGCAAAATGAAGAAAAAAAGACGCAAACAATTTTTTTTCACAAGTTTTTGCATTAGTTGTGCATGATGCCTTTGGGTAGTGTTTCCCAAACTTACAGTAAGTGTGTGCCCCGTAATAGAGTATAGTATTAACGGCGTGCCTCTCTCATATATTAAATTTTAGTGAACTGTTTTCTGCAGGTTTTTTAAAAAAATATGATAAAGTAAAATAAGTTATTCTGCCACATATCCTTGAACCCTTATCTGGTACCTCACTTTTAGAAATACTGCCTAAGGGTGTTCAGATGATTCTGTTCATCTCATTGCTCTAACACTTTCTCCATCTTGTTCCAGTTGTATGCTCAGTCATACATTATATCATAACATCTCTTTCCTGTCTGTGCCTTATATGTTTCCTAAGGGTTCCTTGTTTTTGACTGATGAATGATACAAAATGTATTGAGATAAGTTTTTTTTTTCCCAATCCATCCTTTCTTTGTCTTTTCCCTTTTTGATCCTGGTACCCTTTGCAGGAGGCCTGTTTTAAAGAATTCATGTGCTCTTTCAGTGAATGTTTCTTAGCTTCTTCTTAGTCATTTCTCTTCTACCCTGGGATAGAGATTTGCCAGAGAGAGTGCCGTACTATCCTATCGGCTGTCTTCCTCCTAGCTTCCTCCCAATCTAGACTTCGGTCCTTCAGAGATTGTCTAATGTTGTTCTCTCAGCGGACTCCGGGTCATCCTGGAGGTGTGGATCCCTGGCTCTTGGTTTCCCATATTTGTTGTGATAGGCAATCTTAAGGTTTCTTGTGATGAAGTTGCCAGCCCCTAGCACAGCCTCATGTTAGTTGGCTCTTAGGACATGCCTGAAGTCACATTAGCCCTATTCTTTTTGTGCATCCTTAGAGGACCCCTGGGAACTACATGGGGCAATCCATCTCAACTTACATGGGGCAGTCCATCTCAACCTACATGGGGCAGTCCATCTCAGCCTACATAGGGCTATTCATCTCAACCTTTATGGGGCAATTCATCTCAACCTTTATGGGGCAATCCATCTCAGCCTACATAGGGCTATTCATCTCAACCTTTATGGGGCAATTCATCTCAACCTACATGGGGCAATCCATCTCAGCCTACATGGGGCTATTCATCTCAACCTTTATGGGGCTATTCATCTCAACCTACATGGGGCAATCCATCTCAATCTACATGGGGCAATCCATCTCAACCTACATGGGGCAATCCATCTCAACCTACATGGTGCAATCCATCTCAGCCTACATAGGGCTATTCATCTCAACCTTTATGGGGCAATTCATCTCAACCTACTTGATGCAATCCACCTCAGCCTACATGGGGCAGTCCATCTCAACCTTTATGTGGCAGTCCATCTCAACCTACTTGATGCAGTCCACCTCAGCCTAGATAGGGCAGTCCGTCTGAACCTTCATGTGGCAGTCCATCTCAACCTACATTGGGCAGTCCATCTCAACACGTGGGACAATCCAACTCAACCTACATGGGGCAATACATCTCAACCTACATAGGGTAGTCAATCTGAACTTTCATGGGGCAGTCCATCTCAACCTATGTGGGACAGTCCACCTCAACCTACATGGGGCAATCCATTTCAATCTACATGGGGCAGTACGTCTCACCCTACATGGGGCAATCCATCTCAACCTACAAGGAACAGTCCACCTCAACCTATATGGGGCAGTCCGTCTCACTCTACATGGGGCAATCCATCTCAACCTACATGGAACAGTCCACCTTGACCTACACGGGACAATCCATCTCAACCTACATGGGGCAATCCATCTCAACTTACATGTATTTGGCTTGTGCTACTGTCTCTCTACAGACTTTTTCCCCTTCCCCTTCACAATTTTTAGCACTAGTGCTGTAATTATATCTTATTTTTTCTTTGACTTTCACCTAGATGGCCTTTTCTTCCAGTCTAAAGTGTTTGACCTGATGTTTGACCTGATGTTCATCCATCATCCTTCAGTTCCCCAAGGTCTATAGGCCTTCAACAAATATATACCAAGTTCTTCTGTTCCGTGCCATCAAATCAAGGTCTTTCTGTGTTTTTTCATCATTGTCATTTCTATCTCCAGTTCTCTTCTCCATGTGTTTTTTGGTTTAACTCTACTTCTCTCACCCTGGGGATTCCAGATCTGGTAATGCTATCTGTGGGTTTCCTGAATGTGTGTCCTATCCATCGCCAGAGTCTTCTTCTCATCTTGTGCTCCACTGGCACTTGTCTGGTTCTTGCCATCAGTCCCATGTTCATGACTTTGATGTGCCATTTCATTCATTCTGTGGGACCCCAAGATGCAGCAACAGTGATAAATGCAGTCACCGACCCATAGCTAGACTGCTTGCGTCAGGGTCAGCGAACCAGAGCTGACCAAGACTCTACTCCACCTCCAAGTGGTGGTCCTGGAAACAGGCTGCATCACTGCAGTCTGGTTGAGAGAGTAGGGATCAAAGTGGGAAGGTGAACCCGGTCCCAAAAAATGCCCTGCCGAAGTCAGATTTGTCGGGCCGAAAGGCGCAGATATCGCAGCTTTGCTGTAAACGGCGACACAACGCAACCAACGTCCTTTTTAGAACGAACGCAGAAGAAGAAGAAGATTCCTTCTGTTCTATGTGACCTCATGTTAATTCATTCTTATTTTTCTTTATAGTTAAGTTTTTAACACATGGTGCAGCTGGTAATATTTTTAACCTTCCTTAATGATTTTTTTTCATGGCATACCTGGTAGTGTGCCAGAGTTCTATTCAATTTTCTTCTTGGCCAGAGCTTAGTTTCCATATAGGAAGCAGTCATTATGCAATAAGCTTTATTTTAAGCTTTCTCTTAAGTGCTTGGCATGGTGCAATTATTAATGCATGATATTTATTGCTATCAAATATATTTATTCAGATCTTGCTTTTTACTAATGCTTGAATATTATCTTCATTTAAATTTTGCATCATTTGATATTTTCAGGAACCACAACTGCAAGAGTTTGTTCTTTGGCGTAGACTTCCTCAGGGGGCTATCTGCAGTGGTGGCTTCATGCTTTTTTGTGTACAAGGCCTGTGCTGCTTGGTGAGTTGAGGGATGATGATGATGATGAATGACATCGAATTTGAGATTTTTGTATTGTCTGAATACACGCCACTGCTGTCAGATAGTATGCTGAGTTTAAAAAATGGTTTTATATACGAGGGTTGCTCAGAACGTAATGCCCCACATTTTTTTCTCATCCCAGAAATAAAGATAGCAAAGCGAAAATTTACACATAGCAACACTGATGTTTCCCACGTACATGTGCTTAATTGCACGGCCGTCCGACAGATAGCGCCGCTGTAGTAGTCTGTGAAAATGGGCATCTGTGTACAACACGCGTTACAAACAACAAGCTGTAATTGAATTCTTGGTGGCATAGAAAGAAAGTGTTGGTAACATTCACAAACATCTGTGTGCTGTGTATAGAAGTTGTGCAGTCGATAGGAGCACCGTTCAGAGAGTTAAGGCTTCAGGAAGTGGAGAGACGGAGCTGCATGATCGGCCGCGGTCTGGGCGTCCTGCCACAGCCACCAGCCCAGACATGTTGCAGCGTGTCGATGCCATTATTTGTGAGGATCATCGCATCACAAGTCGACAATTGGCCCTACAGCTTTCAGTCAGCAATGGAAGTGCGATGGCAATTATCGACACTCTCGGATATTCGAAGGTATGCGCAAGATGGGTTCCTTGAAGTCTCACAACTGACCACAGACGTCAAAGGAAAACCATCTGTTCTGAATTGTTGGAGCGTTTTGATGCTGAGGGGGAGGCATTTTTGTCCTGGATCGTCACATCCCTCCTATAGTCCTGATCTGGCACCCTCCGGTTTTCATCTTTTTGGGCCACTGAAGGATGCTCTGCGCAGGACAATGTTTGAAGATGACGAGAGCATGATTCATGCAGTGAGGACATTGCTACGGAACAGGAAACGAGCTGGTACAGGGAAGGCGTGCATGCCCTTGTTTCACGCTGGCGTAAGGCTGTAGAAGTGGATGGAGATTATGTGGAAAAATAGCGTTGTGTAAAGGATACATCCAGTTATACTGTGTGTGAATTTCATACATTGTGAATAAATAGTTTCCAAGAAAAAAAAAGTGGGACATTACTTTCTGAGCAACCCTCAAACTTTTAATATGTTGTATTAGTCTTGTGGCCTACTCAGAAACTTTGCAGAAATTTTTAAAATGGAGCTATTTGCCATATCTCAGGTTTGCCTGTTTTCATTGCTATGACTTGTAATTCACTCGATGGCTGAAGTACTGTATTTTGGTCTGGTCACAAGTTTAGAATGAGAGAAATAAAATAAACACATTGTTGGATATTTCACAAGATGTTATCACTTCCATCTTTTATCACTTCCATCGCTGGCCAGCACTTGGCAGTGTGTGCTGTGAGTCATCAGTAGCCATTGCATGTTCAAGAAGACACACTCTAGATGCACCTGTAAATTATTTTATTGTAGAACAAATGTACATTAGGTCACACCTTATAGTTCCTGCAGGTCCGTCAGGAGAGGAAGAATGTGACTGCTGCTCCCTCAGGCGTGTCATAAGGGCCACTTAGTATGAGGTTGTGTGCATGGGGCTGGCAAACTTATCATGTGAAACAAATTTCCACAGAAACATCTACTGCAAGAGCATGTGAATGCTTAGGTGCAAGCTTCCTGCAAAGGGGGGGGGGGGGGGAGACACAACTTCAGTGCTGTGTAGAGAGTGAAAAGGGAAATTATGATAACTATTAGAACAGAATATTTTACATTTTTGTAGTAAACAAAAAATAGTATGCTATCAAAAATATGATGGAAAATCTGTTGATAGCATTACAAGGCAGTCCTTGTTCTGGAATTTCCAGGGCAAGAGAATTTGAGGCAACCCAAAAAACACAGAGATGAGAACTGGAGACTGAAATGAAAATGATGAGGAAGCTGTGAAAACATGAGGAAGCCGTGAAAACATGAGGAAGCCGTGAAAACATGAGGAAGCCGTGAAAACATGAGGAAGCCGTGAAAACATGAGGAAGATGTGAAAACATGAGGAAGATGTGAAAACATGAGGAAGACGTGAAAACATGAGGAAGCTGTGAAAACATGAGGAAGCCGTGAAAACATGAGGAAGATGTGAAAACATGAGGAAGACGTGAAAACATGAGGAAGCCGTGAAAACATGAGGAAGCCGTGAAAAGACATAGAGCTGATGGCATGCAATGGGAGGTTTTTATTTGTTGAAGGCCTATGCTGCTTCGGGAGCTGAATGAATGACTTTCATGTTTCATACGTGGCTGTTAAATATATAAGGAGCAGTTTCATATATCATGGTGTGTCAATGTACTATATGAGCATTCTTGTTTCAGTTGCCTTAACTTTCATGTTTCATACGTGGCTGTTAAATATATTAGGAGCAGTTTCATATATCATGGTGTGTCTATGTACTATATGAGCATTCTTGTTTCAGTTGCCTTAACTTTCATGTTTCATACGTGGCTGTTAAATATATTAGGAGCAGTTTCATATATCATGGTGTGTCTATGTACTATATGAGCATTCTTATTTCAGTTGCCTTAACTTTCATTTAACATGTCACATGTATTGATATTTCTTTCTTTCTTGTTCCAAATTTTTACTTGCTTATTTCTTGTACATTTTCCTAGTGTTACCTGTGTTGTTTTTTTTCCTTTTCTTCATCTTTCTGTGTCATTCATCTTATCCTTGTTTGATTTGTTTATCTATTTTTCACCACGTATTTGCATTGTCCAATGTCTTGTTTCTCTTGACCTGTCTATATTTTGTGTCTTTTTCTCCTGTTTGTAACTGTGGCTGACAAAGGGTGAACCCCGAAACGTCCATTTTTTCTGGTGTATCGTTCAGTTGTAACACTGAATCCGTACATTAAAAAATTTTTTATTAATATATTATATTCTTAGAAAGTAGACAAAGCTGCTGCTGTTGTAACATCAGCTCGTCGAGTAGAATTCCGCGACACTATACAGTGGAACAGCTTCGGTGATGGTTTTCCAAATCTGTTTATTGAAGACGTGAAGTATATGGCAGGAAAAGATGGTAAGTGATCAAGGAATTTTAGGTTATGTGTTTAGTGATAGGAAGATGTCAGAATTGGTCTGCATTATAGTGTACGAATACTGTTGCCTGTATTGTTGTGATCATATGACCTCTGTATTATGATGTTCAAATACTGTTGTTTGAATCGTGGTGATCAGATACTGTTGTCTACATTGTGGTGTTCAAATACTTCTGTCTTAAGATGTTCAAATAATGTTGTCTGTGTTATGGTATTCTAATACTTTTTAATGGATTGTGGTGTTCAAATACTGCTGTTTGTATTGTAGTGCTCAGCTACTGTTGTTTGTGTTGTGGTGTTCAAATGCTGTTGTCTGTTTTGTGGTGTTCAGAGACTGTTGCCTGTATACCCACAGTCATAGGCCTTCAGTTTTTGTACTTTAAAAAAAAAAAAATCATTCAGTTGCACATGTTTTAGACCATTCTTCCTGCTTTTGTATTGATCTTTTTGTGTTATTTCAATGATTGTTATATATATTTCTGCTTTTATTTTTTTCCTCCAAAGTTTTAAATTTTACCATGCATAGAAAAATACGTGTGTGTGATGTCATAGTTTCTTATTTTCATGTATTTTTTTATTTTAAGAAATGGTCTTGTAGAGTGTAGCTTTTAATATGACCACTTTTAAAATACAGTCAATCCTTGCTATTCGCAGGGTTTAGGTTCCTTGAAAACCCAGTAAATACAGAAATCCGCGAATACGGAACCATTGATCCTATGGGAGGGGGGGTTTTGGTTCCTGCAGGACCCTGTTCACCATACACTTTTACAACCGATCATCATAAACTCATCATTTCGTTTACCCTTCTTGTAAAACACAAGCTTATTTATTATACTCTGCATTTTATAAATGTATTTTACACACTTTTCTTTGTAAGTTTCCTGGTCACAACCTTTCTTACTTTGGTGAGAAGATCTGCATAGTACTGTTGATAAAGGTGGATTTGAGCTGAAATGATAACTTGCCACCCCTATCGACACCTGGTATTAAAGTGCAAGATGTAGGTGTCTTCTCTGATTTAGAATGTTGCTGTGTGTGTTGCAGTAGAACAGTTCACAGGGTACACCACAGGCAACATGACGTGTAGAGTCATAGAAATGGTAACTTCGCTTTAGTTTTATACCATTTATTGCACGCCACAAAACAGTCATGATATTTATGTCATCATCAGCATAGTATAACGAATGCAGCATTCAAAATCATATTAACTGATAGTCATGTAGGATTCAATACTCAATAGTTGTATTGTAAACAGATATCATAAAGTTCTGGTTCGTGACGCTGTATCAATAATATATATAACTTCTGCAACAGTGTCAGCTGCAGATCTTCAATGTTCATAGACAACAATAAATGCTCCCTTTCTGATGCTAGCAGATCAGATGTATACAATAAGTCCGTTTACTGTCTGCACGTGAATAGCATACTGGGCATACAGGTCATACCGACCTTTATAACGTTTCTAAGTCTAACCATCTGACTTGGACGTGATCTCTGATATAACGAATCCTGGAACACAGACAATAGTCTTGTTGGTCTAGAGCGACCCATATATATAACTAGTTCAGGTATAAAGATACCGGTGACTTAATCCTAGTCAAAGTACCTCTCCATTTTGAATCACACAGGCGAGCAGAGAGCGACAAAATGACGAACTTCTAGATGATAGCATAAAGTTCGATACAAGAGGAATTACCTTATTTCGGAAAATCAACCACGAACATATGCCTCCAGGCAGGCTTGAATAATACTGGGAAATAGTCTAGTTAGCTAACTAACTCACAAAGACAATGTATTTCCCTCAGAAAATCACAAGACGCAGGTTGCGTCCGCTCGCTACTCAGACCATTTCTAAACTGCCCAGCTGGGCGGAACACACAGAACGAACTCCCAGTTTTTGACATGCGCAGAACTCATCTACGTGAGTATCAATTCACACAAAGCGATTTTAAGAACATTCGAGATAAAAGTCTTACACAGTCGCGCCTTTTATGGTCATGAACAGAAGCGTTAAGACATGTTTCAGACATCTACAACAGTTGACTGATACTACCAAATAAGGAGATATGGTCACGCTTCGTTCAAGAAATTATAGACCGAACGTGTCTCTATACAAGAGAAGGCAAACTCCTAAAAAATTGTAGTCTCAATAACTCAAGTCATGTCCCTTTGACTGTAAAAAACATAATACACATTTCAGTCAAAAAATGATCATACATACGAAAAAATGATCATACAAAGACTTTGGAAAAAGTAATTATTTGTGCGTAACATTACCGCACCCTCCCGGGAAAAAAAAAAGAAACATTTTTTTAAAAAATCCTGGAGCCGGAAAAATCTAGGCTCCTAACGCACGTATGATGCGCGGATATATACCTAACAAAATAGCTCAACACTTGGAGCGAAACTGAGATCATATCTCAGATCCTTAGAGAAAAAATTTATCTAAGTATACGCTTATATATTCCAGGAAGGTGCCACCAACACACGCCACAATGATGGCAACATCATAATAAAAGTCAAATTACTCTCATACCAATATATGAAATTAAATATATTATTATGATATCATACAATGTGTTGTGCAAACAGCGGTGTAATATATTAATATACCGCACTATTTTATTACATTATATAATGCATCAGTAATTAATAATTAATACATGTGTTGATCTTCATTGACATAAAACATGCAATAGAAGATGTGGACATCATCCGCTCCCAATCTAGGACAGGACTTGATATCCTCAAAGTTCCACAATGGACATAATCAATGATGTGCTGCAAATATATCAATAACACAAATCTTAAAGACAACTGGTAAATCTCTTAATACAATTATGCAAATATATTATGTAAATGTGGCCGAGTGATCTTTTGGCCCGTATATCACTAACTAAGACTTCTTAGATAATTACATGGTACAATGTTATAACTCTCCCTCAAAAAAAAGTGAGAAAAAATCTACTAACATGTCATTATAATATTGGACTGTATATCAGGAAATATATATATATGACAGAAGAATCATGTGGAATCGTGTGGGCATCTGGACAGAATAAATAGGGCTTTAACCTGGTCCAATGAGGATTGACATTCTTTAGACCAGCGGATCAGATTAGGCGACCCTTTCTTCAATAAAGTAGAAAGCGGTGCCATAATGGAGGACAGATTCGGAATGAATCGTCCGTAGAATTGGATCAACCCTAATAGACTCCTTACTTGTTTCTTCGTCTTAGGGACCGAAATGTTAAGTATTTTTGAAACATTGTGGTCCTCTGTCTTTAAAAGACCACGACCAACACGATGACCTAGGAAAGAAATCTCACTAAATCCTATAAAGGCTTTAGAGGGTTTTGCAGTCAAGTTATACTCGCGAAGAGTAGACAGTAATTCGTATAAACCCAAATAGTGATCTTCCCAGGAATCACTGAATAGACAGATATCATCTAGGTATGCTATGACATCTGTACGATATGCGAGAATTCGCCGCATCATGCGTACGAATGTAGCAGGGGCATTCATAAGACCAAAAGGCATGAAATTCCATTGGAATAAACCCCTAGGTGTTGAAAAAGCTGTAAAAGGTTTGGCACGTTCAGTTAGCGGGACTTGCCAATAACCTTTAGACAAATCTAGTTTGGTAAAGAATCTAGAATTAGAAAGTTTATTGAGTAGCTCTTCTAATGAAGGCATAGGTTCAGCATCGAACTTCGTAACTTGGTTCAATTTGCGATAATCTACGCAAATGCGAATGTTATTATCCTTCTTTCGAACAATAACCATAGACGAAGAGTATGCTGAAGTGGATGGTTCAATGATTTCCAAACGTATCATTTCATCCAATTCTTTTTCGACTTAAGACTGGAAATGGATAGGTATTGGATAGGGTCTGACTCTGATAGGATTATGATCAGTTAGCACAATGTCATGTTCAATGACATGTGTGTGTCCCGGGATGTCTGTAAGAACATCCTGAAATGTTTGCAACATCGAAGAAACTTGTCGATGTTCCTCAGCGGAAAGATTTGGAGAAACGGTCACGTTTTTCCAAGATTCCGTAGAATAAAGTGGGACCATAGAAAGAGGAAGATTGACATCAGAAAAAGTAGTTTCCTCATCCTGTATAACTGACAGAGATGAGTACTGACCATGAGGTACTTGAGAATTGTCCGTTGCCTGGAAAATAGGCTGCAAATAGTCAGGTCTTTCATAAAATTCCGTGAGCATATTTATGTGGAAAGTTTTATGCTTTCCATCAATATCGACAACATAGTCGACATCAGAAATTTTGGAGACTATTGCATATGGACCTTTCCATGCAATTAGAAGTCTGTTCTCCCTTGAAGGAAGTAGAACGAGAGCTTTGTCACCTGGACAAAGTTGTCGTAGACATCTATTCTTATTTGCAAACTGCCTTGCCTTTTCTTTAGCAAATTCGGAAGACGAAGTTGCTAGTTTGCATGCCTCGATGATCTTTTGCCTAAGAGCAATGACGTACTCATAAGAAGATTGAGTCTCATCGCTAATGTTATCGGCAGTGATTAGATCGTGAAGTAAAGACATAGGGCCGCGCGGTTGCGCGCCAAAGACAAGTTCAAAAGGGGAAAACCCCGTATGTTCATTGGGGACCTCTCTATACGCAAAGAGAGCCGCGGGTAAGACCCTGTCCCAATCCTGAGGATGATCCTCAGTTATCTTACCAAGTAAAGTTTTCAGAGTCCTATTTAAACGTTCGACCAACCCATTAGACATTGGGTGATAGATACTGCTGAGAGACCTTTTCTTCTTCTTCTTCTTGCGATCGCATCTTTGATGATTACACCGTCAGACGAGTTCTCATGATGAATTCGACTGTTGTTTGAAGTTCCTCTTTAACTCCATATAGCTTTGAGTTTAGTGTTGAGTCATTGGGCCAGTATATCTTTCTTAACTGGTCATACAGAGGACAGTCCTGTAGAACATGCTCAGCAGTTTGTTCGTTTAATCCACATGTGCACAGTGGTGAAGCAGACAATCGTAGCTTGTGCATGTGTTTATTCAGTTTGTTATGCCCTGTCCTGAGTCGAAAAATAGTTGTCTGTCCCTGCCGGTCGAGAGTGTGATAGTCGTCTTTGGGTTGGTTCTGTTCTCTTCTGATAGTCTGGATAGCTCTCTTTTTCTCAAAGTATGTGACTTCATTATCTTCTTGTTCACATTCTCCTCCCTTTTTTGCAAGTTTATCTGCCTTTTCATTTCCGGGTACACCACAATGAGATGGTACCCACTGAAGTATGGTTCTCTTTTTGGCAGCTACCTTGTTTAGTTCATTTCTCAGATGCGGGAGTTTACCACCCTTGAGAGCTTGCAGGACAGACAGTGCATCTGTGAGGATGACTACCTGGTGGCAGTCAGAGTTGGTGTTATAAATCATATTTGCAGCTTGCTCTAGAGCTTGAACCTCAGCTGTATAGTTGGAACAGAATTTACCAGTGGGAATGTGCCTAGTCTCATAGTGGTTGTCAGGATATGAGATAAAGATACCGGCACCTCCATTCCTAACAGCATTAGTTGCTGATCCATCTGTATAGGCATGTATCCATGATTGATCGGGATAGCTTTCTTGGATCATACTCAATGTAGCAGTTCGTTTTTGCAGATCATTATACTCACATCCACTTGTGAGACCACTGACTGTTGTATTAATTTGGAGGGCATTGCTGGCCTGCTCCCATGGTACAGGGTATAGGGTGGGCTTCAGTGGTGTTGTCTTCATGGATAGGTCTTCTTGATGCTGTCTTATAAGTCTTTTCCCCCGATGCACAAAGCTGCTACGCTTTAGACGTCCCAATGCCAGATCATCTAGTCTTGCCTTCATTGGGTGCATTGGCATACTGTTGTACTTTTCCATCTGGATCATGGTTTTTGTGTCTCTTCTATGGGACAATGTCTGTAATCCAGCAACCTTCTGCATCTCTGTTATTGGTGTAGTTTTCATGGCTCCTGTAATGAGCCTGAGAGCTTGATTTTGCACCTTGTCCAAAGACTGCAGATGTGAGTTAGCAGCTGATGACCATGCTGCTGAGCTAAACTCTAAGTGTGGTCTTATTACTCCATTATAAATCTTCTTTAGATTTCGTTCATTTGCTCCCCAGTTGGTACCTGCTAATTTTCTGAGTATGCCTAGTCGTCTTCGGGCCTTTCCTTCTGCATTTTCAATATGCTTATTCCATGTAAGCCTTTGGTCAAATGTCACCCCAAGATAGGTGCATATAAGGCAGCTTTAACTCCTGCAGGGAGATCTTTCACCAGGTCATTGATGTAAACAAGGAAGAGTGTTGGGGAAATTACTCCTCCTTGAGGTACCCCCTGATGGAGCAACACTTTTCTGCTCTGCAGACCGTCAAGAGTGACTCTAGTTCTCCTGTTATGCAAGTATGACTGGATCCATTTCATCATGTTGCCTTGGATTCCACTTCTCCTAAGTTTTGCAATGAGGCCATCTTTCCACACCTTGTCAAAGGCCTGCTTGAAGTCGACCCAGATCGTTAGGACCTTTTTCTTCTCCTGGAAGGCATCTTCTATTGCTTGAGACAAGTAAGTAACTTGGTCTTCTATACTGTAGCATTCTCTAAATCCAGCTTGTTCCGGCACCAGGATCTGCTCAGACTCTAAATACCATTTCAATCTGTGGTTGACTATTCGCTCCATAGTCTTCCCAACACAGCTTGTGAGACTGATTGGCCGGTAACTTGCAGCCTCGGTCTTACATTTCCCTTTCTTTAGTATGGGTATTGTGATGGCTTCTCTCCATACTTGGGGTACCGTTCCTTTCAACCAGCTGTGGTTGAATATCTCAAGCAGTTTTGTCTTTGCTGCTGAGCTCAGATTTACTAGCATTTCGTTGCTGATTTTGTCTGGGCCGGGTGACTTTTGAAACTTAAGCTTGGAAATAGCCTTCTGTAGTTCTCCTAGTGTGATGGGTTCCCTCATTGGGGCAGGAGTATCTGTCTGTCCCATGGTTGCCAGTATTTCTTTTCTTATCTCTCTCTGATGGTCTATGTTAATGGGTAAGTTGCTTTCTGAACTGTATCTTCTAGCAAACAAGTCTGCAGCTTGTTTTCCTCTGAAAAGTTTGCCACCTTCATCCAATGTGATAGTCTGCCTTGGTGAGGAATGCTCTTCATTTAGAGACTTGACTAATCTCCAAAGTTTCCTGCCGTCTTTCTCAAGGTTCAGCGATGCCGTTTTAGTTCTCCAGCTTTTCCGCTTTTCTTCTAGCTTTGTTCTCTGAAACTCTGCTACAGCCTTTTTCCATTTGTTGTGAGTTTCAAGTGAAGGCTGAGACTCTGCGTCCTTTCTAGCCTTGTCCATAGCTTCCTGGCGTTCTTGGAGTGTGCTGGACCAGTATGGTATGTAGTTACGCCGGCATCCTTTGGGAATGGTTTCTTTTGCAGCTTGTAGTATGCATCTGTTGAAGTCCTTTACCACTTCATTAATGTCTCTGTTCTGTACCTTGAGGGTAGACAGCAGCGTGTTCACCTGATGCCTGAATAAACCCCAGTTGGCTTTTTTGTAGTTCCATCTTGCAATGGCCGGGCCCGCACTGAGAGTTGCACTCTGGACAGTAAGAAAGATTGGGCGATGGTCGCTTCCCCCTAGTTGGTCTCCTACTTCTCTACTAATAGATCCAGCTATATCTGGTGTGGAGAAGGCAAGATCTGGTGTTGAGGTTGTGTGCCATCCTCTGGAGTAGAAGGTAGGAGTATCTGTGGCATTATTGACTAGGATTAGGGAGTGATCATCTTGCCAAGTTTCAACCTCTTCACCTCTGTGATCCAGATGGTTATAGCCCCAGCTCTGGGAGTGGCTATTAAAGTCTCCAACTGCTATAAAGTTGGTGGCTGGTACCTGTATAGAGCTGAGACTCAGGGGTTTGTTGTTCGGACAGTAATAGTTCAGGAGTTCTATTTCCATCTTGTCTACCTTTATCTGCAGCAGCTGATATTCTGCTCCATCCATGAAGGTTTTCCTTTCGTGTGCAGGAATGTTATTCCTTACAAGAGTAAGTACTCCTCCTTTTCGTCTATCTTGTCTGTCGGATCTGAAGCATTGATATCCCCTTATTTTAAAGGTTTGATCTGCTTTCAAGTGAGTCTCTTGGATACAGCAAACACTGACTTGCTTCTCATACAAGATGTTTTCCAGCTCTGTCTTTTTGCTGTATCCAGCCTGCTTGCTGTTCACTCCCTCTGCATTCCAGTGCATCATGACAAGTGGCACTCTGGGTTTCTCTTTTTCTGTTTTGTTTTGGTCAGTAGTTCTCCTCCGCCGTCTGTTGACTCCACAAGACGGTCTAGAGGGTCCTCCAGTAGCTGAGGGTGGGCTCTGTCGAGGCTCAGAGCCCGGCACTGCACCTGCCTGGTGGAGCTCCACAGGGCGAGCACCAGAACGAGATTTATTTGACGGTGTACTCTCCATAGAAAAAAAAAAAGCGAGTTGCATGATACTGTGGTTTCCGGTGCGCCTTCTGGCCCAGTATCTACGACTTTAGCACCTGTTCAACGGGAGAGTGGGCTCATCCCTAATCTGTTTATGTTCCCAGTAGTAGACTATTCGCAAGCAGCCTGGGGGTGTCACTGCTCTGCGCGGACCTTGTTTACCGAGGCGGCGTCCGAGCTCGTATGGTGAAAATATGGTTGCGTTATCTTCAAAATAGCCCTGTCTTTCCCGTGGCTTTTCTGCCATCCTGCAACTTTGAGTTAGGGAGTTCTGAGCTCCAGTCTCTTTCCCAGGCATTTTATCCTGGCCTGGCACGCATACAGAGGACCCCACTTCTGGTTCTAAGTTAGCAGTTGGGGATAGGTGGGGTAGCACACTGTGCATTCCCCGTCATCCAGGGGGCTCTCCAACTATGCAGAGCTTGCACAATGCTGTGCTCTGGTTCGGGGCTCTCCCAAGGAATCCTCACGTCCTGCACAGAGCCACTTCCCGATACCCACCACCTGCCAACCCTCCATTGTAGAAATCTCCTGCATGCGGCCATCCAGTCAAGAGCCAGTAATAAGTCTGGTGCCCAAGTGATCCCCCCAAGCTCAGTGTGCAATGCTGGGTTCTCATCATGCTGCAACACAGGAGGGATTGTGATGCTCAGCCATCTCTCTCAATTCTGCACCGATAAGTGACATCGGGGACTTAACTTTGCCTCAGTACTGGGAGGCCCCGTTTCCGGGTACACCACACACAGCCAATTGAGGCAACGGTCGCCATGGGCGTGATAGACGACAAACAGTGAAGAATGAGGCAAGAAAGCATTTAACCCATGAAGTGGGGGTGGATTGGTGCAGACCAGAGCATGTACCACTCGCCGGTGGGTTCTGCATCTACACCTATAGGGTTCCACCCACTCCTCAGCCCATTTAGTCTGGCCCCTCACCCAGGACCTGTCCGGCTTGGGTGACCCTGCCAGGAGTAAAACTCCCGCCGGCATAGCTCCCGGGATCATTGAGGCACTCAAGCTCTCCAACCACGGCAAGGTAGGCTTACATGTGGAGAGAGAGACCTTTTAATGTGTAGCATAGACATTACCTGTGACATAGTGTCTGATATAAGTTGAGTGCCATGGTCTGACAATATTTCTCCGGGAAAACCCAAGCGAGAAAATATCAGCCAAAGAGCGTCTGCGATATCAGCAGTTGAGATGCTCTTGAGAGGTATTGCCTCTGGCCAACGTGTGCACATATCGACACATGTAAGAATAAATTGATGTCCTCTAGCCGACTTAATTCTAAAAGGACCGATAATATCTATTGCCATTTTTTGAAAAGGGCGAATAGGGATGTCAGCAGCCTGGATAGGCGCAGCATGTCGTGGTCCTTTAGATTTGACCTCCTGACATACTTTGCAAGAGCGACAGTAAATTCGTATGTCCTTGCTCACAAATGGCCAAAAGAAAGCCGCAAGAACCCTCGACTTTGTACGGGAAAAACCCATATGTCCAGCACATTGCGAGTCATGAGCATGTTGCAATATTTGCAATCTCATGCTCTTAGGCACAAGAATTTGTGAATGAGTGGACGTAGTCGAGTCTTGTACTATATGTACAAGTACACCGTTCTTCATAGAAATCCAAGACTTTCTATTAGTATTTTGATTAGGATCACCTTTTTTTGCTGGAATGAAGAATTTTTGTAAAGAAGGATCTTCTTCTTGCAATTTGATAAATGAGTCACGTGTAATAGTCAAGTGACTATCTTGGTCATTTACTTCATCATTAGTAGTTAATGAAGTTTGAGGTGGATCCAGAGCATGTGCTCTTGTGACCACCGCATTGGTAGCTTCAATGTTTTGCTCTTCCCAAACAGCGATCTGCTGTGGGGTACATTCCCTAACTCCGTGAATACGACCAATAATAAGGTCCGCAATAGGGTTTGGAAGTAGACACGCGTGGACCTCTCCCGTGAAGAAAGGAGTAGCAATATGTATTATGGCAGTAGGATATTTTTCCAACGTGCCACCAAATGTGACACATTTGATGACCTTTCCTGTAGCACAGGATGGATCTACAAGAGATTGCTTAACGCCGACAGTAGTACATCCAGAATCAAACAATACCGAGACTGGATTACTATTTACAAGCCCCTTATGTAATATAAGAGAACCTCTCCCGTCATGAGCAACATTAGCAGGAAGAGCGGGCAAAGGATGACCACAGCTTAGAGTACTAACGGTCTTCGGATCAAATAAAGTACTGCATTGGATACATTTATTTGCCCTACCAAAATCAAAAGATGAGCATCCGATAGCATTATGGTCTTTATTATTATTAACCTGCTTATCTGCTCCCTGAGATTCTTGTTGAACAGCGTTTGTCTGTTGATATTTTTTTCTCTTATGTTGCGATCTACCGCGACCATTATTGCCTCTGCAATTATCATTAAAGTTCCTACTGTAATTTTTATCCTGGTTTGAGTTCCAGTTTCCATAATTGTCATTACCATCTCTATGCTGTTGAGAACCTCTATTATCTTGGTATTGAGGTCTCTGCAAAAAATATTTCCCTCTATGCCGATTACCTTTGTGGAAATTTCTAAAGTTAACCGGAGTAGAATAACGTGTAGTATTAGGTTGTCTCCAGTTCTGGGAAGAAGAATCACCTTGGAATTGATTACTATGATTCTGGGCATAATTACGGTTACTCTTTTTATTGAAATTTTGCTGGCTACCCTGAAATTTACGCATAAAATTTGGGCCATAAGGTGCTGCCGAAGCAACTGGCAGACCTTCTTTCACCTTAGAGTTGCTAATGGTTATGTGCGGATGCGCAGTAACATACTGGCTACAGTATTCTTCCATTTCTTTTATGTTTTTAGGCTTATGCTCATGAAGAAAAGAAAGAAAAGCTTCATTAACAGAAGACATAACCTTGTCTCTAAGTAGTAAATCCATGAGGGCTTCAAATGTACTTTCTGTCTTAGACAACTCAACCCATCGTAAAAATGTAAGACGTATGCTTGAGATGAATTCAGAGAATTCAACTCCAGTTTCTGGTAACATGTTTTTAAATTTAAGACGATATCCGTCCTCGTTAAGTTGGTACTTCTTTAACAATGCCGCCCTGACAACCTCATAGTTGTTTTTTGTCAGGCACATCTACCATACTCAACAAAGTCAAAGCATCACCTCTAAGTATCTTGGACAGATGATAAACATATAATGTTTTATCTATATTATGCACATTACATGCACTTTCAAATCTATCTAGATAAAATGTTATATCATCGATTGAGGGATTAAATGCTGGTAGATTAAGCTTGAAATCCTTAGCATTAGTCTTATCTGACACCTTATTTGCATCATTAGCATTACCAGCGTTCAATAACTTTAACTTCTCTAACTCTAAAGCTATGAGTTTTTCTTCATGCTCCATTTTTGCTTTTCTCTCATCAGACTCTCTTTGTAACCTTCTTTCTTCAGCCTCAGCCTGTGCCTGCAATTTTCTTTCTTCAACCTGAGCTTGTTTTTCTAATCCTTTACTTTCAGCCTCTATTTCAAGTCTCTTATTTTCAGCCTCAGCCTGAAGTCTCTTCTCCTGAGATTCTGCTTCTCTTTTTTGTTTTTCCATTTCCATTTGTAATCTTCTTTCATCTACCTGCATCTGCAGTTTTAAATTTTCAGCATCTATTCTCTTTTGTTCAGTTTGTTCTTTCATTTTCTTTTCTTCCGACTTCAATGCCTTGGCATATTGAACAGTCGCAAATTCTTCTAATTTATCACCTGTCTTCCCAAGGGCTTTACCCTGCTCAATAAAGTACTCAAATGTAGACATGATGTCTAAAATGTGAGTACAGAACCTGAAATAATTAATTATCTTATTTCAATCTTAATAGCAACAAGACTTAATAAAGTGCTTGTATAATCACTATGTTTACTCCAATCTCTGTGGGAAACAAGACTTGACACCAACTTGTATTATCAAATGTATAATAATATCACAAGTCACCTCTTAATTATCAGTGTACTACCCAAATCAGTGCATAACCATCAGTTATTTATCATAACTGCACTACAATAGTGCATAAGCAAAAAACCACCAGTTAGTTATGATAAGTGCACTATAGACCAATAGTGCATGAGCATATATGTAACAATAGTGAAAGCTAACTATGCAAGAACTATGCAAACAATAACAAGACAATGTAAACAATAACAAAGGTCACCAACAATGTAAACAATAACAAAGATCAAAGTCAATGTAAACAACAACAAAGATCAGAGTCAATGTAAACAACAACAAAGATCAAAGTCAATGTAAACAATAACAAAGATCAGAGTCAATGTAAACAATAACAAAAATCAAACAATACGAAAACATTCGCATAAGTCAAATAAATAAACAGCGAAACTAAAAAGAAATGTGATGACAAAATGCGAAGATATGACAAACAAATGACGCTACAGTGTATACACAAAAATTTACGTAAAGAACTGAATAATAGAAAAGAGGAGACCTACAAATGATGTGATCAGCATTCTTAGGACAATGATCCAACGTTGATCCATATCTGCTCTCGTAAACTGCCATGACGAAGGAAATGAGCTTCTGACAGGAAACAGCTTCTGAACTTGACCTTCTGAATTCTACAAATTGACTTGAGCACTTGACCTTCTGAATGTTATAAATTGCTCAAACTGGCACTTGACCTTCTGAACCCGGAACAGTACGTCTGAGACCGGAACAGTTGTTACGGCACTTGTCCTTCTTCTTAACAGATCAGGAAATCCATTCGCTCGGTACTTGTCCTTCTAGTTGTAGACAAACTTCAATACTGCCGAGCAGCGCCGGGTAGTTTCAAAATATCAACAACTGTCAGTAATGCCGCGTCTTTCAAAAAAATTTCATCAAAGGTGATGAATAGAAACTGCAACGTTGTCTTGTAGTCTGCTGATGATGTCTGGGTTTGTTGACCCCCTTGATAGCTGGTATCAGAGTAAACCAACATATGGCCACCAAAAATGATAAAGGTGGATTTGAGCTGAAATGATAACTTGCCACCCCTATCGACACCTGGTATTAAAGTGCAAGATGTAGGTGTCTTCTCTGATTTAGAATGTTGCTGTGTGTGTTGCAGTAGAACAGTTCACAGGGTACACCACAGGCAACATGACGTGTAGAGTCATAGAAATGGTAACTTCGCTTTAGTTTTATACCATTTATTGCACGCCACAAAACAGTCATGATATTTATGTCATCATCAGCATAGTATAACGAATGCAGCATTCAAAATCATATTAACTGATAGTCATGTAGGATTCAATACTCAATAGTTGTATTGTAAACAGATATCATAAAGTTCTGGTTCGTGACGCTGTATCAATAATATATATAACTTCTGCAACAGTGTCAGCTGCAGATCTTCAATGTTCATAGACAACAATAAATGCTCCCTTTCTGATGCTAGCAGATCAGATGTATACAATAAGTCCGTTTACTGTCTGCACGTGAATAGCATACTGGGCATACAGGTCATACCGACCTTTATAACGTTTCTAAGTCTAACCATCTGACTTGGACGTGATCTCTGATATAACGAATCCTGGAACACAGACAATAGTCTTGTTGGTCTAGAGCGACCCATATATATAACTAGTTCAGGTATAAAGATACCGGTGACTTAATCCTAGTCAAAGTACCTCTCCATTTTGAATCACACAGGCGAGCAGAGAGCGACAAAATGACGAACTTCTAGATGATAGCATAAAGTTCGATACAAGAGGAATTACCTTATTTCGGAAAATCAACCACGAACATATGCCTCCAGGCAGGCTTGAATAATACTGGGAAATAGTCTAGTTAGCTAACTAACTCACAAAGACAATGTATTTCCCTCAGAAAATCACAAGACGCAGGTTGCGTCCGCTCGCTACTCAGACCATTTCTAAACTGCCCAGCTGGGCGGAACACACAGAACGAACTCCCAGTTTTTGACATGCGCAGAACTCATCTACGTGAGTATCAATTCACACAAAGCGATTTTAAGAACATTCGAGATAAAAGTCTTACACAGTCGCGCCTTTTATGGTCATGAACAGAAGCGTTAAGACATGTTTCAGACATCTACAACAGTTGACTGATACTACCAAATAAGGAGATATGGTCACGCTTCGTTCAAGAAATTATAGACCGAATGTGTCTCTATACAAGAGAAGGCAAACTCCTAAAAAATTGTAGTCTCAATAACTCGAGTCATGTCCCTTTGACTGTAAAAAACATAATACACATTTCAGTCAAAAAATGATCATACATACGAAAAAATGATCATACAAAGACTTTGGAAAAAGTAATTATTTGTGCGTAACAACTGTCCATTAACTGTGTTGCCACAAGGCAGATAATCTTTCAAAAGGACACCTTTTCCGTCCCAAAAAACAGTCAGTATCACATTTCCTACAGATTTCTGCGCTCTCGGCTTGACAGGTGTTGGGGAGCCCGGGGTTTTCCATTGCATGCTGGCAATTTTGGATTCAGGGTCATAATGGTGTACCCAAGTCTCATCTACTGTCACCATGGTCTCTAAAAAATTTTTTGACTTATACTTTTTGAGCAACTGTTGACAGCAATTTACCCTCGTTTGCTTCTGTTCACGTGTCAACAGTCGTGGAACCCAGCGTGCACACACTTTTCTCATGTTCAGTCTGTTGTGTAAAATTCTATAAACTGTTCTTTCATTTAGTTTTACTCTACTAGCTATCTCCACAATTGTCATTTTTCGATCCTGGTCAATGATTTTCTTCACTCTTATTGCATTTTCATCGTTGCACTCTGAGGCTGGTCTATCAGATCTTGGCAGATCAGCAACATTTGAGCGGCTGCACTTAAACTGTTGACACCAGTTTTTTTTACCGAAGTATATGAAGGACAAGAATCACGAAACACTGATTCCATCTCCCTGTGTATTTCTGTAGGTGTTTTTTCCCTGAAACATCAGAAATTTTATCACAGCTCTGGCCTCCTTCTTTTCCATTGTTTTGTCAAATCTTTGGAGCAGCAGATCCGGTCAATAGGGTACATTGCGCCGTGCACCATAGCGGGAAAACCCATTGAAGAAACAAACGCGTACTTCACACTTTCAGTGCAAATATGATGAACTTTAAATGTGCCAAGTTTCATCTTCCTCCTGTGACTCCTTCATGGTCAGGCCCAAGACTTATGTCAATCCCCTTGTATGTACAATCTTTTGGTGTAATAATACTCGCACACTCACACTGTCACTACTAATTCACACATCCACACGCAAACACTCACACATTATTAGAAAATCCCTGGAAAACAAACATTGAAAACATTTACACAGAACATTTAAAATTAAGAAATAAAGAAAATTCTATTTAGGCATCCCAGAAAGAAGTTTATCTAACACACTTACGTTATCACTGAGGCTCATCACAACTGTATGCACACTCACCAACACACTTGCACTACGCTTGGATGCCATTATTAATTAAAAATGTAATCTTTTAAAATTGCAAAAAAGTGGATGAAAAGTTGCCCGACAAAGAGGTGTAAACACAACAAAAGCCACGAGAACAAGGAGCCAGCCTCTTCATGCTGCGCGGTAAGCGTCTCAAAATTTGTTGCCTACTGCACATGGCTGCATGGTGACCGCCAGTAGCAAAAAATGGGTTACATTTTATCTTGCGTGAATGAGTGCATCCGTGAATTCGAAACATGCGAATGGCGAGGATTGACTTTACTTAATTTCCTCTTAACATTGGCCATCTGGTACTTTAGTGAGGCTTAATTATTTTGTTATTATTCACTTTCAAACAGGGTGGAACAAAAGTTTAGACAAATTTGTGGTAAACCTGGAATGATATGGAGAAAAAATATACAATAACAAAGAATAATAAGCATTTTAAAATATTTAAGGAATAAATGTAATAACTATGAACAACAAACATTTTAAAATGTGAAGGTATAAAATATACAATAACTATGAATATTAAACATTGTAAAGTATGTAAGTATAAAAAGTGTATAAAAACTTATGAATAATAAAATATGCAATTATAATATAAAGAAAAAATAAATAAAAATTAATACTTGAACTGTTCCAACAAAATATTATAAATATTTTAAGAGTGTCTTGACTTTGGTTTACCCTTTATTTTGTGTAAATGCTTAAATTTTCTGATTTGCATTTGCCATTTATTTCATTTCATCCTATGAGCAAGTGCTGCTGTCATCTGTGTAAAGTATATTTACCAGGTATAGGTCTCAGTGTGTTTTATACATGGTTTCATTTGTATGTTAGATAACAAGTTTTATCTTAATGTGTGGAATGCATGGTTTCATTTGAATGTTTGAGATAACAAATGTTGATGATTCGTTGATTGCAGTGTCATTCTTTAATAGGTGATCATTAATTGCCCTCAGTACATCTCTGTTCACTTCACAAGTCGACGTCTCTGTAGGACCAGTAACTGTCGGATAATGCTTATATATTTGTTCTCAATGTCTGTCTGCCTGTTTGTCTGTCTGCCCGTCTATTCTCTTGGTGCAGCTTAACTTTGTTGTTAACATTCACAGTATGGATGGGTGCGCTTGTTTGGTGACAATTTTCTTACAATGTTTACATAGTTCAGTTATCTGAATTGTTTTGAATTAGTTGTATTAAGTTTTGCATTTATTTACTAGTACTATTAATCTCACTTCTTTAGCAACTTCACGATGTTTAATTAGTTATTTACTTTCTAAATAATAACATTCCTATGTGTTCAGAACAGACTGTATTTGAAGATTATAAACCTCACTTTTTGCAAAGATCCACATACATTTAACCGTGTCCACGAACGTTAGTGAAATCTACTGTAGTGTATATTTTATAATTTGTTTACAATTTTGTGTTAACCCTTGTTACTAATTTTTATTGCGTCTTACTATTTGTCTTGGTGCCCATTCCTCTCATTCCTACTTCCCCCATTCACCCTTTCCTCCTGACTATTATCATGTCCGAGTGCAAAAACTCTAATCAAAATATAGGCAGTATCACTAATCCATGGCTTAACTCTTAGTATACGAGCGGCCTTTTAGAAAGGCCGATGATCGATCTGCACTAAATAATTTATTTATAAAGATAACATAAAGTATTATTTATCAAAATGTGAAGAAATGAAACCCCTATATTATGCACGTAACTAAATTGTTCAGTGGTTTTAAACATGCATTAACCTATACATTTTCGCTATTGATGGGGATCGATCATCGGCCTTTCTAAAAGGCCGCTCGTATACTAAGAGTTAACTAACAGGGCTTAAAATTGGACATTTAAACATTTACCACCTGCTAGGTAAGCTTTCTGAAGTCTCCACCTCTCTCCAACAAAACTTCCACATATTCAGTTTTTCTGAAACCCGTCTCGATGACAAAATTACAGATGAAGAAATTAGCATTCATGGATTCACAACCATCCGGAGGGATTCTAACAGACAACTTGAAACAGGGCTAGTCATATACATCTCAACATCTCTTCAGTACAGACGCCGTGATGATCTAGAACATACTGGCATTGAATGTATATGGCTTGAAATAAAACTCCCCAACCTGACCCCTGTTTTAATTGGTTACCTGTACCGGAACCCTAGCTCTTCTACTGTATGGTTTGACACATTCTCACGAATGATGGACAATGTTTGGGCTTCTTCGAAGGAAATTATTCTACTGGGGGATTTCAATATTGACCTTCACAAACCGAACAACACGTGGAATGATATCACAATCTCATACAATCTCACACAGTTAGTCACCCAACCCACGAGAGTAACAGACTCATCATCTACACTAATTGATCACATCTATACGACCTGCCCAGAAAACATAGAAAGCATAGTCACACATCTGTAAGTGACCACTATCCTATTTGCTGTACCTGGACGAGAAACGGGTTCAAAGCACCTAAAATGGAACACATCACTACAGAAATTTCAAAAACTTTAACCTTCAGTTGTTCCTACAAGACCTACAAATATCTCCTCTCTCATACGTGTACCAACTTCCGCATCCAGAAGAAGCCATAACTTACTGGACACAAACTTTCTACAATGTATTCGACAAACATGTTCCTATAAAGCAGGTCCGTGTCAAAAACATCAGAAAGACCCCCTGGATAACAAAAGAAATATTATCAGCAATGAGAGAGTGGGACGAGGCTCATAAGCTCAAAGATTTCAGCAGGTATCGGACACTTAGAAACAAAGTACAGTACCTCATTCATCAGGAAAAGAAACTACATTGCAGAAAGATGATTCAAGACAAAGCAAACAGCAAAGAAGTCTGGGCAGCCATTAGAACACTAACACACAAATCAAAGTCACTAAACTCTTTAACAAAAAGCTGCTCACTCACGGCAACTCATTTTAGTAACCACTTCAAAACAGAAATTACCCATCTCAAGTCGACACTAAAGCCTATGGACTGCGATATTAGTAAATTAACAGACTTCTGCAGCACCGAACACACCACAACAGATCTAAGAGATATTACGTTTCTAACAGTACACGAAGTACTCAAGTATATCTTGGCATTAAAAAACAACAACTCATCTGGACTTGATGGTATCAGCAATAAGATTCTACGTTACGCTGCACCCATCATTTGCGACTCTTTAACCTATATATACAACCAATGTATTGCACACAACTACTTCCCTACAGCATTTAAAACTGCCAAAGTGTATCCTCTCTATAAATCTGGCTCACATAGCGATCCCAACAGTTACAGACCAATATTCATTCTATCATCTATATCAAAACCACTAGAGAAACACATTTACAACACCACACTTCAACACTTAACAGCAAACAAACTGCTCATTGAGAGCCAGTCAGGTTTCAGACCCAAACATTCCTGTCACACAGCTCTCACCAATATGGCAGATAACTTGCTGTCGAACATAAATGTTGGAAAATTATGTGGTGCTGTTTTTGTCGACTTCAAAAAAGCATTTGACGTGATTGACCACACTATCTTGGTTCAAAAGTTAGAAACCCTCAGAATAGGTCCTAATCCACTAAACATCATCAAATCATTCCTGGCAGATCGACAACAGTTAGTGTTCCACAACAACTCGACATCAGATTTCTCGAAGATACGAGAGTACAGCAGGGTTCTATTCTTGGACCCCTACTCTTCGCACTGTTCATCAACGACCTGCCACTACATCTAAAATATTCAACATGTTACCTCTTTGCAGATAATTGCACTATCTACACTAGTGACACTGACTGCGCGGCACTTGAAATGACTCTTCAAAGCGATGTAGACAATCTAACAAAATGGAGTAATATGAACCGTATGCCAGTAAACACAGGAAAAACAAAATCTATGTTGATTACCACCAGACAGAAACTTCTAAACTTCACCAAAAGATTGCTACAGCTACATGCATTGATCAATACGCATTGATCATGTAACAGAACACAAAGTTCTAGACTTGACGATTGACCAGCACTTGACGTGGAACTCCCGCGTACGGAATTTAACGAAACACTTAGCTCAAAAGACATACCAGCTGGCCAAAATAAAACACTTCTTAGACGCAGACACTAGACTATTGTTCTACACTTCACATATACAGACACATCTAGATTACTGCTCTACACTATGGGATGGTTGCCCTGCTTCCACCTCAAAGAGACTGCACTCCCTGCATAAGAGAGCAGTTCCTCTGATTACCGATAATCGCACGATACTACATGCAAGGACACGAAAAGAACCCAAAATACTGTCCCTAAAAAAACATCTCCTCTACAACAAAGCCAAGATGACTCACGCAGTTCTATCAAACAATGCCCTGCCGTACCTACGATCATTGTTTCAAACCAGTAGAAGAGAAGGACTACAATTACATCAGTTACGTCTGCCCAAACCTAGGATCGACCTGTTCAAAAAGAGTCTAGCCTACTCTGGAGCCTACTTGTGGAACAGCCTTCCACACCACATAAAAAACCAACATACACAATACTCATTCAACAAAGCACTTTTTAAACACTTAATCAACACCGATTATCTACCCCCATAGAAGCAGCCATTGTCAGTCCACATCTTATCTATATGTCAACCTTTCTTTTCCTCTTCCGCTCGTTATTGTTTATGCGAAAAATTTGTTTTATATCCACGTAGTATTGCTATATAATGTAATGTATGTGAGAATGTACCTGCATAACACTGTACTTTTGAAATATGTAATTGTATTTTGTTTGTGATGATGTGTATGCGAGTGAGCAGATATACATTTTTACAGCTCGAAGATGTGTCCTGCTACAGAAGTGCGTAAGAAATTATTATTATTATTTCATTTTCCCTCAAGAATGTACAGATATAAGCGAGAATATGTTATGTAATTTGTGTTTTGATGTTTAATAACACATTCAAAAATGCAGATTAATTGTTGATGAACACATGAGTGAGTGTTGGGATACAGAATGAAAGATAAAGGGCTGGATGGTCTGACAGACCTGGGTCCCCAATTCTTTACCCTTTTAAATAAAGTTATGTCCATCTATCTCTCCTACTGATTCTGCTCTTGGGTTAAGGAGGGCAAAGAAATAACACCAAGTCTCACCTCCTTCAATAGCAGACTGTCAAATACTTCATGAGTTCTGATACCATGCCAACTAATCTTATTATGCTTGAAATCATAATTTTCTGTACGGATTTTTTTTTTTTTTTTTTAAATTTAATTGCATTTTATTTTATTATAATGTTTGTTTAATTAATACTACTTAATTTTGATTATGACTGCATACTGTAAACGCCCGCTGTTAAATTACCTTTATAATGTTGCATGCCTCCATATTAATGCTTAAAGTAACATGTGGGAATGAAAGGATATAATATGCAAGATAAATGAGAGTGGAAGGGCAGAATGTTAGACGGGCCTGCGCGCCCAATTCTTAACCCTTCGAAAATAAAGTTTGTTCGTTCGTTCTCCGTTATCCATATCCAATGCACCTTTTATGAGTGCTCGTGAAGCTAGTTTGTCAGCTGTTTCATTGCCGTGTATCCCTTGCATGACCAGGACAGTAAATCCACACCAGTTCCTGAAGATTCAAGGCTTCTATGGAGGTTGTCCATTCATGCCGGAGCCATCCACTTTGGACCTTCTGAAGCATGGATTGTTATATGCAAGAAAGAATGTATTAATGAGTCTTGTAATACATGTTAACTTTACTGTTTTAACAAGATTTTTTGTTTGTTGATGCGTGTAATAACAAATTTAATATTAATATGTGTTGAGACTTGCCGTTTTCATAATTTACTGCCAGTTGGGGCCCCTAAAGGGCAACAGCAAATACTAACGCTGTAACCTACCATGCATGTCGTAAAAGCTGACTAATGTGTTGTATATGAAAGAGGCAAGAAAGAATGATGAGTCTTGTAATACATGTTAACTTTACTGTTTTAACAAGATTTTTTGTTTGTTGATGCGTGTAATAACAAATTTAATATTAATATGTGTTGAGACTTGCCGTTTTCATAATTTACTGCCAGTTGGGGCCCCTAAAGGGCAACAGCAAATACTAACACTGTAACCTACCATGCATGTCGTAAAAGCTGACTAATGTGTGATTGTGCATGAGGCTGGCAGTGTCATCATGTAAAATAAATTGCTACAGAAACCATTGCTGCGAGACCACTTGGATGATTTGTTGCAATCTTCCTTCCCTTCACTTTTGCTCCAGTGTGCATAACTGTATTTTGCTCTAACTTGAATAACAGATGTCTACTTATGTTAGCGATAGTTAGTTTAATTTGTGTAACTATGTATTTTATGTAACAAAATATTTTACTTCACTTTTCCAATAACAAATGAACAAATTGACCGTGTGTGAGCAAAGTTTGCCTTTATTTGTTTTTAAATATGTGAAGTTTTTTCCTCCGTATTCTTTAGTAAGAAAATTTGCATAATTAAGACCAGTTGCTTTATGGGAAAGCATTTTAAAATTTTATTGGTTGGATTTGAAACCAATAAGTTTATTGAACAAATCTTGCAAGAGTTCTTAGAACTTCAGCGTCATTTTAATATTTTGTTATCCAGTAAATAAAGAGTGCACAAATTATAGAGGAATAATGTTACTATCAGTGCCAGGAAAAGTATTAAACAGGAGTATCCTTGAGAGATTAAAAGAGTCCATAGACAAGAAACTGAGAGATGAACAAGCAGGTTTTCGCCAAAACAGATCCTGTACAGACCAGATAGCCACTTTGAGAATAATAGTTGAACAAAGTCTGGAATGGAATTCACCACTATACATCGGATTTGTGGACTACGAAAAGGCATTTGACAGTGTAGACAGAGAATCACTTTGGAAATTGATGAGGCATTATGGAGTTCCCCTGAAGATCATTAATTTAATAAAGAAAACATATGAAGACTTGACATGCAGAGTTCTTCATGAAGGACAGTTTACAGAACAGTTTGGGATAAGAACCGGAGTGCGACAATGATGCCTCTTGTCTCCATTTCTTTTCTTACTAGCAATAGACTGGGTTATGAGAACATCGACAACACACAACAGAAATGGAATCCAGTGGACTCTGACTAAGCAGTAGGATGATCTGGATTTTGCTGATGACTTGGCTCTTCTGTCCCATAACCGTAATCAGATGCTGGACAAATTGAAAACACTCGATGAGAGGTCACAGCAATTGGGTCTGAAAATACACAGGCAAAAGACAAAATAATGAGAATAAATGCAGGTAATAATAACAGGGTTGAACTTGAAGAAGCACCAATAAAAGATGTAGAATCGTACACATATCTTGGCAGCAATACAGACAAAGTTGGAGGGACAGACTGGTATCAAAATAAGAGTACAAAAAGCAAGAGGAGCTTTCATTGCATTGGGAAATATATGGAGATCAAGAGAAATCGGATCCAATACGAAAATAAGAATCTTCAACTCAAATGTGAAGTCAGTCCTATTGTATGGCTCTGAGACATGGAGAACAACAAAGACAACAACCAAAAAGCTACAGACTTTCATAAATGGGTGCTTGTGTAGAATAGAAGGATTAAAATGGTATGAAAAGGTTACCAACGTGGAACTGATGACAAGAACTAGACAAGTGCCAGTGGAACAAGAGATGAGAAGAAGACGATGGCGATGGATAGGACACACACTGAGGAAACCTGTTGATAGCATTACAAGGCAGTCCTTGTTCTGGAACCCACAGGGCAAGAGAGGCAGAGGTAGACCAAGAAGCACATGGAGAAGAGAGCTGGAAAAAGAGGTGAAAATGATAAAGAGAACTTGGAAAGAACTTGAGATGATGGCACGTGACAGGAGGACTTGGCATGTGTTTGTTGAAGGCCGATGCTCCTTTGGGAGTGGAGGGTTATGAATGAAATGAAATAAAGACCCGAGGAAACCGAAAAAAGAAGAGGCCTACTGTTTTCTCAGGCATGTGGTAATAGGCAACTAATTTGACATGATGGTTAAAGCTGGCAACCTCAACAAGTAAAACAAATAGCTACAGAAACCACTGCTACAAAATCTGACCAGAAGTACGCTGCACTGGAGACCTACAGTCATTTAGTTTTTGAGAAGAGATAGGTAGAGAGAGATTAAGTAGATGTCATATTAGTAGATGGCATGTGATTATGCTGTGTGAAAACCACAGCTTAAAACTGCTATAAATTCTTTTCTTGAATCCAAAGGAAATTAGATATAACCCAAACAAATGTCATAGCTATAATGAAATTCATAGTTTGTTTACAAAAGAAAATATCCTAAATTTTCCTGGCAACAAACACTTGAGTGGGTCTCAACTCGTACAGGAGTGAAGCAGTGTGGAAGAAGGATGTGTTCCCATTCATGTTAGGAAAGAACTTAACAGCATTAGAGAATTTGTGGGCCACTGTCAGCAGTGAATAGTGCAGCAAAAGTTCTTGCACAGAAATCGGCAGCGTAGAGTAGGGAAAGATTGTCACACAGAAAGATCAGAGAAAGATGTAACTGGAAAAATATTCTGGTGAATGGGGCATGACAAGAAGGCTTGGCATCATTCCCTCTTAGGAGTACTAAATGCTGCCATAGCCAGGAGTGGAGTTGAGGATGAGCTCAGAACTCCATTTAAATGCTACCAAGGCGTGCGTAGCTTGTAGCCTATGACACCAAAAACCCATCTGCTGGCCTTCTGTTGGCATGACTGTTTTAGCAGGAGATGGGGTGAGAGAGAGAGATGTTTTAACAGGAGATGGGGTGAGGGAGAGATGCTTTAACAGGAGATGGGATGAGGGAGAGATGTTTTAACCGGAGATGGGGTGAGGGAGAGATGTTTCAACAGGAGATGGGGTGAGGGAGAGATGTTTTAACAGGAGATGAGATGAGGGAGAGATGTTTTAACAGAAGATGGGGTGAAGGAGAGCCATTTGCACCCTAAAACTAATGCTCTGGATAAGAGGAAGCTCCAAGCCATGGCTAGTTATCCATCTAGGAGAAGGAAAACTGGCAGTTGTGAAAGTAACCATTATGTTGTATATAAATTATTGTCTTGAATACCATAGCCTGTTGTGGTTGCTCCACAGCCAACATAATGCCCTTTCTGCCATTTCACCAAGCCTCCTAAGTGCCCTCGTTCTTGACTGTCCATTCACACCTAATAGTCTCAGTAGATTAAACACTGAGGCATCCACTAGATTTCTTTTATCCATCTCTACAGATATGACTTGCTGTGAACCCATCATGTCTCAAGTCCATGATCAGATCATTATACTTAGCCAGTTTGAATGAATGTTGTTTGTTTAATCTGGATTAAAATGGCATGGTCAGCTCAATCATTATAATCTGGTGCGATGGTGAGGATCGTTATAATCAAGATATTCCCTGACTATCCACAGGGTAGGAGTAAAACCAGGTTAACGACTGGATGTGAAACAAGTGGCACTACTCTAAGAAAGCTGAAGATGGTATCTGTAGGAGTAACTCCATTGTTCTCTTGGTCATGAGATCTTATTTGAGGTTTTATTTATAAATTAAGTAAATAAACACAGGAAGGTCCAGTCTGGAGGCAGGCAAAAAGACAGTAGGATTGAGAATTAAGACAAGAAAAATGTGTGCAAAAATTGAACGTAAGATGACCTGGGCTGTAAAAGCTGTAATTGTAAGAGGGAGAGGGGGATAGACTGAGAATGGAAAGCTTCATCAGAGGTGGCTTTAGGCATATTCAACACAGGCTTTTGCCTGGGGTCTCAGGCTTTTAGGGGTCTCATTAAAAAATACTATACAGGGTGTTTCAAAATTATGTATACACACTTTTAATGCTGATAACCCAATTATCATTTGAGATAGAAATATGGCATTTTCACATTTAAAGTCACAAATGTTCAAAGTGTTGACGACCTGCAACAATGCATTGTTCACAGCGATGAACAGCTGACTGCCATTCTGCTTTGGGACTAAATGAGTACTGAAACATGCAGTTGTTATTTGATGCCTCAGGTCCCTCACTGTGCATGTTTTGAGATGAGCACAGCCTTCTATAAAAAAAACTTCAAGAGTAATAATCTAATGGCGTTAGTCATTTGTATACAGCATTATTCCACTCTGTTCTTGCAAAGTAGTATAATTTTATGTTGTTATATGTGAGTTATATGCATTCAAAGTATATATACATAATTTTGAAACACTATGTAAGCGGTCGGACTGGCTAAGAGGTATGGCATCAGCCTTGAGTTCTAAAGGTAACAGGTTTGATTCCCAGTATAGGGAATATAATTTATGGAAATTTTTTTCAGAACCAGTGGTTCTAATGATGTCATACTCCCCCTGGCCTCCTGGGTAGTGAGATCGGATGTCTAGCCTTCTCGGATAAGGGGGAAAACATAGGAAGTCCCTTGTGCAAGTTGCACATGTTAAAAATCCCATGGTAGTTGGAAATCTTAAAGAGTAGGTCATACAGCCGCTGCTCTGGCAAAATTTAAAAGTTAGAAACCTACCCACCACAAAAATGTTTACAGAATGTGTGATTCCTGTATACACACATTGGGATTCTTGCAGGTGCTACGGAGTTTGTGCACTGGGCTGAGATTCTCCTTGTGTGATCTAAGGGAGGCGATTGGAGCACTGATGGAGTTGTCAGTGTGCAAAAAAAGATAGTCCTTAAAATCAATATCAAACCAATTTTGAAACACGAAGTATATGCTTATTGATACAACAGGAATTTATTTTAAAAGGACATTGGAAGTTCACACTTGCCTTGGACCTCGCACAATCTAAAACTGCCACTGATCTTCATTTATACACTGTTATAGTTCACTATTTCTCACTGTTTCAGTCATATTCATTGGCAGTTTCCACTCCCCGACAATCATATTTGAGCAGTTGTCAGTCCTGTATGCATTTCCAAGGTGAGTCCACAACTGTCAGTGATATAATATTAATGTAAAGATGTATAGAAGTTTTCATCATCAGAGTCACTTGGACATTAGTGTCTTTCCACAGTGTCTTGTCGCTTTTGTTCTCTGTATTAGTTCTGCTATTGATTCTCTTCTTTGTAACATTTTTATCCATTCTTTCTTTGTGTCATTTCTGTTTGTGATACTCTTCTGTGTATCTGTTCTGTTGCTGTTGGTTCTCAATACTAGTTGTAATGACTGTTCTGTGCGTCATTTCTGCTGTTGATTCTCTTCTCTGTATTAGATGTTTGGTTGATTGATTCTCTGTACTACTTTGTATCAATTCTTTTGTTCATTCTTTTCTCTGTGTCATTTCTATTGGTGATCCTTTTCTCTGTATCCAGTAACGGATTTAGGCATAGGAACCTAGGATTTTGCCTAAGACCTTGTGCTTTTAAGGGCCTTGAGCACAAATATATGCGTGTCGATACAACATTAATTTATTTAAAAGATTCCTTGCAAGTTCATGCTTGCCTCGGGTCCTTGCATAACCTAAAACTGCTGCTGACTATCATTTCTGCTGTTGCTAACTGTTCTCTGTATGAGTTCCATTGTTAATTGATTCTCTCCATCAGTTCTGTTGTACACTCTCTTCTCAGTGTCAACTTTTAGTGTTGACTGTTCTTTGTATCATTTCTGTTGGTGTTGTACACTCTCTTCTCAGTGTCAGCTTTTGTGTTGACTGTTCTTTGTATCATTTCTGTTGGTGTTGTACACTCTCTTCTCAGTGTCAGCTTTTGTGTTGACTGTTCTTTGTATCATTTCTGTTGGTGACTGTTTTTTTTTATTCAGTGTCACTTCTTTTTGATGACTCTTCTTAGTATAACTTCTATTGTTGACCCTCTTATGTCTTTCATGTCTATTGTTGACCCTCTTATGTCTTTCGTGTCTATTGTTGACCCTCTTATGTCTTTCATGTCTATTGTTGACCCTCTTCTGTCTTTCATGTCTATTGTTGACCCTCTTCTGTCTTTCATGTCTATTGTTGACCCTCTTATGTCTTTCATGTCTATTGTTGACCCTCTTCTGTCTTTCATGTCTATTGTTGACCCTCTTATGTCTTTCATGTCTATTGTTGACCCTCTTCTATCTTTCATGTCTATTGTTGACCCTCTTATGTCTTTCATGTCTATTGTTGACCCTCTTATGTCTTTCATGTCTATTGTTGACCCTCTCCTGTCTTTCATGTCTATTGTTGACCCTCTTCTGTCTTTCATGTCTATTGTTGACCCTCTTCTATCTTTCATGTCTATTGTTGACCCTCTTCTGTCTTTCATGTCTATTGTTGACCCTCTTCTATCTTTCTTGTCTATTGTTGACCTTCTTCTGTCTTTCATGTCTATTATTGACCCTCTTCTGTCTTTCTTTTCTATTGTTGACCCTCTTCTATCTTTCATATCTATTGTTGACCCTCATCTATCTTTCATGTCTATTGTTGACCTTCTTCTGTCTTACAAGTCTATTATTGACCCTCTTCTGTCTTTCTTTTCTATTGTTGACCCTCTTCTGTCTTTCATTTCTATTGTTGACCCTCTTATGTCTTTCATTTCTATTGTTGACCCTCTTCGATCTTTCATTTCTATTGTTGACCCTCTTCCGGGTTTTCATGTCTATTGTTGACCCTCTTCTATCTTTCTTGTCTATTGTTGACCCTCTTCTGTCTTTCATTTCTATTGTTGACCCTCTTATGTCTTTCATTTCTATTGTTGACCCTCTTCGATCTTTCATTTCTATTGTTGACCCTCTTCCGGGTTTTCATGTCTATTGTTGACCCTCTTCTGTCTTTCATGTCTATTATTGACCCTCTTCTGTCTTTCATTTCTATTGTTGACCCTCTTCGGTCTTTCATGTCTATTGTTGACCCTCTTATGTCTTTCATGTCTATTATTGACCCTCTTCTGTCTTTTATGTCTATTATTGACCCTCTTCTGTCTTTCATGTCTATTGTAGACCCTCTTCTGTCTTTTATTTCTATTGTTGACCCTCTTCTGTCTTTCATGTCTATTATTGACCCTCTTCCGGGTTTTCATGTCTATTGTTGACCCTCTTCTGTCTTTCATGTCTATTATTGACCCTCTTCTGTCTTTCATTTCTATTGTTGACCCTCTTCTGTCTTTCATGTCTATTGTTGACCCTCTTCTGTCTTTCGTTTCGATTGTTGACCCTCTTCTGTCTTTTGTGTCTGCTGTTGACCTTCTTCTGTCTTTCATGTCTGTTGTTGACACTCTTCTGTCTTTCATGTCTATTGTTGACCCTCTTCTGTCTTTCATTTCTATTGTTGACCTTCTTCTGTTTTTCGAGTCTATTGTTGACTGTTTGTTTTATTCAGTTTCTGTATTGCCAGTTTTGCCTGTTGTGACACTGTGCCCTTGTACCACATTGTTGTCATGGTGGTTAAGTCTTAAGTTATTGTTTCTTGATTTTTATTAAAATGTATGGAAGGTGGATGGTGACTGAAGAATATATGTGGATAGTGGAGAGTGACTTATGAATATGTATTTCTTCTTTCATTTGTTTGAAAAATATTGTCTATATCTGCAATGTTGTTTCTTGTATAAACTTCACTATCTTTTGTAGTTCATACAGAGGTCCGTATAGTTTTGCTTCTAGTGTTGTTTCTCTGGGCCAGTGGGTTTGCCTCAATATATCATATTTGGGGCAATCTTGAAGTACATGCTCCGCAGTCTGGGGTGCCTGTTCACATGTACACATGGCTGAATTGCCAATCTTGAATTTTGTATACATGTGGCTGCGGAGTCGGTTGTGTCCTGTTCTGAGGCACAGAATGAAAATTTGTTCTGATCTGTTCATAGCTTGGTAGTCATCCTGTGTTGGTGGCTTTCTGATTGATTTGATCATCTTTTTCTTCTGATGGTACGTAACTGGTACATCCGGTTGCACGTCTGCAGCACCTTCTTTAGCCAGTCGGTCCGCTCTCTTGTTTCCTGGTATTCCATAATGAGACGGTATCCACTGTCTGGTGACCCTGCGCTGGTTGCACAGTTCAGAAAGTAGGGCTTGTATACCTGGCAATTTTCTGGACTGAAGTGCTTGGAGTGCTGATCTTGCATCTGTCAGGAATACTACAGGTTGTGGACCGAGATTGGTGTTCAACAGTTTCTCAGTTGCCACCTTGATTACCTGGATTTCTGCATCATAGTTGTTACAGAATTTCCCCGTTGGTACTCTGACCGTATCCCTAGTGTTGTTTGGGTATTCTATGTACACTCCTGCTCCTCCATTCTTTACTGCATTCTGTGCTGACCCATCCATGTATACTCGGACCCAGAGGTCCTGTGGGTATTCATCATCCAGGAAACTGAGAGTGACTGTCCTACGTTGCACGCTGTTCTGTTCATCCCTGTCGAATATTCCTTTCACTTTTGTCTGGATGTGTACTGGTAGTCCAGGCTCCTCTCTCCAAGGGGTTTGTTCTGGCACAGACTTTAGGGGGCTGTTAACTCAGGCAGGTCTGAGGTTTGTCTACGAAATCGTTTGGCCTGGTGGATAAAGCATGAATATGTATGAAATATGGATAGTGGCTAATAAATATGTGTGGTAGGTGGATAGTGACTTATGAATATGTGATCCAATGTAGATAATGTCTTATGAATGTGTATGGACCTAGATGACCTAAGAGTAGTGCTCCACAAACTATGTCAACAGTTCAAAAGATTTGTGTTACAATGGATCCAGTCTCATTGTAACTTCCCAAGCAATGAAGAGGCTGACAGATTGGCAAATGAAGGTGGAAAGCTACCTCAACCTGGTACATGCGTTACTTTCAAAGAAGCAAAGAGTTTTATCAGAATCAGATACAGAAACAAATGGGATGCAGAGCATTCAGGTCACACACAAAATGATGCATACTACCAGCTCAACAGAAGAGATCAAGTGATAATTTTCAGACTCCGCTCGGGCCACATTCAATTGGGATATCTTCTATTCAACAAGCTAAAGATAGGAGCTACTGATGAGTGTAAATGTGGCACTGATAAGATGACTGCTGAACATCTGCTTCAAAGATGCTCAACATATGAGGAACATAGAAATATATATATATATATATATATATATATCATCATCATCATGTGACATATTCTTTCCAGAACGTTGTCTCCATTACAGCTGCTCTGAACGCATCACGATTCTGGGCAAGTCGACCTGCATCAGCCAAAGACAAGTTCAGACTCTCTGTGATGTCCTGGGTCCACCGTCGTCTAGGTCGACCCCTTCCCCTTTTTCCAGGGACCATGCCTTCCATCACTTTTTTTTCCAGACTATTATGTCTTTTTATATGACCGAAAAATTTCAGCTTCCTTATTGCGATGGTATTTAGGAGCCAATGTTCCTGTACGTTTAGTGAGTGCAGTACTTCTCTGTTGGTCTTTTTTTCTGTCCAGGGTATTCTCAACATCCTTCTGTAGCATTTCATTTCGAATGATGTAATCTTTTTTTGCAACTGTTTTATTGAGTGTCCAAGTCTCGCAGCCGTATGTTGCTACTGGGAATATACATGCTCTGATCAGTTGTAACTTTGTTTCTTTGCTTGTGCCTTGCCATGTCCTCGGTAGTATAGTGGTAAGTATCCCCGCCTGTCACGCGGGAGACCGGGGTTCGATTCCCCGCTGGGGAGGTTATTTTTTGGGGGGTAGGGCTGGAGTGTGTAAGGGATAGTACCTCACGGTGAGAGGCAGTCACTTCCTCTTTTTGAGGATGGCCTGGATCCTATTTGGTTCCCCCACTCCAGTTCAGCTCATGTATGGCTCCTCGAGTCTGCTTGTGTACGGCAGCGCCACCCCCCGGGCAACGGCTTTGACTGGCCGGCCAAACTACATGAGTAAATTGAAAAAGGGAGGTCCCCCTTAAACAGTACACACAACTGCTGGCCGAACGGGCGGATGATCAATAATATTTTGACAACGGCTTCTAGGGCAGGAGTTGGAAAGGCCTGGTATCGGGCTGAGGGCGCACCATGGACTGTAATGGTAAGCGGCCAGAACCATCCAGAAAGCAATGGCAAACTACTGGATGTACAATGCCAAGAAATCCATAATGGCTAATCTGAATATATATATATATATATATATATATATATATATATATATATATATATATATATATATATATATATATATATATATATATATATACAAATAAAACGGTATTGAATCAGTTTTACAGATTAATAGTACACAGGAAACAAGGGACGTTTTGGGTTTCACCCTTCGTCAGCCACAGTTACAAACGGGCAACAAGGACAAGAAATATAGATTATAGACTGCAGTCACGTAAAATATATATACAGCTGAAGAGCAATAATAAAGCAAGGAAACTACACAACCGAAAAGAATTAATCAATACAAGAAATTCAACAATCAACAAAAATCAAAAGCAGAAAATGGAATTAAAAAACAAGAAGTCCTGCTATAAGACTCTCCGCTGAAAGAATCGGGCAAGTAATGAACACTGGTCCCAATGGCGTCCAACAGCGATGAATAAAAGTGACGTCATAAAAATACGCAAATAGAAACACAAAACTTCATAAAAGAAAGATCGTGAAAAAAGTGACGGATGAAATAAAGAAGTCTGAAATACAGGAAAGCCAATGAATAACAGTCAAGCAAAATGATGTTGGACATTAAGACCATTAGGAGAAAGACAACCCATTTTGAAAATGAGACGATTCTCTAGAGAAAATCGACTACGGACATCGTAAAATCAGGAGCGTAAACCAGTTACCTGGATGTCACAGGGACCGGAATGGTCTGGGCTATTGAAATGAAGGGCCACAGGTTTCGGTTCTCTGTGATAAATGTCATTTAAGTGCTCGCAGCCTATCTGCCAAACATCTGCCAGTTTCACCAATATAGATAATGTTGCATGTTTTACAGATAAGGGCATAAATAAGATTCCTAGATTCACATGTAAATGACTCTCTAATAATAAAATTGCCCTTCGGAAATGAAACAGTCGGAGTATGGAGCACATGCGCACACTTACGACATCTTGGGCAGTGGCAAGACTGTGTACCAAAATATGGAGGGCTGTGTACGAGAATGTCCTTGAAATTCATTATCCCTGTGATATGCCACCAGAGGAGGATCCCGGAACAGTTCACGGGTAACAGGATCAGAGTTGAGAATAGGCAGATGATGGAATAGAATTATCTTCACTGCCAGACAGTGAGGATGGAAACTTAGAAACAGTTTGAGTCTGTCAGATTTGGAGAAGTTTTAGCAGTGAGTGCCATCTGACGAGTGACGTGTGATGCGATTAACCCTTTCGCAACGACGGGTTTTTCATTCCAAATGACAACACCATTTTCAGCTTAGTTCGTTCTCCTGAACGACAGGATAATTGTAATTTTAGGGGTCGTATTTTTAATTTGACTGTAAACAGTTTATCGTAAAAGGAAACCCATTAAAAGTATATTCTGAACCAGACTACACAAACTCTGACCCTGAATCTGGGTAATCTTTACATTTAGTACCGTCGAGTATGTATAACATGTGTATTGAGTCAGCATTAGAATTGGGGTAACCCTAAACCTAACCTCAACCTTAACTCTAAATGGTACGAAAATACACATATTAAACATACTCGACGGCACTAAAGGTAAAGATTACCAGAATCTCAGTAAAAAGAGTTGCAGAATCATCCAAGTTGAATAAATTCAACTCAAACAAGAATTTTCATGCTATTTTTCCACAAGATGTTTATGGTTCGGCGGTACGGCAGCGTCCATGTTTGTGAACATTCGCTAGCAGTAAAATCACTTATCAGTTCTGTATTCGCTAGCAGTAAAATATTTTGTTCGTTTCAAGCTTAGTGGCCAGATTTTTTAATGCTGAAACCGATTATGCCCAGCAATTGCCAATACGGTTGTAAACAGAAGAGTTCTGGTGCTTTTAAAATAGGACGTATGCCGTACGTCATATAGGTGAATGGGAACGAGGTATCGCGCTACTTCCGTGACGTACGCGGTACGGCACAGCGACAAAAATTGTGAAGATTTATGCCGTGCGGCGTACGTCATACTGGTGCTGAAAGGGTTAAGAGCATCAGATAAAACACGTTCTGGATAAAGATGTCGGCGAAAAAACTCGAGCATCGCTTGAGCTCGCTCATGGAAATCATCATCATCATGACATAACCGACCCAAGCGAAGAAGTTGAGAAAAGGGAATGGAATTTTTACAACTAAGAGGGTGAGGTGAAGTATAAAGAAGGAAACCATGAGTGTCAGTAGCCTTATAATAGACAGACGTTTTAAGACCAGCAGGGCTAGTTGTCACAGTGGTGTCAAGAAAGTTCCACTGAAGTCGTAGAAATTTGAGAAGTAAATTTGATGGCAGGATTGAAATTACCAACATAGTCAATAAATCGACGAAGGTCTACCTCAGACATGCCTGTAATGCCAATCCCATCATCAGTATAGTGGCGGTAAAACTCAGGTATCGGTCTAACGTAACTTTGAAAGACCAAATACTCAAAGTGGCCCATAAACAGGCAAGCGTAACTAAGGCCCATTTTAGTACCCATAGCAACACCACTGATTTGGTTGAAGAATTGGCCATTAAACTCAAAAGAGTTGAGATTAAGAACTAACTCAGCAAGTCGAAGAAGAGGACCTGTACTGATAGTAAGATCAGTACGCTAGTTGAGAAAAAATTGGAGTGCCTTGAGCCCATCAGAATGTGGAATAGAAGTATAAAGGGAACAAACATCTAGGAGGAAATGACGGTAAAGGCGTGAATCTTATCGAATCAAAGGTAGTGATAGCATGAGTAGTGTCCTTCAAATAAGAAGAACATAGAAAAATAAGAGGAACATAGAAAGCACATATGGCCATCACCAGTACCAATACTTTCTTTGAAAATATTCAAGTAGATGTCTGAGAGTGTATGAAAAAGATGTCTGAGAGTGCATGAAAAAGATGTCTGAGAGTGTATGAAAAAGACGTCTGAGTGTGTATGAAAAAGAATATGTGTAGAAGGTGGAAAAAGATTAATAATTAAGAAAGGCGGATAGTGATATACGAATATGTGCGGAATGATGTGTCAAATACAGATAATGGTTTTTTACCTAGGATCAAAGTTCCTTAATTATATGAATATTCCCTCTCAGGCATGGTGATTGAAAAGGTTTTGCAATTTTTTGTTCATCCAGTACTTTTCTTTTCTACACTATTATCCTTCTACATTCCTTTTTCTTAATTCTGTATGAAAGAGATTATGGACTTTTATACCTTTTCTTTGCAGGTACTTGGCAAAGTCATTTCATTGTATTATTCCGTATTTCCCAACTGGGACAATGGAGAGAGTTGATACAGAAGGCCAGATTGCAACAGCAAAAGTAGGTAGCTAATCCTGCTATTTCATATTCCCTGAAGAGTTGTTTTTTTAAGGAATTAAAGCTGTTTTTCAAACAGGAGTAAGAGTTTATTTTATAATTTTTTTGGTCAGAAATTTACATTTTTACATAACCTCACAATCAATCATATTTGCTGGTCTGATCTTCATTGGGCTTTTTCCTTGTTGAGTATTTGATGTATTTGTATCATCAGATCTAACCCCCATATCCATTGATAAAGGCATGGCTAAATATAGTTCATTCATTCATTCATTCATTACCCTTAACCTCCCCAAGGAGCATAAGGCCTTCAACAAACCTACGCCAAGTCCTCCTGTCCGTTGCCATCAGGTCAAGGTCGCTCCAGGTCTTCTTCATTTTCATGTGTTCTCTTCTCCATGTGTTTTTTTTTTTTTTTGGTTGACCTCTGGTTCTCTTACCTTGGGGATTCCAGAACAAGGACTGCCAGTGATGCTATCAACAGTTTTCTCAAGATATGTCCTCTCCATCACCATCATTGTCTCTTGCTCCTAAATATAGTGCTTTCTTTTAAATTCAGAATCTGAAAACTAAAGCTGTCATTGGTAATCTTGTCATCAGTTCCACATTGGTGATCTAGTCATCAGTTCCACATTAATGATCTTGTCATCAGTTTCATATTGGTGATCTTATCATCAGTTCCACACACATTGGTGATCTTGTCATCAGTTTCACATTGGTGATCTTGTCATCAGTTTCACACACATTGGTGATCTTGTCATCAGTTTCACATTGGTGATCTTGTCATCAGTTTCACACTGGTGACCTTATCATCACTTCCACTGTGTTTTGAGATATTCTCTTTCCTTCTTTTTCAATTGCCTATGGAGCACCAGCCCTCAACTAAATCTCTCCAAGTCTGCAATTATTAATGTCTGTGCTTTCCTTGTCTGCACTGTTTCAGTTTCAAGTTCTCGCTTCCTCTAGTTTTTGGCTGCTCCTCTCAACCTGGAGGTTCCATAACAAGGGCTGCCCTGTCATACTTGCTGATGACTTCCTGTGTATTATGTCCACCTCCATTGTCATTTTAGAACTTCCTGTTTTAGACGTTGCCCTCAGAAATTGTCTGGTGAACTTCTTGTAACCATTTTAATTGTTATCTGACAGACGCTGGCTACTCTCTTGTCTGCCATTCCTCTCAGTGCTAAGGGACCAGCCCAGATTATCATTTATGATATTCATGCCTTGCAGGAGAGGTTTTACTTCTCGGATAATGTTATACCAAGGTAAAGTTAAAATTAATTTTGTGTTTTCCAAGATAATAGTATACCCAGGTAAAGTTGTTGTGTGTAGATGTTTTAGTTCTAAGTTAATGTTATACCCAGGCAAAGTTAACAGTAATTATCTGTATAGATAATTATGTATGTATAGTTCTTTTACTTCTAATATAATGTTACACCCAGCTTTGTGTGTGTAGATGTTTTATTTCTAAAATAATGTTATACACAGGTAAAGTTAACAGTAATTGTGTGGAAATGTTTTACATGTAAGATAATGTTACGTGCAGGTAAAGTCATTGTGTATTTAGATGTTTTACATTGTTAAGTTCTTTTCGCGTGGGAGTTAAGTGAGATCCTCACATGTGAGTCTAGTATTTTATAGACGCACATGTGAGCACATCTAAGTTTATTGTATGTCTTTATTATTTGCATGCCGCCGTGCACAATATTTGAATGGGATGGCGCGGTTTTGTTGCGTCGATCTGTGGCCATCCAGCTATGATGCTTGAGGCAGATCCCAATGTTTTTCATCCAAGATAGACGTGATATCTTAGATTTTCTTGCCCTAAGTCTAGGGAAAACATGCAGATTATAATATTATAATGAAGCCATTCTTGAAGTGACAGTACCAAGAATCGTGCCATGATAAATGTCTAGCCAGAAAATGGCTCGTTTTTCGTGAGTGTCCTGCCTCGACACTCTATCTCCTACAGCGTCACGGTAGAGCTTCGGCTTGGCCAGTTGGGTCAAGCTGCTAGTGCGTCCCTCTGACGCCAGGAACGAATTGATGTCTTAAAGATAAAAATATCTGCATAAAGATGATGATCGTGGTCCGTTCAATAGACCAATATATATTTGCCCAGCCATTGACCTGGAGTCATAACGACTAGTGAAGTCAATCAACAGTCAGGTTGATTGTTATATGTACCAATGCATTTTGCCATGAAAAATCCTTTTGATGATTATGAATATTGATGAACTGTTTGCTGCCACTGTACCTGCCTATGATGTCTATGTTCTCATTCAATAAATCGTCGCGTCCTTGATGTCCAACAATGAGTCCAGTGTACGTTGCATACCAGTTGGTCAATCTTATGACCCATTCGTTGCCATTGTGTTCACCTTGTCACCATTAACTAAGTCAAAGAAACGACCCACCAATATTCGCTTAATCAATTAACACGTCGGCCACTTACAGTAAGCCCGACAGGCTGTACTACCACCAACAAGATACAACACACGGTAACATACATCTAATATAATGTTATACCCAGGTCAGTTGTAGATTACTGTGTGTAGAGGTTTTACTTCCAACATATTGTTACACCCAGGTGAAGTTATAGGTGATTTTGTACAGATGTTCTATTTTACAAACTGAATATATGATAAGGTTTTACTTCTCAAATAATGTTATCAAAGAGATTACAAGTAACTTATGAAGATACATTTTCCTCAGATGATATTTTGCCAGTTAAGGTTGTACGTTGTTGAATGGTGATTTTTACTTTACAGATAACATAATAGCCAAGAAAGGTTACAAATAATTTAAGGAGATATTTTACTTAATGAGGCTATAGGTGATTACATGTTATACACAAGTGAGGTTATAGGTATGCAGTGAGTATAATATTAAGTAAGAAAGTATTATATCCAGCTGAAGTTATAAGCATTAGTGTGATAAGGTTTAATCTTTCCCATTTCCCTGTACCTCATTAAGAGTAAAGGTATGGTGTGCAAAGTTTCAGCTTTATAAATAATGTTATACTCAAAAAGGCGTTTAGTGAGAGTATGAGCAGGTTTTACTTCATATATAATTTTATTCTGCTTATGCAGAATACAAGAATTGAAATGGTATGACAAGATCACCAGTGTGAAACTGATGACAATATCACTTATGTGGAACTGATGACAAGGTCACCAATTTGGAACTGATGACAAGATCACCAATGTGGAACTGATGACAAGATCACTCATGTGGAACTGATGACAAGAGCACCAATGTTGAACTGATGACAAGATCACTAATGTGGAACTGATGACAAGATCACCCATGTGGAATTGATGGGTTCTTGGGTGAATGTTAACTGCTTCTTCTGTTTTTTTGTCTAAATCACAAGCTGTTATCTGCTTCTTCTGTTTTTTTTTCCTAAATCACAGGTTGCTATCTGCTTCTTCTGTATTTTTTCCTAAATCACAGGTTGCTATCTGCTTCTTCTGTTTTGTTTTGTCTAAATCACAAGTTGTTATCTCCTTCTTCTGTTTTTTTCCCCGAAATCACCAGTTGTTATCTGCTTCTTCTGTTTTTTTTTTTTAAATCACAGGTTGTTAACTGCTTCTTCTGTTTTTTTGTCTAAATCACAGGTTGTTATCTGCTTCTTGTTTTTTTTATCTGTTTGTGTTTATTTTGTGTTTCTAAATCACATGTTGTTAACTGCTGCTTCTGTTGTTTTTTTTTCTAAATCACAGGTTGTTAACTGTTTGTTTGTTTTTTCTAAATCACAGGTTGTTGTGTTTTTTTTCGAAATCACAGGTTGTTTTAACTGCTTCTTCTGTTTTTTTTCCCCTAAATCACAGGTTGTTATCTGCTTCTTCTGTTTTTTTTTCTAAATCACAAGCTGCTATCTCCTTCTTCTGTTTTTTTTTCTAAATCACAGGTTATCTGCTTCTTCTGTTTTTTTGTCTAAATCACAGGTTGTTATCTGCTTCTTCTGTTTTTTTTCTAAATCACAGGTTGTTATCTCCTTCTTCTGTTTTTTTTTCTAAATCACAGGTTGTTATCTGCTTCTTCTGTTGTTTTTTTTGGGTCTAAATCACAGGTTGTTATCTGCTTCTTCTTTTTTTTGTCTAAATCACAGGTTGTTATCTGCTTCTTCTGTTTGTTTTTTTTTTCTAAATCACCAGTGTGGAAGTGATGACTAGATCACCAATGTTGAACTGATGGGCAAGATCACCAATGAGTAAGTGATGACTAGATCACCAATGTGGAACTGATGAAAGAACCTGACAAATACCATAGGAACAAGCAGTGAGGAAGAGATGCTGACATTGGCCAGGACACACATTGAGGAAACCAGTTGATAGCATTACAGTCCTTGTTCTGTAGCCTCTAGTGTAAGAGAAATAGAGGGAGTCTAAAAGACATATGGAGCAGGGAAATGGAGACAGACATAAAAGAAATCAAGAAAACATGGAAGGACTTTGAATGGAAAGCACTGGACAGAAAGGGTTAGCCTGAATTTGTTGAAGGCTTATACTCCTCAGGGAGCTGAAAGGTAGTGAATGAATTAATGTTAGAATCAGGTACAATAATGTTTCCCACCAAACCGTTTCAGTTTCTCAGGCTAGACTACACTTAGCATTTCTCTGCTGGATGACAGAAGATATGTTAATGTGTATTTTTTTTTAAAAATCATATGCTGTTTTTAAATCACAAGTTATTAACTTCTTTTTTCCCCTCTGAATCACAAGTAGCTAACTACTGCTTATGTTTTTTTTTTTTTTTTTGCAATCACAAATTGTTAACTGCTGCTTTTTTTCTTTTCTAAATCGCACGTTGTTAACTGCTTCAGTTTTTTCCCCTAAATCACAAATTGTTAACTGCTTCTTATTTTCTTTTTTCTAAATCACAAGCTGTTAGCTGCTTCTTGTGTTTGTTGCTTCTAAATCACAAGTTGTTAGCTGTTTGTGTTTATTTTTTGTTTCTAAATCATATGTTGTTAACTGCTGCTTCTGTTTTGTTTTATTTTCTAAAGCACAGGTTGTTAACTGTCTGTGTTTATTTTCTAAATCACAGGTTGTTAACTGTTTGTGTTTTTTTTCTAAATCACAGGTTGTTGTGTTTTTTTTCCTTCTAAATCACAGGTTGTTAACTGCTTCTTCTGTTGTTGTTTTTTTTCCTAAATCACAGGTTTCTATATACTTCTTCTGTTTTTTTTTTTCTAAATCACAGGTTGTTAACCGCTTCTTCTGTTTTTTTGGTCTAAATCACAGGTTGCTATCTGCTTCTTGTTTTTTATTCTAAATCACAGGTAGTTATCGACTTCTTCTGGGTTTTTTTTTTCTAAATCACAGGTTGTTATCTACTTCTTCTGTTTTTTTGTCTAAATCACCAGTTGTTATCTGCTTCTTCTGTTTTGTTGTCTAAATCACAGGTTGTTATCTGCTTCTTCTGTTTGTTTTTTTTCTAAATCAGAGGTTGTTATCTGCTTCTTCTGTTTTTTTTGGGTCTAAATCACCGGTTGTTATCTGCTTCTTCTGTTTTGTTGTCTAAATCACTGGTTGTTATCTGCTTCTGTTTTTTTTTTCTAAATCACAGGTTGTTATCTGCTTCTTCTGTTTTTTTTCTTTTTATAAATCACAGGTTGTTATCTGCTTCTTCTGGGTTTTTTTTGTCTAAATCACAGGTTGTTAACTGCTTCTTCTGTTTTTTTTTTGGTCTAAATCACAGGTTGTTAACTGCTTCTTCTGTTTTTTTGTCTAAATCACAAGTTTTTATCTGCTTCTTCTGTTTTTTTGTCTAAATCACAAGTTGTTATCTGCTTCTTCTTTTTTTTTTTGGTCTAAATCACAAGTTATCTACTTCTTCTGTTTTTTTGTCTAAATCACAGGTTGTTATCTGCTTCTTCTGTTTTTTTTTCTAAATCACCGGTTGTTATCTGCTTCTTCTGTTTTGTTGTCTAAATCACAGGTTGTTATCTGCTTCTGTTTTTTTTTCTAAATCACAGGTTGTTATCTGCTTCTTCTGTTTTGTTGTCTAAATCACAGGTTGTTATCTGCTTCTGTTTTTTTTTTCTAAATCACAGGTTGTTATCTGCTTCTTCTGTTTTTTTCTTTTTATAAATCACAGGTTGTTATCTGCTTCTTCTGTTTTTTTTTTTTTTTTTTGTCTAAATCACAGGTTGTTATCTACTTCTTCTGTTTTTTTTAAAAATCAGGTTGTTAACTGCTTCTTCTGTTTTTTTGTCTAAATCACCGGTTTTTATCTGCTTCTTCTGTTTTGTTGTCTAAATCACAGGTTGTTATCTGCTTCTTCTGTTTTTTTTCCTAAATCACAGGTTGTTATCTGCTGCTTCTGTTTTTTTCTTTTTATAAATCACAGGTTGTTATCTGCTTCTTCTGTTTTTTTTTGGTCTAAATCACAGGTTGTTAACTGCTTCTTCTGGTTTTTTTTTGTCTAAATCACAGGTTGTTATCTGCTTCTTTTTTTTTTTTTTGGTCTAAATCACAGGTTGTTATCTGCTTCTTCTGTTTTTTTAAATAAATTTTAGGTTGTTATCTGCTTCTGTTTTTTTTTGGTCTAAATCACAGGTAGTCATCTGCTTCTTCTGTTTTTTTTTTAATAAAGCACAAGTTGTTAACTGCTTTTTCTAAATCACTTGTTGTTATCTGCTTCTTCATTTTTTTTTCCTTCTAAATCACAGGTTGTTAACTGCTCCTGTTTTTTTTCTAAATCACAAGTTTTTAACTGCTTCTCCTATTTTTGTTTTTTGTTATTCAAAATCACTAGTTGTTAACTGCTTCTCCTATTTATTGTTTTTAAATCACAAGTTGTTAACTGCTTCTTTTGTTTGTTGTCAATCATAAATGGTTAACTACTGCTTATGTTTTTTTTTCTAAATGACATGCTATTAACTGATTCTTTTGGTCATTCAGACTTGAAACAGCAGTACCACTACTCATGCAACAAGTCTCTTCCCAGCACAGCATGGATGAAATCATGTATGCCTTCCCTGATGATGGAGCATATAAGAGATTCCACCTTCTGTTCCCAGATGATGATGACAGATTGATCATCTGTGCCAAAAAACGAATAGAGGGAAACAAGAAGATTGTCACCATCAAAGATGGTAAGGAGGGCACAAAAATAACAAAGGCTAGAGTCATTTTCTGTATCATCATTTTCCCTTTCACTGTTTATGGAGCATAAGAGCTCCTGATCAGCTAAGTTGTTAGAGTGCTTGCCTGTCAGCGAAAAAGGTTACCTGGTTCCAGGATTGAAACTTGGTGATGTCACACTGCAGTCTGCCTAGCTGTAAATGGATATCTGACTACTGTTGAGTTGGGGAAGGCAAAGGCAGCATGGAAGGGAACTGGTTGTAGAGGGATAATTTGATATGGTAGATGGTTTAGATCTATCTTCCCTCTCCAAGTTCATTTAGAGTCCTCAGTAGCTGGATTTTAGTGTCCAGCCTGTCTAGGGTATAATTTTCATTAGGCCTTTCAGTCCAACTTTTTAAACAGTCTTCAAAACGTAAGGCTAGTCTTCAACAGTAGAAAACTCCATAATGCCTGGTTGACGTTTAGACAACATTTATTTTATTACACGATGTAGCTCCTAATTGAAGGCATCCATAAAATAGTCAATGGCAGTCTCTAGCCATCCATAAGATCAGTCTGTCGTCACATAGACTGTGGAAACAATGTCAGAGGCATATTGCGGAAATATTTAATATATAGTTCCACACACATTCCTCTCCTTTCAGCAATGACTTGTCCGTTTAAATATCAAAATATCATCAAGCTTTGGCTCCAACTGTAGGACGACCTAGCTGATATAAATGATAAAACTCTGTAACAAGAGTACACTATCTGGAGCTCGTCCAAACACATCTTTCTCACACGGAGAATACACAGCAAAAGAGGCCGACTTCAAGATCGAATTTTTGACCTAAAGCCGGCAAAGGATCGTCTGCTCGAAAACAGCAGACTATATGACGTACTTCCGGGGTAGTCTGGGCAACGCTTATCAACAAGGAAATGTGTCCACAAACCCTGTCGAGTGCGATAGAGCCTGTTATGATTTTTCACATAACACTGGTCAGCCCTGCCTCATAAAGCTGGACCTAATATGGTGAAGCCTCTAACACAGCTGGTCCCTTAGCAGGAAGCCTGCACAAGACATTCACATGCTGCCCATCGGTGGTCTCTGTAGCAATTTGTCTTACATGATGAGGTCATCAGCCCATGCCCAACCTTGTTAGTTGGCCTGTATGACATGCCTGAGGGAGCACTACTGCTAGTCTTTATTTGTCTCATCAGAGACACCCCTCCCCCCAGGAACTACACAGCAAGTATTTTGAAGAATATACGAGGGCTATTCCAAAATCAACCTCCGATTGGCTGGTAAAAATTTTTAAAAATTGACAATAACATCTAAATACATACAAAAGTTACATACATCACTGCTTTACTTTTCCACATAGTCACCACCCAAATTCAAGCACTTGTCGTGCCGTGGCACGAGTTTTTGTAACCCCTGGTCAAGGAACGGTGCCGCCAGGGTACTTAGCCAGTTGCTGGCTCCATCCATGAGCTCCTTGGCGGTGTCGAAGCGCCGGGTAGCTAGCCAGACCTTCATCTTGCCGAAGAGATGATAATCGCTATTGTGGTCCCTGGTGTCATGAATTCCGTCAACAAGAGTCGATCCAAAACAAAAGGCACGGAATGCTCACCAGTGGCGTCATTATCCTGCACGACAACGCGCGGCCCCACACTTCTGCTCGCACAAAGGCTTTACTTGAGCAGTTTAAGTGGGAAATTTTCAACCACCCCCCTTACAGCCCAGACTTGGCACCAAGCTCGTGGATGGAGTCAACAACTGGCTAAGTACCCTGGTGGCACCGTTCCTTGACCAGGGGTTACAAAAACTCGTGCCACGGTATGACAAGTGCCTGAATTTGGGTTGTGACTATGTGGAAAAGTAAAGCAGTGATGTATGTAACTTTTTTATGTATTTAGATGTTATTGTCAATTTTTTAAAATTTTTACCAGCCAATCGGAGATTGATTTTGGAATAGCCCTCGTACATTGTATAGTGTGCATGAAATAATTTTTTCTTTCCTGAATTTTAACCCCATAACCTACGTGGTCATGAGGGACAGTCTTCCATTGTATGCTGTACTACTTGTTTCTGTTTCTCTTGTTCCATTATGTGTCTTTTCAAAGGTCTTTAAATATTAACTCCAATACTGTAAGTCTTCTCTGTCACACCATAATTAGTAATGAAGAGTACCATATTTAGGACAAAGGAAATAAAAAAACACACCCCATCGACAGTTTGGAAATTTTCATTTGCTGTGTTTACAGTAATTGGACAGGTGGGTAATGTCATGAGCAGGTGGGTAATGTCATGACCAGGTGTTGGCGTTTGAACTTAACTAACTGGAACTCTTCTTCTTCTGCACGTTTCAACTCCCTAAGGAGTTAAGGCCTTCAACAAACATATGCCAGGTCTTCCTGTCCCATGCCGTCTGCTCAAGGTTTTTCTGTGTCTTCTTCATTCCTTTAATGTCTGTCTCCAGTTTTCTTCTCCACATGTTCCTTGGTCTTTCTCTACCTCTCTTACCCTGGGGATTCCAGAACAAGGACTGTCTTGTAATGCTATCAAGAAGTTTTCTGGTATTAGATAGACTATATATCTTAATTAGGACTGTCTTGTAATGCTATCAAGAAATTTTCTGGAATTAGATAGACTATATATCTTAATTATAACGCATCCGAGGTTGAGCATGACATTTTTCTTCATAAATGTAAAAAAAAAAAATGTCTTGAACTCAAAATGCAAATAATATTGTGTGGAACTGTTAATTGCATTCATTTAGTGTCTCTTCCCTCTTCCCCCCCCCCCCCCCCCCCCCCCCCCCCCCCCCCATGATTTCTGGGGGTCTCAGAAGTAACAGAGAATATAACCACTGTCTCCTCAGACATGTTGTAAGAAGCAGCTAGTGTTAGTTGTGCTTGAGGCTGGCAAACTCATGATGTTAACACAAATGGCTACAGATACAACCACTCAAAAAGCACTGACAGTGCTTTGTTTCATGCTTCCTGCAGGGGAGCTAACAACTGTGGTAGCCCCATGCATGTTTAGAACAAAATAAGAATGACATTCATTCATTACGTGTCTGGTGTCGAGGAGCCCTTCCAACTTCATGTGGCCAGAATCTGGGTTATAGCCTGGGATCTGGGTTATAGCCTGGGATCTGGGTTATAGCCTGGGACTTGACCAGTTTCCAGGCTGTACCAAATAGAAGTGACAGTGGCGTGTGTGACCAGGAAGCATATGCTTGTTATTAATTTTAACTTTTCCCCCTAACAGAGAGGACCTGACTGCAGTACCAGGCTTGAGTGTAAAATTTTTCATTAAAAAAAATTATTCTGAACATAAATTTAACGCAGAGAAAAATGTTTACTTACATCATATTTTCTTTAGCATCCAAGATGTTACCAACTTTTATAAATGAGTGCTTGTGTAGAATAGAAGGATTAAAAAGGTTAATACACTTACTTAGTCGTTCCCCTTCTACCGTGAGGTGTAGAGGTTTGGAAGAGAGAGCGCCAGACTATCCTATCGGCGTCTTCCTCCTGGCCTGGTTCCATTCTAGTCCTCGGTCCTTCAAAGATTGTCTAATGTTGTCCTCCCAGCGGACTCTGGGTCGTCCTGGGGGTCTGGATCCCTGGCTCTTTGTTTCCCATGCCTGTCGTGGTAGCCGATCTTCTCCCATTCTGCAGACATGGCCAAACCATCTTAGTTGGGACTGTTCTATTTGGGTCTGCAGCGGGTGAGATTTTAGGCCTTGACATATCGTCTGGTTGCGGACCATGTCTCTTCTTGTTACTTCAACCACCTTCCTCAGATACCTCATTTCTGAGGTTTGGATCTGGCTTTTGTGGGTTGTAGTCATTGCCCATGACTCGCATCCATATGTCAAGACTGGGACATAGGTGGAGCTGTATACAGCTATCTTCGTTTTCTTACCAACCTCTCTCTTGCTAAGGAATCCTCGATTTATGGCCTGAAAAAGTCTCCCAGCTGCTGCTTTTTGAGTGGCCAACTCTTCTTTGATGCCTCGTGATATCACCATAGATTTTGTTTTAGAGCTACCAAAAGAAACACTCAGAAGAACAATAATAAGAGAAGGAAGAACGTTGGGCCTAAATAATGTGCAAGAGCTAAGAGGAGTGGCGTCACAACGAACAACCTGGAGAGCACTGGTTTCTGCCTTATGCGCCGTGTTTGGCGCTTAAAGAATTTATTATTATTATTATTATTCTCTTCTCCAGCTCTTCCTTCCAGACTTGCAGGTTGGATTGATGTGCCTCTGATTTAGCAATCAGGGCAACATCATCAGCAAATGCCAGCTCTGAAATACATACCTGTCTCATCTTCCAGTACCCCACTGAATACTTTCTTGTTCTCTCCTTACATGACTTGATAACATCGTCCATGAGGAGTATGAAAAGATAAGGTGACAGGATATCACCTTGTCTTACACCAGTGGTGGTCCTGAACTCTTCTGACTTATGGTTTGCTGTCCTCACATAATTTCTGCAAGACTTGTAGAAGCTCTGTATAGCATGAATCAGAGGTGCTGGAATGTTCTTCCTTGCCAAACAGTCCCAAAGTTTGCTCCAGGGGACCCTGTCAAACGCCTTTTCCAGATCTATGAAACAAAGATGGATCTCACTCTTATACTCAAGGGCCTTTTCACTCAGCTGTCTGAGTGTGAAGATTAGGTCTTGAGTACTTCGGCTTGCTCGGAATCCGCACTGGACCTCATCCAATTGTGGCTCAGCTAGGCGTCGGAGTCTCTGCTCTAGGATTCTAGAGTAGATTTTACCAGGGACACTGAGAAGGGATATGCCTCTATGGTTTCCACATTGTCGATCGTCACCCTTTTTGAAAATTGGTGTTATGATGGCAATCTCCCAGTCCTTTGGTATGGTCTTGTTGCACCATGCTGCCTGTAGGACCCTTAAGAGTAATAGGTCACCTGATGCTCCCATGTACTTAACCATTTCTGGTGTTATACCATCATGCCCTGCTGCTTTGCCCATCTTGATTTTCTCCAGTGCTGCCTTCAGTTCTTCCATCTTTATGTCATCTTCATCACCATTTGTTTCCTCTTCTGTGATAGTGGTTATCATTTCTGATGCTTGACCTTGCTCACCATCAAGGAGTTCTGAGAAATATTCTTTCCATCTTTCCATTACTTCCTTCGGGGCAGTAAGCAATTTGCCTTGCTTGTTCTTTATAAATTTGAGAGGGCATTGTTTTTCCTTCCTCATGTTCTTTAGGGTCTTATAGAACAATTTCTGGTTTTCTTGCGCATCTATTTCTAGATTTTCTCCAAATTCTTCCCAGGACTTCTGTTTTGCTTCTAGCACCTTGTTCTTTGCTTCTGTTCTGAGTATCACATATTCTCTATATTTCTTTATTTGTCCTGCTGTGTTTTTAGCTCCTAAGTATTGTTTCCATGCCATTTTCTTCTCTCTTATTTTCTCTTTGACTTCCTCTGTCCACCAAGGTGTCCCCTTTCTCTTGTTCCCAAGTCGGACTTCACCACATGCTTCTGCAGCAGCTGTCTTTATGATGTCCTTGAATTTAAGCCACAGGGTTTTCAAGTCATCAGGTTATTCTTCTGTGTTTCTCACCGCTGTAGCAATAAGCCCCTGATATCTGGTCTTAATTTCTGGCTCTCTCCGCTTGTAGGTCTTAATGCTCATTTCTTCCATTCGTTTACTTGGTTTCTTGCGTGATGTTGGGCAGTTCCTAGGCTGAGCAACTCTTTCAGTTGTTCTTTTGATTGTAAGCAGGTAGTGATCACTTCCAGTCTCTGGCCCCCTCCAGACTCTAGCATCCCGGACATATTTGAATGAGTTCCTCCTAACAATGGCATAGTCGATCACTGACTTCTCATTCTTTGTTGGTTCACACCTAGTGTATGCATGTAAGCGCTTATGGGGGAACTTTGTGTTGATAATGATCAGATTCTGCTCACTGCAGAATCTAAGGAGTCGCTTTCCATTGTCATTGAGAGTATCTTCTCTATATCTTCCGATAACTCCACCCCATCTAGCATGGTCATTTCCAACTCTGGCATTGAAATCTCCGAGCATGATAATTTCATCTAGGCAGTCATCCACTGTCCTTTGAAGCAGCTCAAAGAATTCCTCCTTGACTTCTGCTCTCACATCCTCATTTGGCCCATACACTATGACCAGGTTGACTATGGTTTCTCCTTCTTTTAGTTTTACAACCATAATGCGCTCCGAGACAAAGTTCCATCCCTTGATACTATCTTTCTGGATTTTGGCCACAATGCAACCCACGCCCCCTTTAGCTCTTTCAGATGTGGGTACACCACTGTATAGCAGCGTGTTGCCATCGAGATCCATGACTCCTTGTCCCTTTTTCTTTGTTTCCGTAATAGCCAGGATTTCTAGTTTTGCTTTCCTCATCTCTTCCACCAGCTCCTCTTCTTTCCCATTTATACTTCTTGTGTTCCATAAGTCGTAGTCCGTTCCAGTTCGTCACCTTTAGAATCAGTCCGGTTTTCTCTCTTATATTACTCGTAATCATAGTTTAAAGCAAACAGGTGATTGGCCTGTTGTGCCTTTGCATGGTGGAGGGGCTGCCTCCTTACGGCCTCCATGCAGGCCGCCCTCCTTTTTCAGCCGGGCTTGGGACTGGCCTAGGCGGAGTTAGGTTAATACACAATCACCAATATGGAACTAGTGACAAGAACCAGACAAGTTGCTGTGGAACAAGAGATGAGAAGAAGATTCTGGTGATGGATAGGACAGGTGATGGATAGGACACAGGTGATGGATAGGACACAGGTGATGGATAAAACACAGGTGATGGCTAGGACACAGGAAACTTGTTGATAGTATTACATGGCAGTTCTAGTTCTGGAATCCCCAGGGTAGTAGAGGTAGAGTTAGACCAAAAAACACATGGAGAAGAGAACTGGAGGCAGAAATTAAGAGGAGGGCATGGAACGACCTTGAGCTTATGGCATGCAACAGGAGGACATCACATGGGTTTGTTGATGGCCGATGTTCCTTGGGGAGCTGAAGGGAGATGAATGAACATTTGAACCCAGTTTTTTTTTTGTTTTTTTTTCAGGAAACCCAAAGGGCAAACATGTCATAATTGTTGATGACCTTGTTCAGACTGGAGGTACCCTGCAGGAGTGTGGAAAGGTACTGTATACTGTTTAATAAGTTCAGGGTGTCTCAAAGGTTGTGGGGCAGTTAGTGGTGTAGTTTTGATATTTTTATGTGATTATAATTGTTTTATTCTTTATTCTTAGTGCTGCACTGTTCTTAAATTAAACTAAAAATCAATTTAAAAATCAAAATAATATCAATTTAAAAAAAATATGTAATAGCTGCCATGTTCCTTCTGGAAATAATAATAAACAAAAAAAAACTAAAATAAGTTGTCTATTTCTTCTGAGACACCCTGTAAAAGCACAGTTCACCCCTGTGTTACTGGGGTCTGAAAGAGGAGCAAAGAATGACAACACTGTGCCCAACCAGACACGTCGTAGAAGGTCACTAAGGAGGGTTGGGCAGGGGGCTGGCTACTTCATCCTGTGGAAACTTTAAAAACAAAAACATGAAGTCATCCAAAGAAAACCATTGAAACAATTCAACTCAGCCGTCCAAGACTGAGGAAAGTCTACTATGAAGAAGATGTATGACGCCACTCAGAGAAAGATGAAAGGAGTCCGGCCTGCTGACTCACCTTTTTATTCTAGGAAAATCTTCAGATTGAGCCCATGGTATGTTCAGACATTGAACGAACAAGGAAAAACTGCACAGGTGGCAGTAGAAGGATTACACTATAAAGTTGACATCCTTGGACTGTGTTAAGCAAGGTGGATGGCAATAGAAAGAAACTGAACACGGGTGAAATGGTGCTGTGCTGAGGACGTGATGAAGATAGTTCACACCTTAGTGAAGGTGTGGCTGTAATGCTGTCAGAAGAAACGCAGGAGTCACTCACAGCAGGAAGCAAAGGGACCCTGATAGATGTCAGCAATATTCAAAACTGCCAAAAAATAAAATAAAATGAACATCATCCAGTGTGTTAGGCACCAATTAATGATAAAGAAAAATACACAAAGAAGAATTTTGTATGAGACTTCAAATGTCATGGATAAAAAGAGAAGGAAGGACATTACAACTTTGTTTGGTGACCCAAATGCAAAGATGGGAGCAAACAGTAACTGCCTTGAAGGGAAAATGAATGCATTTGGGAATGAATGAAAGTGGAGAATTATTCACAAACTTCTGCGCTTTAAATCAGCTAGCTGTAGGAGGAAACATGTTTCCACTTAGAGAATACACAAGGCAACATGGATGTCACCAGACCATGGGACAGAAAGCCAGATTGATCATATATTCATATAAACAAGAAGTTTAGATCACGGTTACCTGACATACAGGTATGTAGAGGAGCAGATGTGGCATCTTCTGTTAGCCAAAATAAAGATGCGACCTAAAAGATATACAGTAACAAATAGCGACAGACAACAGGTTTAATATGGGATATCTGAGAAATCCAGAAACAAAAAGAAAAATGTATGGTTACAATAGCCAGTAAGTACCACATGCTTTAACAACTAGAAGAAAAAGCAAATACAGAAGAATACTGGCAACAGATTTTAAAATGTATGGAATGAATCGTGCGGAGAAATTCTTGGAACAGGTGAACACCAGCACAAAGCACGGATAGCAACAGAAAGCATCAGTAAGATAAAGAGAAGAAGAGATGGATGGAACATTTTGAGGAACTTGTAAATAGTAAATAGACCAGCAGCACAAGATCCCTCAGACATACAGCCAGGAGAAAAGGAGCTACAAGTTAACTGTCAAAAACCAAATGAGGAAGAAATAATGAAAGCCATAAAGCTTTTGAAAGATGGAAAAGCCATTAGCCCAGATGACATTGCAGCAAAGGCCATGAAAGCCTACATTGATACCTCCATAGAGATTCTGTATAAATTACTAAGTAAAGTCTGGGAGAGAGAACGAACTTTATTTTCAAGGGGTTAAGAATCTTTTACACTGTATCCTTTTATTCCCATATGTCCTTTAAGCATTAATTTAAAGATATGCAACATTATAAAGGTAATATAACTGCATACATTTACAGTATACAATCATAATCAAAATTAAGTATGTTTAAAAAACAGAAAAAGCAAGTAATGGAAAAAAAAACCACCAACAACAACAAAAGCACAAAAGAAAAAAAATTCAAAACGTCCATACAGTATATCAGAAGCAGAAGCCCTGAAACAGGCAGCGGAAACTCTTATTGAATGCAAAGCACAGGCAGGAAAACAAATAGTAATCTTTACAGATGCCCTCTCAGTAATAACAGCGCTGAAGAGCCACCATGCTAAAGGATTGAAAGATCTGATAATCTCCCTTGAAAGACTGGCCAAATGCTTCAACAAGTGCACAATCCAGTGGATACCAGCCCATTGCAACATACCAGGAAATGAGGAGGCAGACAAACTTGCTAAGGAAGGAGGTGCCTTACAACAAAATGATATAGAGACAACTTACGCAATGGCAAAGACTACTATAAAGGCTACATTCAAGTCCAAATGGGAAAGAGAGCACCCTTGAAAAATTGAAATTGAAAAATGATGCATATCATCAACTATCCAGGAAAGAACAGGTCATCATTTTTCGGCTACGCACTGGACACAACAGATTGAGATACCATCTATACCACAAATACAAAATTGGTGCAACAGATCTCTGCACCTGCGGTACCAGCTCGATGACAGTCGAACACCTGCTGCAGTACTGCCCAACCTACAGTAATGAACGGAGTAGCATATGGCAACAACCCACTTCTGTCAATGAAAAACTGTTTGGAGATGTTGGGAGCCTTGGGTTGACTACTGCCTTTATTAGAGTCATAAATGTGGAAGTCTGAAGGCGAACGAGGAAGAAGAAGAAGAAGAATATCAGACAATAATTCGAAAGACCAGCAGACTGGAAAGAAGTATATCTGGTCAAGTTGTCTAACAAAGGAGATTTGCAAGAGTGAACTAATTACAGAGGAATATTGTTATTATGAATGTCAGTAAAAATATTAAATAGGATCATCTTTCAGAGATTAAAAGAAGCCATAAACAGACAGTAGTGAAAAGAACAAGCAGTTTTTCATCAAAACAGATCCTGTACTGACTGTATAGCTACACTGGACATAAAAACTGAACAAAGCTTGGAATTGAACTCACCACTTTACAGTGAATTTGTTGAATGTGAAAAGGCATTTGACAGAAAAGACAGAGAATCATTAGTGGAAACTGATAAGGCATTTTGGATTACCCATTAAGTTCATTAACCTGATACAGAAAACATGAAATTGTGAAATGTAGAATGCTACGTGAAGACCATGTCACAAGCCCCTTGAGATAAGAACTGCAATGCGGCAAGGATAAAAAATCAAAACCTAGCCTGCACACACTGCAATAGGCTAGTGACATTTATCCCTCAGCCCTTAAAATCCCCTCCCCCCAGGGACTTCAGCAATGGAAATAACACCACAATGATAGTTTGTGTTTTTTTAAAACTCATTGGCTGCATCAGTTTTTTCAAGTTTTTATTCTTTGGCTGGGTAATTTAATTTTTTTTTTTTCAAATGTTTACTCACTGAAAGTCATATTTTTGTTCATCATGTGTGTGCTTATCGGCCAAATCTTTTTTTTCCCAAGTTTTTACTCATTGGCCGTAGCATTTCTGATTTTTTTCAAGTTTTTACCAATTGGTTAAGTCATTTTAAAATCTGCTCATTGGCCGACCCAATTACTACTCTTTCAGTCAAAGTGTTTTCTTAAGTATTTCCTGACCGGGTAAATAAGTTTAAAAAAAATTGTTTGCTTTCTCATGGTTTCAAACTTCTGCACTTAACACTCAACAGGCCCTGCTAAACGAAGGTGCCACAGCTGTCAGCGCATACGTCACGCATGCGGTATTTCCCAACCAGTCATGGAAAAAATTTGTGGATGGAGACGTACGGTTCCAGAATTTCTGGATCACAAATTCCTTGCCGCACGCTGAAGAAATTAGCCAGCACCCACCATTTAGACTCCTGTCTCTGAGTACTATCATTGCTGAAAATCTTCTTGGGTTTGACTTGATGCCGTCATGAATTAAAGCTACCTTGGACACAGAAGTTTTGGTTTTTTTTTTCAGTATTGGTGTATTAAATTAATACAATCATTGCTAAAAATCTTCTTGATATCATGCTCTTATTAAATCAAAAATTGGATAATTGAGCTGTGGAAGTTAGAACTTTTTTTTAACTCGTGGGTATTGGGATTGTTAAAAAATTTCTTCCACTTTTTTATGCATTAAATTATAAACATAATTTTGGAAAATCTTGTATTTGACCTAATGCTTGGTTTTTGTTTTTTTTTTCATATTTGAAAACTGAGTTTTTATAAAGTGTTTTTCCCCTCTCAGTGTTTGCATGCTATATTAAGTACCACATTTATGAACACGGAAACAAACAGGGAAACCTGACGCCCTTGAAGAGTGAATAATAAACATATTTACCAAAGTTGCTGAAAATATTTTTGGATTTAATCTATGGCAGCATAAAACTCAAACAGTTTAATATTAGAGTTTTCTTTCGTATTATTTTTCTGTATATTAAATTGATGAAAATCTTCTTCATTGTTTTAATGTCTTCTATCTTATGCCTTCTTGTGGTGGACAATGAACTAGAGTTGGTACATTAATTTAATACTTTTATCAATGAAGCTTTTCTTAAATTTTATAAACATTATTTAATTTTTAAACACTTTTTAAAAATTTTATTTTAGCGTTGTTTGGATGTTTCAAATCTTTGAGCCCTTGGTTCACTAGGTTTAAGGAGATCCAGGAAGCTGAAATTTAGCACATGACCATCTATTGTGGTACATTTAAAATGTTCAAAATTTGAAGGAACCACTATGTGACCTGTCCCTGGCTCGCCATACAAAATCTAAAGCTGAAAAAGTTAGAAATTTTACAAGATTACAGCTGTGAAAGGATCACAGACCTTGGTGACCTACACAAAATTTGGAACAAGATCACTTAACTTTCCCATTGTTAGTATATTTTAAAGTAAAAAGTGTGCAGCATAAAACTAGTATTTCCCTGTACTTGTTCTAAAATGATCCTGGATAATTCAAGTTTGGAAAGCATTTTTGAAATCATTGTTTGTGTTTTATAGATTTATTAATTTTCTTTTAGAAGTGTAGGCTCATAAGTAAAAATATATAGTCACTGCCAGCTATATGGCCCCTGTGTTGTTTCTGGGGTCCTTGAGGAGACAAAGAAAGAATACACCTACTGTGCCCTCCAGCTTGTTGTAATAGGCAGCTTGTGTATGAAGTTGTGTTTGGGTCTGGCAACCTCATCACGTAAAACAAAGTGCTACATAAACAACTGAAACAGCACATTAATGCTTTGTGTGCATGCATCCTGCAATGGGTGTGAGGGCTGGACACTCACTGCAGATACGGAGCGAAGGATTCAGGCTTTCGAGTATAAATGTTATAGAAGAATTTTGCGCATTTGTTATAAAGAGCACAAAACAAATGTCTATGTTAGAGAGAAAATAAACACATATGCAGGCCACCAAGAACCACTTTTGTCAGTAGTGAAACGTCGAAAGCTTGCCTGGTTTGGGCATGTAATTCGTCATGACTCCCTTTCGAAAACGATCCTCCAGGGAACAGTCGAAGGTAAACGGAGAAGAGGAAGGCAAAGAAAATCCTGGGCTGATAACATTAAAGAATGGGCATGGCATGGTTTTTCCACACTTGTACGCATTGCTGAGGATAGAGAGCAGTGGAGGACCCTGTCTGCTGATGCTTCCACCATGGCACCCCTACGACCCATGACGGGTTACGGGTTGAGATGATGATGATGATGACCCTGCAATGGTGGCTGCTTGCTGTGTAGGGAGCAACATTATGATAGCATTGCAATTAACTTAAGCAACTGAGAATCTTGCGTTCAGTAAAATCATCTTTGAACATTGTCTAGCCGTTTAGTTTAACCGTTACAATACTAAGACCAATAATACATCATCATCACCAAATACCATGCCTGGTGGCATAGGTGATCACGTCTGTTCACAACTTTCTGTCTACAGTACTTTTGATCAGTTCTGTTCTTAACTTCTGTCCATGGCATAATGTCAAACTGTCCAGAGTTTTCTCTCTTTGTTTATCTGTCTCTTTTTTCCTTCAATCTGTCCAGTTGTCACGATATATTCCACCTTTGTTCTTCTCATAACATGCCCATAGAAAGTAGATTACTTCCTTCTAACCTGAGGAACAAGCTTTCTTTGTGCTTTCCCCTCTTTCAGGACATCCTCATTTTTCTTATTTAGCTGTCCATGGTATTTTTAACGTTCGTTTGTAAAGCCACATCTCTCTGGCCTCTAGTGGTTTCCCTATTTGTTTACTTATTGTCCATGACACACTTCGATATGTCAAGAATGGGTCTATACAACACTGAAGAAATTACTTCCATTGATGAAAAGTTATTTCCCAGAATAGTTTCCATGTGATAGAATACTGCAGTAACACATATATACTGATTATTTGCAAATTGTTTACAGGCCCGTGTGGCTTGGTTGTTATGTTTTTGTTTTTTAAATTGTAGTTTTTGTTATGAAAATGACAAAGATAACAGATGGTTACATTGAAAAGCTACAATATTGATAATAGTAAATAATTATAACACATAAAGGTACCGGTATATCTCAGGCACTTGTGAAAAATAAAGAAGTAGAAACTTAGACAACAACAAAAGACAACATACTAAGTGATAGGCATACTGGAGACTCGAACCCTGGGTCATGCGAGTGACATTACAGTAATGATTATACATTGGAATATAAAGACTAAATTTTAAAAAAAAAGACACATTATTTATCATCATCTTTGTTTGTGTTCCTTGTGAAGCATGGAGCCACCACTGTAGTTAGTCCCCTTGTAGAATGTCTGCACCAAGTGTTTACATCCACCTGTAGTGGTAGTTTATGTGGCAATAAGTTTGACATGATGAGGTTGCCAGTCCCATGCACAACCTCATTAGTTGCCTCGTACGACATGCCTGAGGGTGAGTTCTATTCTTTCTTTGTCTCTTCAGAGTCCCCTGGGGGGGGGGGGGGGGGGGCTACGTGAGACCGTTTAATTATTAAAGATGGGACAATAATTGTGCATTGAAATTAGGTGCCGATATTTAACAGTGTAACATTCTTAGGCTTATACAATCATTTAAGGAGCCTGCTGACATGGAAGGTGGAAATATTGAATACTTAAAGGGCAACATAAGTAGTCAGTGGGAATGCAAATGTGAAGTCATTACATTATTTTTTTGGTTTAGCTCAGTTTTTTACGCAAAATTTTGAACATATTTTTTCTCGTGAATTACAGTAAATAATAGTGAATTTAGCCGAAACAACAAAAAGGACATACTGTTTTGAGTTCAGGTATAGATGTGATTCATAGTTCACATTTTAAAAAAGTGCCCATCGTTGAACTCTGTACAGTAAATGTTTACTTGGACAGAATCACTCAAAGTAAAAATTTACATTGTTTTAACTCTTTAACTGATTCCGTACGCAAGATCTGATAATAGATGCAAAGGCCGAACGCTGTAGACGTAAGATCTTTTAAAAGACGCTGATTTATTTCATTGTTTCTTTCTATTCTGATATTTTATACTGCCCGGAATTTATCTCGAATGGAAGTAAACACAAAACTGGGCAAATTTCAATAAGCTTCAACGTCTTTTTTTTTGCGTTTGAATGGATTTTTTCACATTTATCTTCATCTTTAATCGTGTTTTGTCGTATCGCCATAATGGCTGAAAAACACACAGGATATCTTACTAATATGTGAACAGTGAACAAACTGTGTGATCAACCATAACTTTCTTACTTTTTCTGTGTTTCTAAATGGATTACCTGCACAAAGAGAGCAGTGAAACTGTATTGTGATAACAATTTATGTTACAAGCCTTACGTAAGTCGAAAATTTTTGTTCAAAATTTCAAGTTATCTTTTTTTCCGTGTACATGTTATCTGTTATAACATAAACATAACATAAAATTAGCTAGAAAGGCATATGGATTTATATTGTTCATCCAATGTACTTTAATTTGATATATAATATGTTATACTTAACTCATGATTAGACACACATTGTCAGTAAACGTAAATTATGTATGTGTAAATTTTTGGGGCTTAAAAATAATTCTGTCCAGAGCTGAAAATAATTACGTACGGAATCAGTTAAGTCCCAAGCAAAAAGCAGGGTTTGGCCCAAACAAAAACGGCCACCACAGTGCTTTTTTATTGTTGTTGTTGTTTGGAAAAAATTTTTTTTAAATGTTCATATGCATAAATATGAGTTATTTAAAATGAAAGTACTTCAGTACTTCCTGTTGGAAATGACGTTTTGGGTTGTTAACATTGGAACAGAGCTCTAGACAGGAGCAAAAAATCCGAAGCCACTTAAATGGCTCCTGGGCCAAATAGGTCTAAACCCTGAGCCATTATAGTGGCTCTTGGGGTTTAAAGAGTTAAAGAATGCAGTTACCCAGTCTTGCAGGGGAAACAAGAAACTAGAATTGTGAAAGCTGATATTTGCAGACCTCGACATAATCATGGTCTGGTCCAAGTTGTGTGTTACGAGCCGTGATTTATTGAAACTGCTTTGTTTAATTTTTGGGCAGCTGTATCTAACTGTCCTTTCAACTTGCAGACTTATCTTGTCCAACTTATCTATTCTCCCCCCCCCCCCACTCCTTTTGTTTTTGAGTGCTTTCTTAATTCACTAATCTTCTTGGGCTCATTTATATTCTTTGGTTCAATGATTTTCTTGGGTTCACTGATGTTCTTGGTTCAGTACTTTTCTTGGGTTCACTGATGTTCTTGGTTCAGTACTTTTCTTGGGTTCACTGATGTTCTTGGTTCAGTACTTTTCTTGGGTTCACTGATGTTCTTGGTTCAGTACTTTTCTTGGGTTCACTGATGTTCTTGGTTCAGTACTTTTCTTGGGTTCACTGATGTTCTTGGTTCAGTACTTTTCTTGGGTTCACTGATGTTCTTAATTCAGTGATTTTCTTGGGTTCACTGATGTTCTTAATTCAGTGATTTTCTTGGGTTCACTGATGTTCTTGGTTCAGTGATTTTCTTGGGTTCACTGATGTTCTTAATTCAGTGATTTTCTTGGGTTCACTGATGTTCTTAATTCAGTGATTTTCTTGGGTTCACTGATGTTCTTAATTCAGTGATTTTCTTGGGTTCACTGATGTTCTTGGTTCAGTACTTTTCTTGGGTTCACTGATGTTCTTAATTCAGTGATTTTCTTGGGTTCACTGATGTTCTTAATTCAGTGATTTTCTTGGGTTCACTGATGTTCTTGGTTCAGTGATTTTCTTGGGTTCACTGATGTTCTTAATTCAGTGATTTTCTTGGGTTCACTGATGTTCTTGGTTCAGTGATTTTCTTGGGTTCACTGATGTTCTTAATTCAGTGATTTTCTTGGGTTCACTGATGTTCTTAATTCAGTGATTTTCTTGGGTTCACTGATGTTCTTAATTCAGTGATTTTCTTGGGTTCACTGATGTTCTTAATTCAGTGATTTTCTTGGGTTCACTGATGTTCTTAATTCAGTGATTTTCTTGGGTTCACTGATGTTCTTGGTTCAGTGATTTTCTTGGGTTCACTGTTCTTGGTTCAGAGATTTTCTTGGGTTCACTGATGTTCTTGGTTCAGTGATTTTCTTGGGTTCACTGTTCTTGGTTCAGAGATTTTCTTGGGTTCACTGATGTTCTTGGTTCAGTGATTTTCTTGGGTTCACTGTTCTTGGTTCAGAGATTTTCTTGGGTTCACTGATGTTCTTGGTTCAGTGATTTTCTTGGGTTCACTGTTCTTGGTTCAGAGATTTTCTTGGGTTCACTGATGTTCTTAATTCAGTGATTTTCTTGGGTTCACTGATGTTCTTGGTTCAGAGATTTTCTTGGGTTCACTGATGTTCTTAATTCAGTGATTTTCTTGGGTTCACTAATGTTCTTGGTTCAATGATTTTCTTGGGTTCACTGATGTTCTTAATTCAGTGACTTTCTTGGGTTCACTGATGTTCTTGGTTCAGTGATTTTCTTGGTTCACTGACGTTCATTCACAGATTTTCTTTAGTTCACTGGAGTTCTTGGTTCAGTGATTTCCTTGGTTCATTGATTTTTTTTTGGTTTACTTGATTAAGAGATTTTCTTGGGTTCACTTGATTCAGAAATTTTCTTGGGTTCACTGATGTTCTTAATTCAGTGACTTTCTTGGGTTCACTGATGTTCTTGGTTCAGTGATTTTCTTGGTTCACTGACGTTCATTCACAGATTTTCTTTAGTTCACTGGAGTTCTTGGTTCAGTGATTTCCTTGGTTCATTGATGTTTTTTTGGTTTACTTGATTAAGAGATTTTCTTGGGTTCACTTGATTCAGAAATTTTCTTGGGTTCACTGATGTTCTTAATTCAGTGACTTTCTTGGGTTCACTGATGTTCTTGGTTCAGTGATTTTCTTTAGTTCACTGGAGTTCTTGGTTCAGTGATTTCCTTGGTTCATTGATTTTTTTTTGGTTTACTTGATTAAGAGATTTTCTTGGGTTCACTTGATTCAGAAATTTTCTTGGGTTCACTTGATGTTCTTAATTCAGTGGTTTTCTTGGGTTCACTGAAGTTCTTGGTTCAGTGATTTTCTTGGGTTCACTGATGTTCTTGGTTCAGTGATTTTCATGGGTTCACTGATGTTCTTGGTTCAGTGATTTTCTTGGGTTCACAGATTTTCTTCGGCTCATGATGTTCTTAATGTTGTTGTTGTAACACCATTTTAACCATCAAACGAATGACGATATGCAATTTAAAAAAAAATTAAATTGCAAATGTTATTTTTACTTTGACATTTTAACTATTATATGAATGACCATATGCAATTTTTTTTACGTAATTGCTAATGTTATTTGCTAGCATGTATTAACTTTATTTGTAATAAACTTTCTATTGTGACCCACATTTTGATAAAAAATGCTATCTATGTTTATCATATATTTTGTAAAAGACATTTAATTGTAATCCAATTTTTCGTGAAAGACTCCATTTTAAACATTGTTGTTTAATAAACTACTTACTTCTTTGTGCTTCTGTTTCTCATAAGACTTACTTAGTTGTAATCTTATTTTTCCTATGAAAGATTTAGGCTACTCCTTTGTGATCCTATTTCTAATAAAAGACAGACTCCATTGTGATTCTGTTTTTTTTTTCACAAGACATCCTTCATCATGATCATACTTCTCATATATGTATTATGTGGTTCTTTTAAATTGCAATTATTCAGAATGTTTTTTTTTCGTTTTTTTTTTTAACTTCTTGTCATGACCAGAATGTCTTTGTTTATAATTCTTTGATGTTCTAAACCAGGGGTCCCCAAGATTTTTTGAGTCCCGACCCATCCATAGAATCCTTGATCCTTCATCCACTCCCGGCAACAACAACAAAAAATAAATAAATAAAATACGGAAGTGATTATAGAGGCATAATAAATTGACATTTTTTGTGTGTGGCTAAGGTTGGAGATTAGTGAGTTATAGTCGTAAGTCACCACGCTCTTCCAGGTTCAGTCTGTAACTTTGCTTTGTTAAAACTGCATTTGCGTGGCTAAAGCCAGCTTCAACCACATGCGAACTTGGGAATGAAAGTAGAAACGACTCAGCTGCTGCACAAAGTAACAGGTATTTTGTATCAGTATTTCCAAACATAAAATTAACAGCAGGCATTTTTATTTCCTCATAAGTTATCAAGAAGAACAACGTGGCATGCCCCAAAAACTGAGATACATAACCAAATTGATTTTATTCTTGTATCCAAAAGATTCAAGTCCAGCATTAATAAAGCCAAGACTAGGACTTTTCCTGGCGCCGACATTGGTAGTGATCACGACATGGTATTGATGACGCTCAAGCTTAAACTCAAAAAGAACTATAATCAAAACAGATGTTCTCAGTTAAGATTCAATTTAGACAAATTGAAAGATCCAGAAATCGCGGGAATCTATGAGGCAACTGTTGGAGGAAAATTCGCAGCTCTCAACTTTTTGGAGGATGATATCAACTCAATCACAGAGAACATGAAAGACGTGCTCATTGAATCAGCAACAGAAATACTTGGTAAAAGAAAGAAAATAAACAAACCATGGGTTACAGATGACATTCTGAAGTTATGTGATACACGACGGGAAAAGAAAAAGGTTAAGAAAGAGGTTCCTGAAGCAGCATGGCAATACAGTATGGTGAATAAAAATATTAGAAAGAAAATGAAACAGGCCAAAGAAAAATGGGTAGCTGATCAATGTGAGTCCATTAATACGGGGCTAATAAAAGGATTCAGGCTTTCGAGCATAAATGTTACAGAAGAATTTTGCGCATTTGCTATAAAGAGCACAAAACAAATGTCTATGTTAGAGAGAAGATAAACACCTATGCAGGCCATCAAGAACCACTTTTGTCAATAGTGAAACGTCGAAAGCTTGCCTGGTTTGGGCATGTAACTCGTCATGACTCCCTTTCGAAAACGATCCTCAGGGAACAGTCGAAGGTAAACGGAGAAGAGGAAGGCAAAGAAAATCCTGGGCTGATAACATCAAAGAATGGGCAGGACACGGTTTCTCCACACTTGTACGCATTGCTGAGAATAGAGAGCAGTGGAGGACCCTGTCTGCTGATGCTTCCACCATGGCACCCCTACGACCCATGACGGGTTATGGGTTGAGATGAGATGATGATGAATAAAAGGTAACAGCAAGGCAGTTTTTGACACATTAAGAAGACTATCAAAACCCCAACAGCCCAGGGTAACTGTCATAGAAGATAGCAATGGGGCTCTGCTCAATGAAAAAACAGCTGTAATGAGAAGGTGGACAGAATATTGTAAAGAATTATATAACTGTAAACTTGACACTGACTTAGGCATATTAAACAACATTAAGTGCGAAAACAGAGAACTCTGAAATGCAGCAATACTACGGGAAGAAGTGGAAGAGGCTATATGTTCGATGAAAGGAGGGAAGTCACCGGGTGTGGATAATATACCAGCAGAGCTCTTGAAATATGGAGGACCAGATATAGTAAAAATCATGACAACAATTTGCCAGAAGATATGGAGTACAAAAAAATGGCCAAAAGAATGGACGCAGTCATTAGTAATACCGCTTCCAAAGAAAGGAAATCTAAAAATGTGCAAGAACTACAGAACCATTAGCCTTATTAGTCATCCAAGTAAGGTGATGTTAAGGATACTTTTGAACAGAATAAAACAGAAATCAGAAGAAATCTTGTCAGAGGAACAGGCTGGCTTTAGACCAAAAAGAAGTACCTCAGAACAAATCTTCAATATTAGATTACTGATCGAAAAAAACATCTCCAGCATCAACATGATTTATACCATAACTTCATCGATTTCACAAAAGCCTTCGATCGAGTCTGGCATGAAGGTTTATGGCAAATAATGAGAAAATTCAATTTTGATACCAACATCATAGATATCATTGAAGCACTTTACAAGGACGCAAGCAGTGCTGTTTTTGCAAGCAATGACATTGGAGAATTTTTCAAAACAACTGTAGGAGTTCGCCAGGGATGTATCCTGTCACCAGTGCTCTTTAACATTTATCTAGAACATATTATGCAGGAGGCTCTCTACGATTATAAATCAACCATATCGATTGGAGGCCGACCTCTGTGTAATCTACGTTTTGCTGATGATATTGATCTGATAGCTGGAACAGAATCAGAACTTCAAGACCTTACCTCTAGACTGGAGAAAGTAACAAGAACATATGGGATGGAAATTAATATAGAAAAAAGCAAGATATTGGTGAATAGCCATAAGAAACATGTTCCGACCAACATTACGTTAAATGGGCAAACGTTAGAAGAAGTTAACACCTTTAAATACCTCGGGTCCACTATATGTAGTGAAAGATCAAATAAAGAAATCAAGACAAGACTTGAGATGGCCTCAGCTGCCATGACAAGGTTGAATGTGATCTGGAAAAGTAACATCAGTTTTCCTGTGAAGATCAAATTATACAAATCACTTGTATTATCTATTCTCTTGTATGGGTGTGAGGGCTGGACACTCACTGCAGATACGGAGCGAAGGATTCAGGCTTTCGAGCATAAATGTTACAGAAGAATTTTGCGCATTTGCTATAAAGAGCACAAAACAAATGTCTATGTTAGAGAGAAGATAAACACCTATGCAGGCCATCAAGAACCACTTTTGTCAATAGTGAAACGTCGAAAGCTTGCCTGGTTTGGGCATGTAACTCGTCATGACTCCCTTTCGAAAACGATCCTCCAGGGAACAGTCGAAGGTAACGGAGAAGAGGAAGGCAAAGAAAATCCTGGGCTGATAACATCAAAGAATGGGCAGGACACGGTTTCTCCACACTTGTACGCATTGCTGAGAATAGAGAGCAGTGGAGGACCCTGTCTGCTGATGCTTCCACCATGGCACCCCTACGACCCATGACGGGTTATGGGTTGAGATGAGATGAGATGATGATTTTTATTTCTTATACAATTGTCAAGTTTCAACCCCAAAAGTTTAATTGACCTCTGATCTAACCTCTGGGGTTTATCAACCAGTTGGATGTCGATATCGACCGCTTTGGGGACCCCCTGTTCTAAACTCACAGTAAAACCCAAGTTGACTGTGTCTTGTGCTGTAATAAGACTGATGAATCAGCTTACAATAATGAAGTAGTGTAATATTTTTGGTTGTAATAATGATTGTTCAGTTGATTTTAATTTTAGTAGTGATGACAAAGGTCTTTTACCTGAAAGTCAGTGTGGATTCCGGAAAGAACGTGGAACCACAGATATGGTGTTCGCTGCAAGACAGCTACAAGAAAAATGCCAAGAACAGCACTGTGACCTGTACACAGCTTTCATCGACTTGACAAAGGCGTTCGACACGGTCAGTAGAGAGGGTCTATGGAAGATCATGGCAAAATACGGCTGCCCAAAGAAATTTATCACAATAGTGCAGCAACTGCATGATGGAATGCAGGCTAGAGTTCAGGAAAACGGTGTGCTATCAGAGCCTTTCCCAGTCTCAAATGGAGTTAAACAAGGGTGCGTACTTGCACCGACTCTGTTCAGTATCATGTTTTCTGCTATGCTGACTGATGCTTTTAGAGACGGGGACACAGGAATCGACATTAGTTATCGTATTGATGGAAAATTGTTTAACCTTAGGAGGCTTCAAGCAAAAACCAAGGTCAAATCACACACCATCAGAGATCTTCTGTTTGCTGATGATTGTGCCCTCAATGCTGGCTCAGAGGCTGATCTGCAGCATAGTGTGGATAGATTCTCCGAAGCCTGCGCCAACTTTGGGCTTACCATCAACACGAAGAAAACAGAAATCATGTACCAACCAGCTCCTGGCACAGTTTATACTGAGCCAGTCATCAAGGTTAATGGTGAGAAACTGAATGTTGTGAACAGATTCACATACCTTGGTAGCACACTATCCCAGAACATTGTCATTGATGATGAGGTGAACACCAGGATCTCCAAAGCCAGCAGCACATTTGGCAGACTATACACCAACGTTTGGCATCGAAGTGGCATTAGTCTACAGACAAAGCTGAAGGTGTACAGAGCTGCGGTGCTTCCAGTGCTGCTATATGCATGTGAAACATGAACTGTATACAGGCGCCACGTAAAGAAGCTAAACCACTTCCATACAGTCTGTCTCAGGAAGATAATGAACATCAAATGGCAAGACAAGATCCCGGATACCGCCGTTCTTGACAGAGCTGGTATCCCTAGTATTGATACTATTCTGATGCAGTCACAAATTCGCTGGGCAGGTCATGTAGTCCGCATGCCAGACCATCGACTGCCAAAGATACTCTTTTATGGTGAGATGCAGAAGGGTAAACGCTCCCATGGTGGCCAAAAGAAGCGCTTCAAAGACACGTTAAAGACGTCATTGAAAACCTTTGACATAAACCCAGACACATGGGAAGCTGCTGCGCAAGACCGAACTGCTTGGCGAACATCTCTTCGTAAAGGTGCAGCAGCATGCGAATCATCCAGAAGAGCAGCAGCGGAACAGCGGAGACAAGCTAGAAAGGACCGTGAAATAAAACCTTCACATGAAGCAAACATTCCCTGCCCACACTGTCCAAGATCTTTCCAGGCCTGCATCGGGCTCTTCAGTCACCTTCGTACCCATAGACTAACCTAACATATTCTTAAATAATTGGATGAACAGAGTGGTCTTCATCACCCGTGATGGACGAACAAACCAGTGTAATATTTTTGGTTGTAATAATGATTGTTCAGTTGATTTTAATTTTAGTAGTGATGAAGTGGTGTAATTATTTGTGTAAAGAACAAGTGATTTTTATTCCATTTCTTTCAAATTTTTGGCTGTATATGGATTACTCTTCCATTTAAAAAAAAAAAAAAAAAAAGTTGTTCTCCTTTGAACTTTATGAAAGTGTTGATTATTATATATTTTGACTGAACCAGTGAAGGGCTTAGTAGTAGTCAAGTTTTCTTTATCCCTTCATGTCTGTCTGAACCAGTGAAGGGCTTAGTAGTAGTCACATTTTCTTTATCCCCTTCATGTCTGTCTGAACCAGTGAAGGGCTTAGTAGTAGTCACATTTTCTTTATCCCCTTCATGTCTGTCTGAACCAGTGAAGGGCTAAGTACGAGGGGCGTTCAGAAAGTAATGCACCACATCGTTTTTCTCAGGAGCTGTTTATTCAAAAAGCATGAAATTTATACACAATATCATCATCATCATGTGACATATTCTTTCCAGAACGTTGTCTCCATTACAGCTGCTCTGAACGCATCACGATTCTGGGCAAGTCGACCTGCATCAGCCAAAGACAAGTTCAGACTCTCTGTGATGTCCTGGGTCCACCGTCGTCTAGGTCGACCCCTTCCCCTTTTTCCAGGGACCATGCCTTCCATCACTGTTTTTTCCAGACTATTATGTCTTTTTATATGACCGAAAAAATTTCAGCTTCCTTATTGCGATGGTATTTAGGAGCCAATGTTCCTGTACGTTTAGTGAGTGCAGTACTTCTCTGTTGGTCTTTTTTTCTGTCCAGGGTATTCTCAACATCCTTCTGTAGCATTTCATTTCGAATGATGTAATCTTTTTTGCAACTGTTTTATTGAGTGTCCAAGTCTGCAGCCGTATGTTGCTACTGGGAATATACATGCTCTGATCAGTTGTAACTTTGTTTCTTTGCTTGTGCCTTGCCATCTGTATTAGCTTATGTGAAGCAATTGCAAGTCTTCTTTTAATTTCTACTGCACAGTCGCCAGAGCTGTTAATGATTGATCCTAAGTATTCGAATTCATTGACACTTTCCAGTTCTTCGTTATCAATTTCAATTTCTGGTTTGGTCTTTACTTTGTCTGTTGTCAATACTTTGGTCTTCTTGGTGTTTAGGTATAGATTCTGGGCCTCGCTGTGTTTTTTTTGGTGGACAGAAGTAATTGTTCAAGTCCTTTTGGGTTGGTCGATAGGAGGACTGTGTCGTCAGCATATCTGATTTCCGGGATCTGGTACCCGCCGATGTTAAATGAGTCAAACTCTGTGTGTTCTTGGTCATCTCTTACGTTTCTCATGATATTCTCAGCATAAATGTTAAACAGGTAAGGGGAAAGGGTACAGCCTTGTCTTACTCCTTTCTGTACTTCAAACCATTCTGATGTTTCCCCCTCTATTCTTACGGCTGCCTGTTGTTCTTGGTACAGCAGTGCGATGAGTTGTATAAGGTGGTTTGGAAATCCCATATTTTTCATAACAGCCCATAACTGCTGATGTTGTACACAATTCAACGTTGACCTACATACACAATATACATCGGTATTATTCAACATAACCCCCATCAACATGTACCGCTTTATGCCAGCGCGAAACAAGTGCATGTATTCCTAGCCCGTACCAGATTTTGTCTTGATCATGTAGCCATTTCTTCGCTGCATGAATCACTCCTTCATCATCTTCAAACCTTGTCCCATGCAGTGCATCTTTAAGTGGACCAAATAGATAAAAATCAGAGGGTGCCAAATCGGGACTATAGGGTGGATGAGGTAGTACAGTCCAACCCAATTTGGTGATTGCTTCCCGTGTTGCCAGACTTGTGTGAGGGCACGCATTTCGTGAAGGAGAAGCAGGTCTGCTGGATTCTTGTGCGGCCAAACTCTGCGAAAACGTTGATTGAGTTTTTTCAATGTCTTAATGTAAGCTTGCGAATTGATTGTCTCTCCTCTTGGCATAACGTTCACAAGAATCACACCTTCAATGTCCCAAAAGACAGTGATCATGACCTTTCCAGCTGAAGGAATTGTCTTGAATTTCTTTCTTCGTGGTGATTGCGGATGATGCCACTCCATTGACTGTCTTTTTGTCTCAGGTTCAAAATAATGTGCCCAGGTTTCGTCACCTGTAACGATCTTAGCCAAAAAGTTCTCTCCATCAGCATTGAAACGCTCCAACAATTCAGAAGAAATTGCTTTCCTTTGCAATCGGTGGTCATTTGTGAGACTTCGAGGAACCCATCTTGCGCAAACCTTAGAAAATCCGAGAGTTTTTATAACTGCATTTGCACTACCAATGCTGACTGACAGCTGTAAGGCCAATTGTTGAGTAGTGATTCGCCTATCAGTAAGAATAATGCCCTCAGCGCATTTCAACATTTCTGCGTTGGTGGCTGTGGCAGGATGTCCACAACTCGGCCGATCAAGCAGCTCCGTATCTCCACTTCCTGATTCTTTGATTCTCTGAACCCAGCGACTGACTGTACTCCTGTTGACTGCAAAACTTCCATACACATCACATAGACGCTTGTGAATGTTCACAACAGTTTTCTTCTCTGCAACGAGAAATTCTATCACAATTCGCTGCTTATAACGCAAGTTGCTAACACGCTCCATTTCAACAGTTTAGGGCAGCCGTATTATTTGGCCGGTTGCGGTGCAATTTGGTGCACACAATTGGCACATGCCATATTTGAAGTGTGCAAAATTTCATGCTTCTATCTTCATTATTAGCTGAGAAAAACGATGTGGTGCATTACTTTCTGAACGCCCCTCGTAGTAGTCAAGTTTTCTTTATCCCCTTCATGTCTGTCTGAACTAGTGAAGGGCTTAGTAGTAGTCAAGTTTTCTTTATCCCCTTCTTGTCTGTCTGAACCAGTGAAGGGCTTAGTAGTAGTCAAGTTTTCTTTATCCCCTTCATGTCTGTCTGAACCAGTGAAGGGCTTAGTAGTAGTCAAGTTTTCTTTATCCCTTTCATGTCTGTCTTCAGTTTTCTTGTCCATATGGTCTATGGTCTTCCTCTAAACTAAAGCTGTTGACATTACAGGTTTGTCTATAGACACAGAAACATCGACAATAGACAGATCTGTATTGTTAATATTTTTACTTTTTAAAACAGGTATTAAGCTTTGTTGTTAGTTTTTGTATTAAATTTTTTGTCATACTGATCATGTATTAGCACAGTTGTTAATTTTCTTTCCTTCTGGTTTGACACAACTGGAACTATGCTGTGTATGTTTTCTGCAGTTTTGTACACGTATATTACCTTTAGCACAATGGGCTAATCACCTGTTTGTCAAACATTTTGATTGCATGTTTTGCCCAGGAACCTTGTGCTCTTTTGGTCACCTCTACACCCCGTTTTACTGGGGTAGATGAGGTTCCAATTAAGAAAGAAAGAAAGAATATTGCCTTTATCTTTTAATTTATTGGGTTTCCCCCGTTTAATCTATCTCAGATCGTGCACTTGGTTAGACTGATGTCCTGTTATGGCAAAATTACCGGGTTCTGGGATCAAAGCCTGATAGCATCACAGCCCAGTCTGCCCAGCTGCAAATGGGTACCCGGCTCTGCTCTTCAGTTAGTGAACCATTTACCCCGCCTCATAAAACTGGACCTAGTATGTTGAAGCCTTAACACTTCACTTACCTAGTTTGGTGTAGTCTGTAACACCACTGACCTAAAATGGTGAAGTCTGTAACACCATTGACCTAGTATGGTGTAGTCTGTAACACTTCACTCCCCTTCAGCAGTATCTGCTATAAGACTACCTTTTATTATTATTTTTGTTTAAATCTCAGATACTGTTAAACCTTCAGTCCTTTATTTTCATATGGATTTATTTTATCTTGGCCATTACTTTGGTTGTCTGCTGCATATTTTGATAATTCTGTAGCCCAATTTGCATTTTTCATTGAACATTTTACACTGCAGTTTACATTGCTGGCTTAGCTGACCTAAATCACTATTAACAATTTGACGTTTGAGACTCCGTCAGGACTTTGAAAAAAAGTGGAATGAGATTAGACGTGACACAGAACAGTTTAAGAATTAAGATGTTAATGACTTTATCAACACACTATCACCAAAGCTTGAGCCAGTTTTTCTTTTTATTAAGAAATCCTGCTGTCATAGAACTGGTTTGACCTTTTTGTTGCCTGTAATGAATTGGCATCATTTTTTATTGAACAGCCTTGGGCCGAGTGCATCTGCTTTCTTTGTTCATGTGTTCCTACTTTATGTAGAGTTTTTGCTTTTTTATGTGTTTACTGTTACTGGGTTCAAGGATCAAAGCCTGGCAGTGTCATGCCTCCAGTCTACCCAGCTGTAAATGGGTACCTGACTCTGCTGTTGAATTAGGGAGGGCAAAGGAAATTGGTCTCCTCACCCAATAAAACTAGACCTAGTATAATGAAGTCTCTAATACGTCACGTCTCTACAGCAGAATCTGCTAGAGAACTACCTATTTTGTTTAAATGTAAAAAGATATTTTTTTTAACCTTTTTTCAACTTTACACTTTGGCACCACATTAAAATTGATATGGGCATTAGACATGTTTCTTTTTTTTTTTTTTTTTAATCCTTAAATGTCATGGACCAAACCACAAATGAGCAGATAAGACATAGAATGAGAAATGCTACAGGATCATATGAAGAAATTTACACAGCAATAAAGACAGAGGCCGAACTTGATATGGGCATATGTAGATCACAGGTACCCAAAATTTTCCTTCAGGGTACAGCATCAGGGTACAGCATCGGGCGAAAGAAGGCTGGGCAACAGGAGGGAAACACTGATAATATAAAAGACTGGACATCTCTAACCTTCATGGAATTAAATAGACTAAAAATCATAGGCAAGCTGTCAGGTTTATACATCTCACACTGTGTGCTTGTTTCCTCTAACTCCATTTTTTGCTCTTTTAAAGTTATCACTACAAATGGAAAGGGGCATAACAAGAATACAATGTAATGTGTTGTTCATCCCCTGTTATAACTTTTAATTTAACAATAAACACAAGATGTCCTTTTTCTCAAGATGTCATCTTTTGGAGTTAGAACAAACAAGAACTCACTGCACAATTTATCATTATTGTTTGATCAGAATTGGCATCACTGCACTCTGGGCAAACCCGTAGGTGCTTAGTCTCCTTTTGCAAATGTTCAAGGGTATGGTTCAAGGGTATGAATGCTAATTGTTCCTGTTGTGTGCTGGTTGTATACACACCAGATGCATCCTCTCATACATCCATTCATGCTAGGATTATGTTTGATGCCAAAGTCCACCCATCTTAACCTTGATGATTCATTGAATGCAGTGTCATTCTCTAGTAGCCGATCATTAATTGCACAAGTTATTAAATTTAAAAAAACGGAGACACAAATGTGGGTCATCAGATTCTTTTTTTTTTAAATGAATCAAATACATCAGAGACCAAAACAGACTTAATTACACAAAATATGTGAGCAAATATTGTCCAGTGGTGTTCATGCACCTTTTCAGAATGATTGGGGAATATGAATGCAACTGTTTTAGAATGATTGGGGAATATGAATGCAGCTGTTTTAGAATGACTTGAAGAATATCAGTGACATATGTATATGAGACATACACTGTGTCATATACTTGTTGTGATGTTTTTACATACAAAAATTAATAGAGTAATGGTGAACCAATCTTTGACTTCAACAGTAATGTGTCACAGTCTTGATTACATACATTCTGATGGGAGTTACTTCCCTTAACATATCTCAATGGTCGTCTGACGACAAAGAGACCAACACTCGAGAAGTCATACTGTACAATAAATAACCATGGCCTATTTGTTTACTTGCAATATCAATAGATTACTGGTAACAGGTCCCTTTTGTGATACATTGTCCACACACACAAAATGTGGAATAGCACAACTGAGGCAAGTGAGCGCTAAAGAACCACAGTGCAAATAAAAAAGGCAATACTAGACAATAACAACTGTACATACTTGGAGAATATGTTAACATATTTGGCAGATACAAGCAAAGGTGATCACATTTGAAGACAAACTTCTGTAACAAGAAATAACAACAAAATGACCGGTTTGGGAAGGGTAAGGGGTGTCAAGGGTTAACAATGAATGATTTAGAATTTATGCTTGTAAACCTGGCAAAAAAATTGTACATGGCCTATATATATCATTCATTCCCCAGTTGTCATGTCTGTTTTGTGTGTGTAAGTATACATAACATGACAACTGGGGGATGAATGATTCACCTGTAGCTGAGTCTAGCCTAACAAAGAATTACAGCTGAGCAGTGTTATTCCTAGCCCCCATAAAATTGTCCACAGTTGAAAATGATCAAATCTAGACCAGCCATAAATTACACTTAAACAATACCATTCCTAACTCATCATCATCATGTGACCCTTCATCGCCCCAAGGAGCCCATGCTGTCAACAAACTTATGTCAAGTCTTCCTGTCATCAGCTCAAGGTCTTTCTAAGTCTTCTTCATTTCTGTCTCCAGTTTTCCTCTTCCTGTGTTTCTCACTACCTGTCTTACCCTGGAGATTCTAAAAACAAGTACAGCCTCCTAATGCTGTCAACAGATTTCCTCAGGATGTGTGTCCTATCCTTCGCCAGGGTCTTCTTCTCATGTTTCTCTAGCTCACATATTGTTTGTTGAAGTTTTTGTGGTTGAAATATCCAGGATGGGGTAGCCAGCCTCATGCCCAACACTTCTTAGTAGTGTTTTACAACACATGTGAAAAGTTACTGTGTTACTATTCTTTGGGAGCCCCATTGGCACACGGCCAATTCTGAACACAGCAAAGTGTTACAAGTTGGATGTTACTTTTACAATTGCCTCAAGCAGGCAGCATAGTTAAAATCAGGAATGAAGCTGGAAGTTACAAGCAAGGTGAGTTAGTTCAGTTCCCATTGCAGGCTGGAAAAAAAATAACAACAGAAGGCTGACACTTGAGAGTCATGACCTCAGGTGGGCCTGCCCTGCCCAAAAGTGTATAGGAGATAAAAGGGCCAAAATACTTGTCTGACAAGGGGGTGGGCCACTTCTGATGAGAAGAGTGCTTCCAGCTGTAACTCTCTGTACATAGTTTCCTATCATTTAACGTGTTAAAAGCTAATTCTAGGCTAACAAAGAATTAACAGCTGAATAACATTATTCCTGACCCAACAAAATGTTACAAGCTGAATAGTACGAGTACAAGCATGACATTTGACCCTACAATGTATTCAAAGTTGAGCAGCATCACTGTAAATGTATCCAACTTAGAAATGCCAGGACATATGCTGTTTTTTGCCTTGCCAGGTCAGAAGTAATAACCGTGAGACAAAAGTTCATTCAACATAGTAGCAGTTGTACTTTGTAAAAGATACAGCATCAAATTCTCATACAAACTCAAAGTATAATGTTAACAAATTCTTGTATAATGTTAACAAATTCTCACATAATTCTAAGTATAATGTTAACAAATTCTCATATAATTTTAAGTATAATGTTAACAAATTCTCATACAGATCAAAGTATAATGTTAACACATTCTCATACACTTTATTACTGTTGCCAGCTACTGCATCTTAAAATGAAAACGACAATCTTTAAAGTACAAAGAAACTGACTAACGGCATAATTAATGTTTAGAAAATTAAGTTTATCAGCTGATGGCTTGACCAATGTTTAGAAAACCAAGTTCATCAGCTGACAGCACAACTAATGTTTAGAAAATCAAGTTTATCAACTGACAACATGACCAATGTTTAGAAAATCAAGTTTAGCAGCTGATGGCATAACCAATGTTTAGAAAATCAAGTTTATTAGAGGACCAAAGAAACATGACTATGATGTCAAAATGATGATATTAGAGGAAAGATTTTAAAATATGGAAGTACATGCAGGTAACACATGACACTTCAGAGTCGTGACCAAAGTGGGCCCATACCCCTAGAGTGTCAAGAAGGTAAAAGGGCTGAAATAGTTGTCCGACAGGAGGCAACGCTTCTGAAGATTAGATTCCTTCCTGTTGTAATATTCTATATAATTTCCTATCATTATTTTGATATCCATATTGCCAAAGTATCATTTTGCTACCTGACTTCGAACCCTGCACCTTTTGAGACCTTTGTAAAACTGAAAGAATAGAACTACTGTACCCTCAGGTTTGTCACACAAGGCGACTGTCAATAGGTTATACCTAGGGCTGGCGACCTTATCAAGTTAAACAGATTACCACAAAAACTACCACTGCAAGAGATTGTGACTGCTTGGTGCAGGTTCTCGCATGGGGACCAGCTATAGCTGTATGCTCCATCAGCAGCACAAAGGAAGATAATGATGATCTGTGTTATTACTTTGTTTACATCGTCAACAGAGCCAACACCTAGCCGACTTGTCTTCAACGAGCCATATTCCTCAAATCATTATCTGTGCTGAAACAGGCCATTCAAGGTCTGGCCGCTGGGCATTTCAAGAAAGATGGCAAGTGAAGTAGTACAGACTGTCTTTGACTTAATGACGTATGCGGCTTACAACTCGTACTTACAACGGCCATCCTACTAATCGTGGTACATTATTTCCCATTTTTGTCCACTCCCAATGTACAGTCGTAAAGTCTAACAATAACGGCTCCATCCATCATACGTGAACATCTACTGAGAATGCTGTCTTGCAACCATGTTTGTTATTGTTTGGGACTCAGTCTCTAACCACATGATAGCAAGCGTGTTGTAGCAATTTCACTTGTATATAAAACTTTTTATTTGCAACGTCAATTGTCAACATATCCTTTTGTTCACATATTACATAGTGATTTCTGACTAACGACAGGTTTATCAGAATGGAATCCTATCGTAAGTCAAGGACAGTCTGCGCTTCTTTTAGATAACTGCATGACCAGTCAACAGGCGTGTATGCAGACAGTGTGAGAGATAATTAAGAGCATTCAATCAGAATGGAACCCCTGTCATAAGTCAAAGACAGTGTGTACTTCTCTTCCACAGCTACAAGACCTGTCACTAGAATTCTATGCAGACAGTTAAAAAAAAATTAATACAGCTGTACAGCATTCAGAAAAATATCTCAGTATATGTGGCAATTACAGAAAGAAGCCATCACTACTCAACATTTTACAAGTAGTTAAATTTGCATTTTGGTAACTAAGAAACCAATGCAAAAAGTTGTCAATTTGTTACCCTCCTATTACTGACAGTCTTCATTTAAACAATAGTACAGTAAGATTTTAATCACCAGACATATTTAACAAATCTATTTTATTTCAGTTAATGCTCACAACAATTTATGGTAAGTGCAGATAATTTTTTTTTTTTTTTAAGAATCCAAGGCACACAACTCCCACCCCTATCCCTGAGCTTTGTTGTAAATTTGTGTTTAAGATCAAAGAAATTGATGATCAGTTTTCATGTGATACATCTATTGATTGATTCAGCTGATTTCTATAATGCAGGAGGTTATGTGTAACACAGATTATATGTCTGTGATCAGAAAATTTCAACTATGCAGATTCATGCAAAAACTTCAGTGATTTTAGCACGTGTATTTATGAAATATTTGTATCAATAAAAATGAATTTATAAATGTCCTAATAAAAACAAATGAAAGAAAGTGCACATATATGTACTTTTTTTTTTACACATACTGTCCAGGTTCACAAAGTGTATATCACTGACACATATAGACCCCAGTCACACAGACAAGAAATATTTACTGACATGTATAGACTTGTATATTACTGGCACACACTTTCCAGAGTCAGTATATATATCACTGATACATAAAGATCAGAGTCACAGTCAGTTTATATATCACTGAAATATTGTCCAGAGTCATACAGTCAATATATATCACTGACACATAAAACCAGAGTCGCAAAGTCAATATATATATATATCACTGACATATATATAGAGTCATGCTGTCAGTATATATCACTGAGTCAATATATATCACTGACACATACACACGAGAGCCAATCAATATATATCACTGACCATGTGAGTCAGCCAAGTTTATTTAGATTTATTTAAATTATACTACCATATTTTTACTATGTAAGATAGATAACGAACCAATAAAGGTGGCAAAACCTTGATACAAGAGTTTCATTCCTGACTCGGCTTAATACAAATATTTACTGACAGAAAAAAGTATGACATTTTTTCTAACTTTGCACAACCCTCAACCCTCTACAAAATTAAGGAGTGTATCCCTTAAACTTGTAACTCTAACAGTACTATGGGCTAGCTCTTATATTTTATTGTTCCTGTCTCTAGACCTAGATCCTCTCTCGGTGAATCTGATGTATGGAGCAGAACAACAGTTTTAGGAGAAACTCGCACACCAACAATAATATAATAACAGATCATCATATCATTATCTCTACGTTACATTTCCATGGAGCATAAGACCAACTATTTCTCATCACTGTTTATAATCCAAACAGTTTCCTCCACAAGATTCGAGTTATTCCGAGTTTCTATTCTGTTCTTCTATGGGTTTTTTTCCCTCCCATGTTATATCAGTAGACTGTTTCCTAAAGGTATGTCCCATACAGCTTCTCTTTCACTAATTAGTACCAAAAAAAAAACTTAAAAGAAGAAAATCTAATTTTTTAGCTCCATTTTGTTTCGTAATCACGCTGTTGCCCCATGTTGCCAGAGTGGCTATCCATATTTATGGCTACCGCTGGTCTTAACTTAACCCCAACCTTGTTTTAAGCTTTGTCAAACAGGTAGCCTTAACCTAACATAAACCTTGTTACTGAGGCCATTTTAAAAACAAAAGCCAAAAAGAATTCCAACTTGAAGCAAAAGGTTGTGTTTTATTAGTAGATACTTGGCCAACATGGCACTTCTAGTCTACTAACCCAAACTTCAACCACTCACAATTTAACCAATGTGCCTGACTTCTTCAACCTTCAGTCACTGAGCTCTTTTTCCAGCAGTTTCAGTCTCTCTCAGTTTCTAAATACAACAAGTCCACTGTCACATTATCTGCACATCCAACTAGAGTGACTAATACTGTACAAACATTTATTTACACAAGCCCTTTGTCTTCTCCCTCCATCCCCAAGGAAAACAAAATTCTGCTGCTCAATTATTTTGATAAATGCCATTCGTATCAGTCAATCTACATTTGAGCAATAGGGAAATACAAGTTTCTACAATTTCTGAAGCTTGATGCGAAATAAGCACAAGTACGAACACACAAAAATGATCAAAGAAGTTTATTTGCATCACCATCTACTTTTCCCACACATCAGTCAACACTCCATCACACACCAATGGTTCTTTACTTACATGCATCATTGACTTTGTTCACATAAATTAATCTGTCTACATGCTTCCAAACAGTAATTTTGTCCACATGATTCCAAACAGCCATCTTTGTCCACATGATCCCAAACATCCATCTTTGTCCACATGATCCCAAACAGCCATCTTTGTCCACATTCTCCCAAACAGCCATCTTTGTCCACATGATTCCAAACATCCATATTTGTCCACATTCTCCCAAACATCCATCTCTGTCCACATGATCCCAAACATCCATCTTTGTCCACATGATCCCAAACATCCATCTTTGTCCACATGATCCCAAACATCCATATTTGTCCACATGATCCCAAACATCCATCTTTGTCCACATGATCCCAAACATCCATATTTGTCCACATGATCCCAAACATCCATCTTTGTCCACATGATCCCAAACATCCATATTTGTCCACATGATCCCAAACATCCATCTTTGTCCACATGATCCCAAACAGCCATCTCTGTCCACATTCTCCCAAACAGCCATCTCTGTCCACATTCTCCCAAACAGCCATCTCTGTCCACATTCTCCCAAACAGCCATCTTTGTCCATGCTCCCATCTGTCTACTTGCTCCCAAACACTCATCTCTGTCTACTTGCTTCCAAACAGCCATCTTTGTCTACATGCACCCAAACGCTGATCTCTGTCTGCTTGCACCCAAACATTCAACACCTGTTTGTCCGTAATACAATCCAAGTGATGACTGTAATCTATAAAACAGGCACTAGCACTCTCACAACATGTCACTGCCAGTTGCTAGTTAGGTTCTGACCTGACTTGGAGAATAACTATGTTTTAAAACATATGCCTTCACACTAGGTCAGATGGCCGTCTGTTTAACCTTTCAAGGCTGAAGGCAAAAACAAAAATCAGAAGGGTCACTATAAGAGACTTGTTGTTCGCTGATGATGCTGCAGTCGTCACTCAAAGCCAACAGGAGCTTCAGAGCTTGATGAATCGCTTCACTAACGCATGCAAGGACTTTGGCCTCACAATAAGTCTAAAGAAAACGAATGTGCTGAGTCAGGATGTGGGTGCTGCACCAGTTATCACTATCGATAACTATGAATTGGCAGTGGTGCACCACTTCACATACCTAGGGTCTACCATCAATGACAAACTCTCACTGGATACAGAAATCGACAGCCGCATTGGCAAAGCTGCAGCTACCTTTGCCCGCCTCACATCGCGTGTTTGGGGAAACTCTAAACTCACAATGAAGACCAAAGCTGCGGTATATAATGCCTGCGTCACCAGCACACTCCTATATGGCAGCGAGACCTGGACGACCTATGCTAAGCAAGAAAGAAGGCTCAATACCTTCCATTTACGGTGTCTACGCCGCATCCTCGGCATCTCGTGGAAAGATAAAGTGACAAATGTCGAGGTGTTGTCACGTGCTGGCCTTCAAAGTATGTATACACTTCTTGGCGCAGACTTCGCTGGCTTGGCCATGTTCGCCGCATGGATGATGGTCGCATCCCAAAAGATATCTTCTACGGACAATTAGCAGATGGCAAGAGAACAGTTGGGCGACCACAGCTGAGGTTCAAAGATGTGTGCAAGAGAGATATGAGGGCACTGGACATGGATCCAGCAACATGGGAGGATAAAGCTGCCGATCGCACTAAGTGGCAATGCTATTTACGGCGCCACCTCAGATTGGGCGAAGAGAGGCTCACACAAGAAGCAGAGGTGAGGAGAAAATGTCGAAAGGAGCACCAGGAAAATAAGCAGCTGAGGGCTGTCCCCTCAGGGGCGCATTCCCATAGTCAGTTATGACTGAAGGGGCTATTATTATTATTATAAAACATATGAACTGGTTGGAAAAAAAATGCTGAGTTTTTATATGTTCAAGAAATAGCACTTCCTAACACCTAATAAACCCCAGACCTAGGGTCTTTTATGTTTGGACATGCGTCCTAATATAACCGACTAGGTTGAACGTGCCTCGCCAAAACGAGGCAAAACTTTATTTAAAAAAAAAAAAAAATTCTCAACTCCTACTGGTCTGAATCATAAGCTTTCTGTATACTTTTAATTATAATTATTTTAAAACTGTTTCTGAACAAGCCAAAGAGGGAGCCCTAAACTCTAGCTTGAATTCCTAACAATTTGTTTCCAATATAAGTCCATTTATCTAAGAAAGAAGGCAATATGAAAGATACAAGTGGCTTTGTAAAATGATGAACTGGGAGTTTCTGTTGTTGCTTAACATGAAGATAAGATTGGCCTTGTAAAATAATGAATGGCAAGCTTCAGTCTCTGCTTAATGTGGCTTAGAATTGCAAAAAGGACGAATGACGATAAACAGTGTAACCAGACTGGATGACAATCAAACCTATAGTGAAGGTCTTACTAAAACTAATTTAGAGATAAAGCTATTTCAAATTTAAAAAAAAAAGAAAATCAAAGCTATAGTGAAGGTCTTACCAAAACTAATTTACCTAGCACATAGTTATTCTCCTCTACACCACCTACCCCAATCTCTAAACTGCAGAGACGCTTGAGAGTCATGACCCAAGTGGGCCCGCCCCCCTTAGAGTGTAAAGGAGTATATGGGGCCGAAACACTTGTCGGACGGGGAGACCTCTTCTGATGATCAGATTGCTTCCTGTTGTATCACTCTGTAAAGAGTTTCCTATCATAGTGAGTCTTTCCAAAACTAATTTACAGAGATAAACATGAGATGCCACCAGGCGTGATGGTCACCAACCGCTCTGACAGTTGGCGGCTAAGTATCAAAGAAAGATCAAGAAGAAGGTAAACATAACTCAAAATAAAAGAGTAGAATAAACTTGTTTCAATCAGGGATAATGCCTTTTACTGCCCCAACTAAGGTCCTTTAATATGCAATATTAAATATGCACAGTTATCAAATCACTACAATTATGAAACAGCTTCCTTGCCAATAATCAACAGTTATCAACTAATTTAATGACACTTTTTTTTAAAAGACAAAGTATCCCGTTCAACCCTTGATGGGTTAAAATTAGGATATATAGTGTAGTAAATTCAAGATAATAAAATCTGATTTTCGATATCTAAATGCATATAATCCACACAAAAAATGTATTCACTGTAATAAATTTAAAGAAACTGGATTCAAGGATATTTCTAGTCAAATTCAGATTTGGTGTCATCTCTACATCAAAAATTGGCTGTAATGGAAAACTCAAGATTTCCTACATCCTGTCTAGATGAAGTACCCTGAAAGATACTTGTTCATCTCTTGATGTCTTCATCAACCAGAATCTCTTGATGTCGTCATCCATTCATTTACCTTCATTATTTATTCCTTATGGTTTTCAAAAAGTATTACATGTGACTGAATGTCTAAATATTTGTATGTCTCTCACTTAGATCTGTTTATTTATTTTCATTCCTAGTGTTACCAGAACTTGTTAAAATATGTTTGTTTCTGTGAATCCACATATCAGTGCTAGCGCGTTGCTTATGCCCATGTTTTTTTTTTCCCTTTAATAAATAAGTTATGAAGTTTTTACATAGTGCTACCCTTGTGTAGACTTTATATCTATTGTTTGGATGGCAACATCTACCCCTCATGCTGCTGTATGTATATTTGACTACTCCTGTTCTTTTCTTCGGCTGTATCAAATTAATGAATACACACAGAGCTGGCCTTAGAACATCCGGCACCTGGGGCGAGTGGTTGGACATGCACCCCACACTTCTAGTGTTAATTAAACTCTACTGGAAAATTAAGTTACATTCGTGAATAAAATTACAGGCCAGTTGTAGATAGTTATTACTTACAAAAACTAGAAACAGAATGTTAGACACGTCACATTTCGGCTTTAGTGTTTTCTTATAAAACATTTACACTGTGTGCTTTGGTCTGGGCGAATAGTACGAGTATCATACTAGACGAAAGGTCGAGCTCCTTGATGACAATGACTTTTCTTCTCGCCTGCTCTGGCGCTCCTTACTTTTAGTGCCCAGGGCGGTCGCCCCAGTGGTCCTGCCCTAAAGCTAGCCGTGAATACATATTTAAGTTCCAGTAACTCTGCAGGCACACAGCTCTATTACATAAAAGTCCTCTGACAATTTTTACAGCATGAGTTTTAACTGATGAGGCAAGAAATTAAAACAACACATTGCCAGACTTCAAGCCAATCACAGACTAGGACACAGGTTATGGAAATCAATGAACTGGATTTTAAAAACCATATCTGAGCATAAGACCTATTTACACAAGGAAATGGAATGAGAAACCTCGGCAAATGAAATAAGAAATGCGTACATAAATGAACAATTGAGTGAATAACATGAATTGAATGAACATTAAAAGAAGGTCATTATCCAACTGAAACTGATAAGAACCGCACACAGATTATGCATAAATGTACACAGCATATTAGATGAATTACAAAAGTTAAACATATCCATAAGCCAGACCACATATAATTTAAGCTCTGAGACACTGTTCTTAAATCTGTACATTCTCATTATGTACATTTATATCACATTTGAAAATTTACAAAACAAATAACACTGAAAGGAATTTTAAAAAACCAAATGTTGCACCTTCTCAGAAATAACTAGACAGCAAGATGAGACATTTAATTCTGTTGACATCTGTGAACATAATGTTTCTGAATTATATATTGACATCTGTGAACATAAAGTCACTTAATTCTGTGGATATCTGTGAACATGTTACTTTATTCTGTTGATGCTTGTGAACATAAAGTTTCTTAATTGTGTGGATATTTGTGGACCTAATGTTACTTAACTATACTGACATCTGTGAACATAAAGTTACTTAATTATGTGGATATTTGTGAACATGTTACTTAATTTTGTTGACATCTGAGAAAATAAAGTTACATAGTTATGTGGATATTTGTGAACCTAATGTTACTTAACTATGCTGGCATCTGTGAACATAAAGTTACTTAACACATTAACTACCGCAAGCCGCTGTCAGCGGCTCACAAAATAATCACATTTGGACCGCAAGCCGCTCAGGGCGCCAATCTAATTTTAGTAATAAAACGAATGAAAAATGTACTGAAAAACTTCTGATCTGGTTTGAGATTTTAAGTTGCCACTGGAAAACAAATTCCCAAAGCATGGTTGTTGTAGAACACTGGAAAATTGATATTATGTTCATATTTTTCAGCGTTTTGGGTTAGTTACCAAATCGTGTAAAACTGTTTACAGTGGCAACTAGTGATAGGACCACAAAAAATTCATGTACATCTCGTCTAACGGCTGAATATGATAGAAACGTGTTTCAACAATTGACCGATTGATCTAGCGACGAGGACAAGAGTGAAAACGGTGTGCACATTGATTGAAATTGTCATTTTTGATAGAGATGGGGCGCAAGCAGTCATAATTGTGAAAATATTGCAAGTCCTCGGCCATCGGAGGACCATTAAATAGGAACAACCTCTATTAGAGTTACAACCGGTAATAGTGCATTCATTTATCTTTAAAATGACGTGTAATTCATAAAAATCTGTAAACAGTTACGAAAACTACAGCTTACTTTGTGCAAACACCTACAGGATGAAAATGGGAAAAAATTTAATTCGGCCACAGTGTGTTTTTCAATTCGGTAGTTAATGTGTTAATTCTGTGAACATGTTACTTAGTTCTGTTGACATCTAAGAATGTGTTACTTAATTCTGCTGATATCTGAAAGTGTTACTTAATTCTGTTGACATCTGTGTACATAGTTTTACTTAAGTCTGTTCACATCTGTCAACATAATGTTTCTTAATTCTGTTGACATCTGTGAATATGTTAATTAAGTTGATACCTGAACGCATTAACACTGTTAAAATCTGTGAACGTTATTTAATTCTATTAGCACCTGTGAACATAATGAAACTTAATTCTGCTGACATCTGTGAACATAATATTATTCAATTTCATTGACATCTGTGAAAATAATGTTACTTAATTCTGTTATCATCTGTGAACATGATACTTAATTATGTTGACATCTGTGAATATAATATTACTCAATTTCATTGACATATGTGAACATAATATTACTCAATTTCATTTACATCTGTGAACATAATATTACTCAATTTCATTGACATCTGTGAAAATAATGTTAATTCTGTTAACATGCTACTTAATTCTGTTGACATCTGTAAACATAATATTACTCAATTTCATTGACATCTGTGAAAATAATGTTACTTAATTCTGTTAACATCTGTGAACATTCTACTTAATTCTGTTGACATCTGTGAACATAATGCTATTTTTACACAGGTGAAACACGGGGGGTACACAAACTCACCTCTGAAGAAGCAATGCAGATGTTACCAAAATGAAAGGCTTGAGTGTAACAACAAAAAAAAGTAAATAACTATGGTAACAGTTTTACATTTATATAGTACAGCAACAACACTCAACATTTCAGGGTTTACCATTCACCAGCCAGTCATAAACAACAACAATACTCAACATTTCAGGGTTTACCATTCACCAGCCAGTCACAAACAGCAACAATGCTCAACATTTCAGGGTTTACCATTCACCAGCCACAGTCACAAACAGCAACAATGCTCAACATTTCAGGGTTTACCATTCACCAGCCACAGTCACAAACAGCAACAACACTCAACATTTCAGGGTTTACCATTCACCAGCCACAGTCACAAACAACAACAACAACAACACTCGAAATTTCAGGGTTTACCATTCACCAGCCAGTCACAAACAACAACAACACTCGACATTTCAGGGTTTACCATTCACCAGCCACAGTCACAAACAACAACAACAACACTCGACATTTCAGGGTTTACCATTCACCAGCCACAGTCACAAACAGCAACAACACTCAACATTTCAGGGTTTACCATTTACCAGCCACAGTCACAAACAACAACAACAACAACACTCAACATTTCAGGGTTTACCATTCACCAGCCAGTCACAAACAACAACAACACTTGACATTTCAGGGTTTACCATTCACCAGCCACAGTCACAAACAGCAACAATGCTCAAAATTTCAGGGTTTACCATTCACCAGCCAGTCACAAACAACACTCAACATTTCAGGGTTTACCATTCACCAGCCACAGTCACGAACAGTAACAATGCTCAACATTTCAGGGTTTACCATTCACCAGCCACAGTCACAAACAACACTCAACATTTCAGGGTTTACCATTCACCAGCCACAGTCACAAACAAAAACATTTGACATTTCAGGGTTTAATATTCACCAGCCACATTCACAAACAGCAACAACACTCAACATTTCAGGGTTTACCATTCACCAGCCACAAACAGCAACAACGCTCAACATTTCAGAGTTTACCATTCACCAGCCACAAACAACAACACTCAACATTTCAGGATTTACCATTCACCAGCCACAGTCACAAACAACAATAACACTCAACATTTCAGGGTTTACCATTCACCAGCCAGTCACAAACAGCAACAACACTCAACATTTCAGGGTTTACCATTCACCAGCCAGTCACAAACAGCAGCAACACTCAACATTTCAGGGTTTACCATTCACCAGCCACAGTCACAAACAACAACAATGCTCAACATTTCAGGGTTTACCATTCACCAGCCACAGTCACAAACAACAACAACACTTGACATTTCAGGGTTTACCATTTACCAGCCACAGTCACAAACAACATCAACAACAACTTGAAATTTCCAAGTTTACCATTCACCAGCCACAGTCACAAACAACAACAACAACACTCGACATTTCAGGGTTTACCATTCACCAGCCACAGTCACAAACAGCAACAACACTAAACATTTCAGGGTTTACCATTCACCAGCCACAGTCACAAACAACAACAATGCTCAACATTTCAGGGTTTACCATTTGCCAGCCACAGTCACAAACAACAACACTCGACATTTCAGGGTTTACCATTCACCAGCCAGTCACAAACAACAACACTCGACATTTCAGGGTTTACCATTCACCAGCCAGTCACAAACAACAACAACACTTGACATTTCAGGGTTTACCATTCACAGTCACAAACAGCAACAATGCTCAACATTTCAGGGTTTACCATTCACCAGCCAGTCACAAACAACACTCAACATTTTAGGGTTTACCATTCACCAGCCACAAACAGTAACAATGCTCAACATTTCAGGGTTTACCATTCACCAGCCACAGTCACAAACAGCAACAATGCTCAACATTTCAGGGTTTACCATTCACCAGCCACAATCACAAACAAAAACAACATTTGACATTTCAGGGTTTACCATTCACCAGCCACAAACAGCAACAACGCTCAACATTTCAGGGTTTACCATTCACCAGCCACAGTCACAAACAGCAACAACACTCAACATTTCAGGATTTATCATTCGCCAGCCACAGTCACAAACAACAATAACACTCAACATTTCAGGGTTTACCATTCACCAGCCAGTCACAAACAGCAACAACACTCAATATTTCAGGGTTTACCATTCATCAGCCAGTCACAAACAGCAGCAACGCTCAACATTTCAGGGTTTACCATTCACCAGCCACAGTCACAAACAACAACAATGCTCAACATTTCAGGGTTTACCATTCACCAGCCACAGTCACAAACAACAACAACACTTGATATTTCAGGGTTTACCATTTGCCAGCCACAGTCACAAACAACAACAACAACTCAAAATTTCCAAGTTTACCATTCACCAGCCACAAACAACAACAATACTCGACATTTCAGGGTTTACCATTCACCAGCCACAGTCACAAACAACAACACTCGACATTTCAGGGTTTACCATTCACCAGCCACAGTCACAAACAGCAACAACACTCAACATTTCATGGTTTACCATTCACTAGCCACAATCACAAACAACAAATACACTCGACATTTCAGGGTTTACCATTCACCAGCCACAGTCACAAACAGCAACAACACTCAACATTTCAGGGTTTACCATTCACCAGCCACAGACAACAACACTCAACATTTCAGGGTTTACCATTCACCAGCCACCAACAACACTCGACATTTCAGGGTTTACCATTCACCAGCCACAGTCACAAACAACAACAAAAAAAGACATGTTGAGAGACAAAGAACAAGGTAAAGCATGAACTACAAAGATTGTCTTGTCTTATCTTTGCCTCCTGTTTGTGACAGTGACTGACAGATGGTAAAACCTCAAAATGTCCCATGTTTTTGCTATATCATTCAAATGTACAACTGCCTCAATACTTATTTTATTTTAACTTTATCCTCCAGTTTTATAACAGCCTTCTTTATTATTTACACTTATTGAAAGGCTTACGGTATATATTTTCACAGCATGTTCCATAATGACTGTATTCGCCAAACACAAACTTGCTAGTGTTTCATGATTATTTTTGTTTGTCTGGTGCCCTGGTCTTGATATTTAGATCAGCTATGCATGCAATCTTCATAGAACTGATGCAAATCTGTAAAGATGTGTCATGTTTTAGCTCCGCTAATATAAATCTCATAAAGATAACACGGCTACATTCAGCATAAATATGAAATTTGTGCAAAACAATGTTATTATAGCAATAATGACAAACAGTAATGTCAAACATAACAGCTAAAACTGTATTATTATATTACAAATTACCTTTTTTAAAAAGTGAGTTTCAACATAATGACTTATAATAAATATCGAAGAGCAAAGAAAAAGTATCGGGGGATAAAATAAATAAAACAAACACCAGAGAAAACACAGAATACTAAAATCAGAGAATTACATTATATCACAGAATAATGTAACACACATGTAAACTCAGCCTATAATTTTGATAATGACACCAAAATTTAGATATAAACAAACAAAAAATACCAAACAACACAGCAGAAAGATTTACAGAATGACACCACTCAAATGTCATAGAATGACACACTACAAATATCATAAATACAAAACAAGTTATCTGACAAAAGTAATCGAAATACTGCATGGAATAAATTGAAAAAAAATCGAAAAAAGGTGATTCGTCTTACGAGGACAAAACAAAGTTATCTACGTTGCCACAACAAAAGGAAAGAAAGTGAAGGCTAGATAGACACAAATATTCCTGAAGGCAAGAACCGAAACAGCGCGTGAAAAAAAAGTAACTATAGCAAGCACAAATATTGGACAGTGACACAATCACAGAACTAACAAAACAAACAAATTAAACAATTATGAAACTGCAAATTTCATAAATACACAAACAGCTGGCTATTTACTTGACCATGTGCAATCTGGCATATGTCATTCATCAACAAACTGCTAAAATGAGATCATGTGTGAGGAAGTGGCATATAAAATGGTTCACAACTCTAAAGAAACAGCCCTATAGCCATATTCGTGAGCTTTTCCATGAGTGTATTTACTTAACTCCCCTACCCCCTATCCTCAACACAAACATTATTTTACCTTAGAACAAATTCTGAATAATTATTAATGTATTTCTTTATGCAAAGCTTTTAGCTGTAAGCATAATTTCATCAGAATCTTCAATTCAAATATGTCTAGTATTGTGTGGCATGGAGAACAAAAACAACAACCCAAAAGACTACAGACCTTCATAAATGGATACTTGCTTGCATGCGTGGAATGGAGGGATTGAAGTGGTATGACAAGGTCACAATGTGGAACTGATGACATGAGCCAGATGAGTGCCGGTGAAACAAAAGAAAAGAATATGCTGGAGATAGATAGAACACATATTGAGGAAACCTGTTGATGACATGAGCCAGACGAGTGCCGGTGAAACAAAAGAAAAGAATATGCTGGAGATAGATAGAACACATATTGAGGAAACCTGTTGACGGCATTTCCAGGCAGTCCTTGTTCTGAAGTCCCCAGGGTAAGAGAGAGGGAGTCCCCAGGGTAAGAGAGAAGGAGACCAAGGATCACACGGAGAAGAGAACTGGAGACAGATATGAAGGGCATGAAGAAGACAAGGAAAGACCTTGAGCAGATGGCACAGGACAGGAAGACTTGGTATATGTTTGTTGAAGCCCTATGCTCCTTGGGGAGCTGAAGAGAGATGGTAATTTAATCATCTCAGCTAACATCTTTATTTGACATATCTCTCTCTGAAATGAGGTTCTAGTTCTAGACAACTCCACTTAAAGGACACAGTAATTTCCCATGCTTGACCGAACCGATTTTCTGTCGCTCTGAGATATCATATAGTGTTAAAGTTTGAGGGTCAGTTCTGTCCAGTATGTTTTAAAAGTATGGCAATGTTAGATACAGCCGTTAAGGAAACTGAATGAAGATAATATAATATAAAATTAGGACAACATGAAATTAAAACTTAGTTCAAATATCCCGGCCCGAAAAACTGACACTGAATTCTGGTCTCTCATCTACTTAGAGTTATCTATCTGAATAGATTTTAAAAATAATTAAATGAAGAAAAATATCCCGTTCTACCTCTGATGGGATATAAGTAGGATATATCATGTCTGAAATTCCAGATAATATGGTCAACTGCCCCAATACCTTATCATAGCATCATCCATCCCATCCAGTTAATGTAAACAGAGAACATGAAAATTACCAAGTGAGTTGCGTGTGTTTTTTTCCTAGTCCTAAAATGGTACAGTGTGCATACTTGTTATGTATGTGAAAGCTGGGGGTGTTTGAGTTAATATTTAATTTACACATTATTTGTCATTTATGATACGTGTTACTAGAGCCTCACTAGTCCTTTACATTCCCACATACCCCCACAAACATTACATATTAATTTTTGTTCTTATTAAATACTGTTTCACTGTAACTGAACACACATTTTAAGTCAAGGAATCAAAATTTAAAATGCATTAGAACATTTTTTTAGTCTTTGGCATCTCCACTTAAATTCAAGATTTTCAACATCTTCATTTAATATCATCATCATCAACAGCTGTCATCTTCACTTCGAAGGTCGACTGCAATGGATCTTAGTCTTCTGTCTCTTGTCTTGACTGTAAACTCTGATAGACTCTTTCCTGTCTCTCTTTTCTTGTTTTTTTGTTGCGTTTGCTTCTTTCCTTCACAACATGGCCCTTTCAACCATATACATGGAACTGTTGGTTATATCAAGATGCGTTTCATTAAGTGTAATGTTTTCTTGACTGTGTATATTCTATGCTCTGTACTGTATTATTCCTCTCGATGGTGTTTTTACATTTCAGTTATAGTTCAGACTGTTGTGTTGTTCAGAAGTTTGGTTGTGTCTGTACTGGCATGCATTTGATATTGCTTGAAGGTTTATTTATGTTAGTTTACATCTTTCTTGGAAAACCTACCACAGTAGAACTACTAGCTGGCGAGCGGGTAGATCTGCACTTTTCGGGAAGCATCTTTTTTTTATAATATGTTTGTTTTTGTAATATAGTGTTTTATTAACTATTGTATTTCTTTTGGTGTTTGAATGCCTATAAGATTGTCTACATTAAGTTCTACTTTGTAGTTATTGCAGTTCGTCTTTATGTTTTGCCTATGCTGTTCATATTTCTTGTAGTCCACCAGAAAACCCAGAATATGTTCATCTCTTGATGTTATCTTTCCGTTTCCAGCGCTGTCTTCCTCTTGCATATTTGCCTTCAGCTCTACCTTCTTTTTACATGGCCAAAGTATTTTAGCTGTCTAATTTTGATCTTCATTAATTCTTTTCATTCATTCCTAGGTTTTCTAGGACATATTTATCTGTTTTCTTCTCTTCCAGCGAGTCATACCCTATTCCTGGTATTGAGAGAAAGAACAGTCAAACTGAAACAGAAAGGAGAGTCCTAACCACAAAATATATAGAGAAACATTACCCAAGCAACACCTGGATCCATGCGTACACAGATGGATCAGCAACTAATGCAACAGAAGATGGGGGTGGAGGAGTCTTCCTGAGCTTAAGCAATGGCACACAAAAAAAGATAGCAGTCGCAACAGGGAAATTTTCAACTAACTTCAGAGCAGAGGCAGAGGCCATAAAAACTGCATCAGAAATTCTAATGACAGAAAAAAAGCTCAGAGAGACCAGTAGTTATCTTCTCAGATGCGCTGTCAGTGATTACAACACTGAAAAGTCAAATAAATGCTGAACTGGATGACCTAAGAGTAACACTTCACAGACTATGTCAGCAATACAAAAGAGTTGTGATACAGTGGATCCCTTCTCACTGCAACATCCCTGGAAATGAAGAGGCTGACAGATTGGCAAAGGAAGGGGGAAAACTTCCTCAGCTGGACACAAATATAACTTATGAGGAGTCCAAGAGTTTTATCAAGCGCAGATACAGGCACAAGTGGGAAGAAGAGCATCCAGGCCACACAAAAAATGATCCGTATTACCAGCTCAGCAGAAGTGAACAAGTGGTAATCTTCAGACTTCGCACTGGTCATAACAGATTGAGATACCATCTGTTCAACAAATTAAAGATAGGAACTACGGATGATTGTGACTGTGGCACTGGTAAAATGACTGCCGAACACCTGCTTCAAAGGTGCCCAACATATGAGGAACAGAGAAGACGCATATGGCCATCACCAGTACCATTCCTGGAGAAAATCTACGGAGATATCAACAGCCTCAGGCTGACCACTGCGACCTTTGAACTTATTCAAGTTGACATCTGAGGGTGAACGAAGAAGAAGAAGAAGAATACCCTATTCTTCTATATATCCACATCTCAAAGGCCTCAATTCTTTCTTCTAATTAATAGGGTATTGGTAAAAGTTAACACAGGGTAAGAAGCATTATCTGATGACAAGAACCAGACAAGTGCCAGTGGAGCAAGAGATGAGAAAAGGACACTGGCGATGGATATGACACACACTGAGGAAGCCTGTTGACAGCATTACAAGACAGTCATTGTTCTGGAATCCTAGGGAAAGAAAGGCAGAGGTAGATCAAAAAACACATGGAGAAGAGAAGTAGAGACAGAAGTGAAAATGATGAGGACAAAGTGGAAAGAACTTGAGATGATGGCACGTGACAGGAGGACTTGGTATGTGTTTGTTGAAGGCCTATGCTCCTTGGGAGCTGAAGGGTGTTGATTGATTGATTGAACAAGCATTATACTGTCCAACTGCAACCATAACAAAGTTTCACTCGGGTGGGTGGGGAAAGGGGAAGATGAGAACAGAAGAATATTTCAATACCCATGTGTATGTTATATATATATATTAAGAAGGATTTTCTCAGGGCAAAACCAATATATATACTCGTATATATAGGTTTTGCCCTGAGAAAATCCTTGTTTGCTGATCTGAAGGTGTTCTTATTATTCTGTACAATTGTGCAAGAAAATTATAAGTCCAGCAGTAAGACGACAGTGGTACATGGTGGGTTTTTAAAAAAAAAAAACATGTTTTTAAAGTAGTCAGTCTTCCTAGGACAAGGGACAACCGTAACAGGGAAAACAGTAACAAGGACAACCATAACAGGGACAACCGTAACAGGAACAACTGTAATGCCAGTTCACAGGTTGTATTATTTGTATGTATTTTTCATTTAGTTCTCCCTATCTTTCCTTTCTGGTTTTGTTCGTTTGTCCCTGACAAAGGCCTTGTTGGCGAAACTTAGATAATTTTCTCTGTCCCTTGTCCTAGTTAGAGGTATCACTTTTATTATTATTTTAAAAAATAAAAACCCACCATGAACAAATGTACCTATGATGTTGCATCAAATGTAACTATTATTTTCATAGACATAATCTTTTTAATTTAATTCTTTTCACAAGACACAGTTAAAGATCAATTTTACAATTGTATTCATGTAAGATCCAAGAGCGTCCACAACTGAGAATACTTTACTCTAAGACTGACTGCATAAGTTAGAACATAACTTGCTGTATAAACTTGAAAGCCGTTCATTTGCTTATATTATATAACTCAACGGGCATTAATACACATATTTTTTTATAAAGTCATCATAAAGATCATATATGATGGGTCATAAATGGGCCACTGAACCATAAGGGATTAAAAAATCATCCGTGCTATAATAAAAGTATTGACATTTTAATTCAAGTAGATCAGATGTGTCTACGTTAAACATCAAGCACTCTTTTAGAACATTCTAGACTTGACACAGTTTTGACATATATAACATGAGTCCACAATCTCAACCTTATATACAAGTGAGCAAAAAGTTACCATAGAAGTCAATGAAACCACACGTGACCTCTCGGAACACACATTCTGCCATTTTTCTTTTTCATCATGCAAATATGTACAACCACAAATGCTGTATATTTAACGTGCACTAAGATTCATGAGCAAATTCTGAATAAAAACTGCAATGTTAAATTATTATCATCAAACTGGGTTTATGAGAGACAATCACTTGAATATAACAAACATTTTAATTTTTTTTTTAAACAATAACATCTATATAGCCATAAAAACTGTCTTTTACATTTTTCAGGCACAAGATGCTCTCTATGCACGGAGGAATACAGGAATAAAAGACAACATAAGCAGCTTGTGGCCAGACAATGTTAAGGCAAGTGATAGTCTCAATAAACTGTACATTTTACACTCCGATGAAATAACATTGACAATATAAGCCACAGTGTCTATGTTATTTACTGACATCTATATTGTACGCTCAGATGAAATAACATTGAAAATATAAGCCACAATTTCTATGTCATTTACTGATGCTCAGATGAAATAATTTTGTAAATATAATCCAAAGCTTCAGTGTCATTTACCTGACATCTGTATTTTGTAGACTCAAGATGAAATTGAAAATATTATCTAAAGCTTCAGTGTCATTTATTTGACATCTAGATTTTGTACACTCAGACGAAATAACACTCAAATATAATCCACAACATGAATGCCATTTCCTAATATTTATATCATGTACATTCAGATGAAATAACACTGACAATATAATCTGCAACTTCTGTGCCATTTACTTATCACATCAGTTATTTTACGCGCCGAAGAAATCCACAAATCCAACATTCACAGGGTTACCTATGCTGCAATAAACTCTCCCATTCAGCTATCAAATTTGTTTTGCACTATTTTCAAGTATATGTACATCTGCAAGTTCTGAGTCCATGTAGACAAGGAATCAGTTCCACTGAAAATACTTCCTTGTATCAATCAATATACAAACAATGGCACAAAACACAAATCTCACTTGCTCCACAAACAATTATCTCCCCTTGAACACCCTAATCGTCTTTTTAGTCAGACGGAAGGGATCAGAAAGTCGTGTGAGCTTTCAACATTTTCCACAACTGTTATTTTACGTAGGAAGCAAGGTTGAAAACTTGTACACTTTCCATTTAAAAGTTCAGCAATCGATCAATTACTTGCAGACAAGTAATAAAGTCAGCCCTGGTTACTTTGGCCAGTTTGAGTTGAAAATACTGTGTCCAATCCCTGAGTTAAACTGGATATGTAATCAAACTGTCTAAATAAACCAGTCCCTCCAACAATTCAGGCGGCATCTTGATGCATCATGGATAATAGTAAGGGGCAAGTCACAGGTGTCTCAATATGTAACGGATAATACTATGAGATAAAGCACTATACATTAGTGGAAGTAATATAATTTAACGTTATCTGGCTTCAGCACACCAAAGATCAAATACTCAGCTCATACACTGCGTGTGATGTATTATGCCGCTTTTAAACTTGCCAAACACACTTGAATAACTTTGACACAAATGGTGCTATTCACTGAATAATTAGCTCACAGTTCTGCACAACTACATATGTATTATCTACTTAAACTTCAAAATCGTATAGACGTGTGCTTACCTAAAACAATTTACCATAGAGTGTTTGCGGCACAGCCTGTTCATTAAAAGTTCAAAAACAGTCCTGCACAACTATGTACAAATCATCTTCCTGAAATTCAAAACCCTATAGATGTGTGCTGACTCAAAATAATTTACCAAGGCATGGCTGCGGCACAGTGCATTCATTAAACCTTCAAAACTTGGAGCATACTACTTTTCCTGTTCAGCATTCTACATCATGAATTCAATCACTGTTCTTCAGAGTAGAAACTCTAAACTAAATTTAGCTTCAAGATGATTCATAAAGCTCACAGCAGCCATCTAATGATGGCCATCTTTGCAACAAAGGTCTGAGGTTAACTGTAATGGATCTCTAGTGTCTTGATGGTGCACTCTGACAGCCTCTTTAATATCCATCTCTTGTTGTTATTATCTTACCACCTATAGTGCTGCCATCCTCTTGCGTGTTTGCCTTCAAGTCTGCCTGCCATTATAGTTTTCAGCAAAGGTGTAATGTCTTTGTACATGACCAAAATATTTGATCTATCAGACTCTGATCTCATTCATTATTTCTCATTACATTCTTAGCTTTTCTAAGATTTCTTTACTTGTTTTCTGATCTTTCCATGACGTTTCTGTGTGCTCCATTCTGTTATCTAATTATTACAGAAAGTTATCTATACATGCAAGATTACTTCTTTTTTTTTGGCTCCCAGATGATGTTCAGCATTCTATTAAGTGTGACATGTCTGCGCACAAAGGTTTTGATTTGAAGGTCATTGGGTATAAAACTGAAATCTGCCCCATTCAAAGGAGGTAATTAAAACCTCATTGGTGATGTTCCTGATAGATTTTCCAAACAAATGTTTGCCATGTCATTCAACTGACAGCCTCCTTGTTGTGACTTCCAAATGTCAAAATATCCTAAACATTTTAATCTGCACATGAAACTTGAGAACTCTTTGCCGTTATCTGAAAGTGATTCATGTCATCTTTACCACGATGAAACTTGAGGACGTGACAGCCACACTGCATTGACAGAAAAATCTTTGTCCTAGTACACACAATTTGAAGCAAGTGCTTGACCTCCTCAAGAGCTTAGTCACTCAGATAAAAGCTGGCACAAGAGACTATTTCTGTTATCAGCCAGTCGCATATCTTCTACAGGGGTCTGAAAAAAAAAGAAAGCAAGCATCATCTGACAAGATGTAAGGGAAAGAATGTATTCCTTTCAAATCATTCTATTTCTTCTTCTGCATTCTGAATCTTCCATCTCTCATCCTCCACATATTTGTAATGTTAATGTTAAAGTTAATCAGAATCGACGTAATTCCACTCCGGGCAAACCCATAGGTGCTCAGTCTCCCTCAGCAAATGTTGAAGAGTATGAATGCTAATTGTTCCTTTTGCGCACTGGTTGTATACACGCTGGATGCATATTTGTAGTTTATTTCCAGTATACTTTACTACGTGACAAGATAGATAATGTAGAACTGACTGAAAAAAAACCAGACAAACACCTGCGGAGCAGGAGATAAGAAGATGGTGGGGCTAGGACACACATTAAGAAAGATGGCTGATAACATTTTAACACAGGTCTTATTCTGGAATCCCCAGGGTAAAAGAAATAGAGGAAGTCAAAAAACACATGGAGAAGAGAACTGGAGACGGACAAAGAAGATATGGCAAGAGCTTGAACAGATGGTACAGGACATGTGCTCCACAGGGAGCTAACAGGTACTGATGATCATGATGAAGATGATTGTCACTTTCTCACCATCAGACTAGGCATTTTTTTCTTCTTCTGCATTCTAAACTTCACACATCTCAGTATCAACATTATTGCAATTTACTTCTAGTAAACTTCACTTCACATGTCGTGCAACATAACTAATATTGTACATAGGGCTGGCAACTTTACCATGTCAAACTAATTGACACAAACGCCACTACTGCAAGATCATGTGACTGCTTGGTGCAGGTTTCTTACAAGAGAGCCAGCTATAGTGGCAGCTCTCCATGCTGCTGTAAGGAGCAGACAGGAACATGATGATGATACTTTACTCTGTTACTTTTCATTATCTACTCATACGTTATCATTATTACGCACTTCCTGCGTCAACAGATGCAGCATTCTTTTTCAAATGAACACTTTACATGAGATTCCTGTTTTTAAAAAAATCTTTTGACCTGTAATTTCTCCTCATATCATATACTAATACATATTTTTATCACTAAAACATTTTTAAAAAAACTTGTATTTTCTTTTATCTGTAACAGTGTTTCCCCAAACATTTTTGGATCACTGCCCCCTGGCTCTCGGAGAACATCTCGAGTGCCACATCTGTTTTCAATCTTTCATATCTCATCAACGTTTCATCGATGTTGTATCTCAAATCCAAAAAATTTGTTTCCGCTAACACTGCTACGCAATATCTGGATAGGATAATGCATTTAATTACCAAATATTCCCAGTACCCGTTGACAAACTTCTCGTACCCCAGTTTGGAGACCTCAGCTAAATGGTTATAAGAAACTGGGATGAGCGACGTTAGGGAGTAGCTGTAGGTTAGGGTTTGCTCAGGCTACGTTCTCCTTTTAAGCGCTCACCCCATGGACCGGCATAATCAAACCGCTTTTACTTGTAAGCATTACATTAAGTAATGTTGAATTTAGCTTGACAAGTCCTCAACATCTCCCTTACTACTGAACGCCCCCTTGTCATCCCATTGTCCCTTAGGTCTTCCCACAACCCCAGGGGGAGGCGGTACTAGCCACTATTGCAACCACTGATGTATAATATATATCCCCCCCCCCTCCCCCCCCCCCTTCATATCAGTATGTTTTAAATATATTTTAAAATAAAACTAGTTTCTTCTTCTTCTTCACGTACCATGCCTAGTGGTGTAGGAGATCATGTCTCTCCACAACTTCCTGTCTCCAGTACAATTTATCAATTCTGCTGTTGACATCTTTCCATGCCACGACGTCAAACTGTCCAGTATTTGCTCTCTTTGTCTTCCCCTATCTCTTTTTCCTTCAATCTATCCCATTGTCACGATATGTTCCAGCTTTCCTCTTCTCATAACATGTTCATAGAAAGTGGATTGCTTTTTTCTAACATGCGGAATAAGTTTCCTTAGCACCTCAGTCTCTTTCAGGACATCCTCATTACTCTTTTTGGCTGTCCATGGTATTTGTAACATTCTTCTGTCATACCACATCTCTGTAGCCTCTTTAAAGGCGTTCGACACGGTCAGTAGAGAGGGTCTATGGAAGATCATGGCAAAATACGGCTGCCCAAAGAAATTTATCACAATAGTGCAGCAACTGCATGATGGAATGCAGGCTAGAGTTCAGGAAAACGGTGAGCTATCAGAGCCTTTCCCCGTCTCAAATGGAGTTAAACAAGGGTGCATACTTGCACCGACTCTGTTCAGTATCATGTTTTCTGCTATGCTGACTGATGCTTTTAGAGACGGGGACACAGGAATCGACATTAGTTATCGTATTGATGGAAAATTGTTTAACCTTAGGAGGCTTCAAGCAAAAACCAAGGTCAAATTACACACCATCAGAGATCTTCTGTTTGCTGATGATTGTGCCCTCAATGCTGGCTCAGAGGCTGATCTGCAGCATAGTGTGGATAGATTCTCCGAAGCCTGCGCCAACTTTGGGCTTACCATCAACACGAAGAAAACAGAAATCATGTACCAACCAGCTCCTGGCACAGTTTATACTGAGCCAGTCATCAAGGTTAATGGTGAGAAACTGAATGTTGTGAACAGATTCACATACCTTGGTAGCACACTATCCCAGAACATTGTCATTGATGATGAGGTGAACACCAGGATCTCCAAAGCCAGCAGCACATTTGGCAGACTATACACCAACGTTTGGCATCGAAGTGGCATTAGTCTACAGACAAAGCTGAAGGTGTACAGAGCTGCGGTGCTTCCAGTGCTGCTATATGCATGTGAAACATGGACTGTATACAGGCGCCACGTAAAGAAGCTAAACCACTTCCATACAGTCTGTCTCAGGAAGATAATGAACATCAAATGGTAAGACAAGATCCCTGATACCGCCGTTCTTGACAGAGCTGGTATCCCTAGTATTGATACTATTCTGATGCAGTCACAAATTCGCTGGGCAGGTCATGTAGTCCGCATGCCAGACCATCGACTGCCAAAGATACTCTTTTATGGTGAGATGCAGAAGGGTAAACGCTCCCATGGTGGCCAAAAGAAGCGCTTCAAAGATACGTTAAAGACGTCATTGAAAACCTTTGACATAAACCCAGACTCATGGGAAGCTGCTGCGCAAGACCGAACTGCTTGGCGCACATCTCTTCGTAAAGGTGCAGCAGCATGCGAATCATCCAGAAGAGCAGCAGCGGAACAGCGGAGACAAGCTAGAAAGGACCGTGAAATAAAACCTTTACATGAAGCAAACATTCCCTGCCCACACTGTCCAAGATCTTTCCAGGCCCGCATCGGGCTCTTCAGTCACCTTCGTACCCATAGACTAACCTAACATATTCTTAAATAATTGGATGAACAGAGTGGTCTTCATCACCCGTGATGGACGAACAACCACATGGAGCCACCAATGGTTTACAGTTTTTAAATCTGAATTTTCACTTACCACAAGAGGCCCTTCTTATACAACTGGTTCTAAAGTAGACAGTCTTCTTTTGGTATGTGAAAATATGTAACAATCATAGTTTCTTTTGTTAAATTTAAAGGTTTTTGGGTGGTTTTTTTTTTTTAAAACTAGGTTTAACTCTTACTATACGTGAGCTAAAATCGCGTTTTTACATGCTAGTTTAGCTATCGTTACCGTCGCGCGCCACTTGAACTGGCGAGCCGTAAAATTGGTACTAAACCCGTGCCACTTCACGGGGCTTGCCGGATAGTAAGAGTTAAAGCATTTTGCAAGCAACTGAAAAGAAAAATGGAAGTAGTATGCAAATGACATTTTTTAAAGAAAGTTAAAATTGGCTTTTAAACATACAGAATATCAAATCTGCTCCACCACGATAGCAGAAACTTTAGACAAAAAAAAAAAACTTTAAATTATGTGTTACATAAACTGTCTACTTATTTTTCAACGTGCATTTCTTTTTTAACTTAGAATAGATAAAGCCATCTGGAGCTTGACCTGTATTATTTCTATTTTGTCCTGCTGCTCTCCATGAGGCTACATGCTCATAAATTAATAAATGTAAGATGCTGGAAAAAGTGGTGACCTGTAGGCATTTTATGATTTACAGAAAATAAAATGAAATTTTTAAAATAGTCAATTTAGTTCCAAGAAAAAAAAATAAACCCATCTGTATCTATTTTGAGATGTTTATATTTTACTTAAATCTTAAATTCTCCGCTATCAAACTGTTTAAGTCTGTATAAGCTATATATGTCAACAATAGTCTTAGATACACCTAATATGAATCTAAAAGCTCCGGCCTTCTCAGATCATTAAACAAAAGCTACATCATCATTTAATTTAATAAAGAAAACAGTGGAACAAGAGTTGAGAAGAAGACGATGGCGAAGGATAGGACACACACTGAGGAAACCTGTTGATAGCATTACAAGGCAGTCCTTGTTCTGGAACCCCCATGGCAAGAGAAGCAGAGGTAGACCAAGAAGCACATGGAGAAGAGAGCTGGAAACAGAGGTGAAAATGATAAGGAGAACATGGAAAGAACTTGAGATGATGGCACGTGACAGGAGGACTTGGCCTATGCTCCTTTGGGAGTGGAGGGTTATGAATGACATCATTATCATTATTTCCCTTCTCATTCTTTATGGAGCATGGGGGGTCACCTGCATCAACACCTTCATGTGCTCTTGTAGCGGTAGTTCTTGCAGCCCTTTTTTTTTACATGAGACTGCATATCATTCTCCTCTTATGACATGTCTGAAACTGCATGCACTTATTATATTAGTACTCAGGCACAATGACAGGTTGAGAATCACTGTTGTCAACCAATCCTTTTTTTCTTTATTCATTACTCCCCAGCACTCATTACTTGCCTAATCTGTGATTGCCACTTGTCAATTTTAAATGAAGTATATTAAAACACAACAAAATAAAATGAACACACACTCTGGCTTCAGACTGTGATATGTTGTTCTGGGACACGTTATCACTGCTCTTAACTGAAGACTGGGGCATGTGTTTCATGCTACTTGACACTGGGGATGGTGTGCCATGAACTGTCCTCAGCAGCTGGTTACGGAATAAAATGGTGGCCTTCACCCCTGCTTCTTCTGAAGAGTCAGAGACTGTGGATATCAATGACAGCAGAATAGGATAAACAGCAAAGAATGTCACATGATATATGGTTAATAACTCTCCTTACTCCTATGATAGCTTACAATTTCTGCTAACCACTGTTACTGCTAACTAAGACTACAGTTTTTAATAATATTCTTTACTGTTACCAAAAACTGACATTTTTAATAACTGTTATTAACAAAGATTAACATTTTTACAAACCTTAATTATTGCTACCAAAGACTTCAATTTTCAACAACATTCCTTACTCCTACCAAAGTTTACAATTTCAACTAATCATTGTTACTGCTACCAAAGTTTACAATTTTAACTCACCATTGTTACTGCTACCAAAGTTTACAATTTCAACTAATCATTGCTACTGCTACCAAAGTTTACAATTTCAAATATGTTTGTAACTGCTACCAAAGTTTACAATTTTAACTCACCGTTGTTACTGCTACCAAAGCTTACAATTTTAACTCACCATTGTTACTGCTACCAAAGTTTACAATTTCAACTAATCATTGCTACTGTTACCAATATTTTCAATTTCAACTAATCATTGCTACTGTTACCAATATTTTCAATTTCAACTAATCATTGCTACTGCTACCACAGTTTACAATTTCAAATATTGTTGTAACTGCTACCAAAGTTTACAATTTTAACTCACCATTGTTACTGTTACCAAAGTTTACAATTTTAACTCACCATTGTTACTGCTACCAAAGTTTACAATTTTAACTCACCATTGTTACTGCTACCAAAGTTTACAATTTTAACTCACCATTGTTACTGCTACCAAAGTTTACAATTTTAACTCACCATTGTTACTGCTACCAAAGTTTACAATTTTTACTCACCATTGTTACTACTACCAAAGTTTACAATTTTAACTCACCATTGTTACTGCTACCAAAGTTTACAATTTTAACTCACCACTGTTACTGCTACCAAAGTTTACAATTTCAACTAATCATTGCTACTGCAACCAAAGTTTACAATTTCAAATACCGTTGTTACTGCTACCAAAGTTTACAATTTTAACTCACCATTGTTACTGCTACCAAAGTTTACAATTTTAACTCACCATTGTTACTGCTACCAAAGTTTACAATTTTAACTCACCATTGTTACTGCTACCAAAGTTTACAATTTTAACTCACCATTGTTACTGCTACCAAAGTTTACAATTTTAACTCACCATTGTTACTGCTACCAAAGTTTACAATTTTAACTCACCATTGTTACTACTACCAAAGTTTACAATTTTAACTCACCATTGTTACTACTACCAAAGTTTACAATTTTAACTCACCATTGTTACTACTACCCAAGTTTACAGTTTCAACTCACTCTTGTTACTCCTACCAAAATTTATAACTTCAATTCACCACTGTTACTGGTACCTAAGACTACATTTTTAACAACATTCCTTACTGTTACCAAAGACTAAAATTTTCACTAACTGTTCTCATTGCTAAAAAAGATTACAATTTTTATTACAACTCTTCCTCGCTATTAAAGATTACAATTTCTTCTAGCTGCCCTAACTTTCTTCTTCTTGTCTTCATTCTTCAGTTTTGCTACCTACGACCACTGCAGATGACGGCCTAATAGAAGGTTAGTGTACTATATCTATTGCTTTGTCTTCTTGGTCAATCATCATCATCAAAACCATTCACCCACCCTTCCATGTAGCACAGGTCCTCAACAAAAACATGCCAAGCCATCTTGTCCTGTGCCATCCATTCAAAGCCTTTCCATGTATACTTTATCCTAGTTCTCTTCTCCATGTGTTTTTTTTTTCTTACCCTAGGGATTCCAGAAGAGCAACTACCTTGTAATGCTATCAACTGGTTTTTTAATTACAGTCATATCCAATGCCAGTGCTGTCTCCTAACCTCTTGTTCCAATGGCTCTGTCCATCAGTTGTTCCACTGGCTCTTTTTCCATCAGTTCCACATTTGAGATTGTGTCATACTATTTATCCTAATCACTTTTTGTCAGTCTTTGATTTACTGCTTATGCCATGAAGCATCACTACCAACAGTGTCCAATCCATAAAGTTTTATTCCATGAAGCATCTTCTTTATTCCCTGCTTCAAATTTATATCCTTGTCTCAAGATCATCTTCAAATTTAGTACCATTATAATAAATTTATAACAATAATATAAAAACACAAAAAAATTATAGTTGCTAACAGATTTTCTTAGTATCATTAGTCATTTTAATTCTTAATAATCTTGCCTTCAAATATAAAAAAAAATATAGTTTAATAAATAGTCTTAGTGCCATCGTTAATTTTAATTCCTAATAATTTTTCTGTCTAATATATAAATAGTACCATTATAGCTATAAATAAATTTTCTTGGTTCCATCAGTCATTTTAATACCTAAAAATCCTTCCTTCTAATATACAATATAAATTGCTTAAGAAATGTTCTTAGTTCATTCAGTCATGTTAATTCCTCATAATCTGTCCTTCCAACAACAACAAAAAAAAACAAAAAATATAGTCGTTAATAAATTTTCTTAGTACCATCAGTCATCTTAATTCCTAAAAAATCTCTCCTACTAAATATTAAAAAAAATAATAATAATAATATATATACATATGATTTTAAAATTTTCTTAGTGCAGTCAGGCACTTTACTTCCTAACAATGTTTCCTTCTAATATTAAACAATTCTAATCCCTCATGAATTTTCATATTGTCATCAAGATCAAATACCGAACATAACAATTTTTCATTATGACTGCAACATTTATAAAATCTCTGTTGACTTTCCATAGAACCAAAGAACTGTTCAACTGCCTACAACTATCAACTAATTCTTAACAAACTCTACTGAGTTTCCTTATAGCCATGAAGAATTTTAACCCCCTGAAGGCCTTCAACATTAGCTGTACCTGGTGGTGCCTGCTGTCCTGAGCCTGATAGTCTTTGAAACTGTTCATACCTCCGCTTAGCCTCAAGCCTGGTCTGAGACACAGCCTCAGACTCGTCTAGAGGGTTACTGAGCGGTCCTCCATGCTCTTTTGACATGTCATTAACTGTTGGGAAAAAAACCCAGTGATTTCAGTTTTAAAAGCTTCTCTAAGAATTAACAATTAACATCTATATAATGTCTCGAAATGTTAACAACTGACATCTACCTAATACAGGGTTTCTCAACCAGGGTTCCACAGAACTCTAGGGTTCTGTGAGAGGTCACTAGGGGTTCAGCAAGAGATTGTAAATGAAAAAAAAAAATGAAAAAAAAAAATAAACATAGCTTTTTTTTTAACTTTTCCCTGTATGAATAGACAGTAGCATGGGACACAAATCTGAATATAAAACGTGGTGAAGTAAAGAGACAAAGAAACAACATAGGAAAGATGTTTAACAAAATAAAGAATAATATCCCTGACACATGCTGGGAGATGCATGCTGTCACATTAATTAATCCTCAAAGATGCTTACTATCTTCATACACCATAATTGACACATCCATTCCTGAGTAAACAATCAACACCGAAATTTAGTCCCAAACTGAACACTGTATTACGGAAATGTCATGAAACACCAACATTATATGAAATACAAGTATCCAAGGTAATAATTCGTAATTCTCCCTTCAGAATTAAACAACAAGATTCAGCCATAACATCTAGCCATATTCTCCACTTTACACGCAACCTTCCAGTTCACCTTTCAGTCCAAAACTAACCACTTCGCACATTGAACTATTCTCCCACGCAACCTTCCAGTTCATCTTTCAGTCCAAAACTAACCACTTCACACACTGAACTATTCTCCCGTGTTTTGACCCACAATCTGCACGAGGCAAACTCACGTACAAACCAGACTGACCAGTTTTCATTCGCACTTAACATACACACAGGCCTACACAATTTACTGTTCACGCAAACAACCTTTCTTACTATATTATTTGCCCCCACACACACACATTGACCATTATCATCATCATCAGCATAATAATCATTATCATCATTACAACATATGCTCGATATCTGTATTACACTGACATCATCATCATCATGTGAAAATCCCCTTCAACCTCTGATGGGTTATAATTAGGATATATAGTGTCTCAAATTCCAGATAATATTCTCTACTGCTGGGTGCCTTATCTTGGTATCATTTCTCCTGTCCAATTATTGTAAATACAGTAAATTAAAAGTGTCACCAAGTTTCAGCTTTCCCATGTCCAGTTTCTCTTTCTCTCTACTACAACTAGTTCAGTTATTCCTATATCCAGTTTCTCTTTCTCTCTACTACAACTAGTTCAGTTATTCATATATCCAGTTTCTCTTTCTCTCTACTACAACTAGTTCAGTTATTCCTATATCCAGTTTCTCTTTCTCTCTACTACAACTAGTTCAGTTATTCTTATATCCAGTTTCTCTTTCTCTCTACTACAACTAGTTCAGTTATTCCTATATCCAGTTTCTCTTTCTCTCTACTACAACTAGTTCAGTTATTCCTATATCCAGTTTCTCTTTCTCTCTACTACAACTAGTTCAGTTATTCATATATCCAGTTTCTCTTTCTCTCTACTACAACTAGTTCAGTTATTCATATATCCAGTTTCTCTTTCTCTCTACTACAACTAGTTCAGTTATTCATATATCCAGTTTCTCTTTCTCTCTACTACAACTAGTTCAGTTATTCATATATTTAGTTTCTCTTTCTCTCTACTACAACTAGTTCAGTTATTCCTATATCCAGTTTCTCTTTCTCTCTACTACAACTAGTTCAGTTATTCCTATATCCAGTTTCTCTTTCTCTCTACTACAACTAGTTCAGTTATTCCTATATCCAGTTTCTCTTTCTATCTACTACAACTATTTCAATTAATTCATATATCCAGTTTTCTCTTTCTCTCTCTAGTACACCTAGTTCAATTATTCCTCTATCCAGTTTTCTCTTTCTATCTTCTTTATTTTAAAATATACTTTAATTATGGTGATTATTGCAAATGTTTGATGTTATATTACTTTTAAAATGATAAATGCCTTAATAATGCTTAAAGTAAATGTGAGAATGGAAGGATACAGTATACATGATGAGAGAGAAAGGAAGGGCAGAATGTCAGACGGGCCTGCGTGCCCAATTCTTCACCCTTTGAAAATAAAGTTTGTTCGTTCGTTCGTTCTCTTTCTCTCTACTATCTCATTTCATCTTTCCTTTTTCTTATTTTTCTCTGTCTCTATTTGTTTTTGGTCATCCTCTCCTTCCCATCTGCCCCTTCTTCTCTCATGACAACAAACTTACTTGTCTCTAAGATATCGGGAGGCAGCTCGCTAGACGAGCTATCAAAATCCATGGGCTGTAGATGTGACTGTTGCTGCTGTTGTTGCTGCTTCTCAGAACGTGCACTGCAGATGTTACGTAGTTCTTGTTTGACATACTGAGAGGTGGAGGGACCTGCACCACCTACTGCCATGTCACTGGATAAGTTTTTGCTGTAAAATTAAAAAAAGAAAGTCAGTGAACTAAAAAAAATTTTCAAAAGAAAGTCAGTGAACTAAAAAATTTTTTCAATCTACAATTTTGGACACAAAAATTTCCTATACACTTTTTTTCCCTTTCTGCTCCTGATGGAGCACAGAACCATCACCGCAGCTGGTCGCCTAGCAACAAGCCTGCATCATAGCAGCTGGTCCCCTAGCAACAAGCCTGCATCATAGCAGCTGGTCCCCTAGCAACAAGCCTGCATCATAGCAGCTGGTCTCCTAGCAACAAGCCTGCATCATAGCAGCTGGTCTCCTAGCAACAAGCCTGCATCATAGCAGCTGGTCTCCTAGCAACAAGCTAGCAACAATCATAACATTCAGTTTCTGTAACCATTTGTTATATTTTACATGATGACTTTGGCAGCCCTATGCTTGACCTCTTATCAGTCACCTCTTATCAGTCACCACATGTCACTTCGTATCAGTCACCTTCTATGATATTCCTCAGGAATTCTTTCTTTGTCTCCTCAATGACCCCCTGATATGACATGGGGTCACGACAACTTTAAGGGGTGTAAAAGGGATCAAGGATAGAAAGATGAAAAACCCACGAGTAAATGAGATACAGAATGAAATAAAAAACAGAGAATGAGAAAACAAAAACCTGTGTGATAGTGAAACGACTGACAAAAGATGGGAGGAAGAAAGCATGTGGAAGAAAGAGAGATACAAATGTGAGAAAGGAGAAAGAGTGTCCATGACTCACTTACATTAGTTAAGATTGGCTCTATATGACATTAAAAAACTCTCCTTCTAACCTTCATTGACAAATAATTCTTCACATAATATTTAGAGAATGGAGTAGGATAAACAAAGCAGACTGGCAGCAGAAAGGAAGTTGCAGCAGTCAAGAATAAGACCTGACTGACCTATCCATTGAGCTGAGTGTGGTATCGAAAAACTGCAAATCAAAGTCATGCAAGGCACTGGCTGTTGACTGGGCCATGTTACTGCCTGGACTAAAGGAAGAGACATTTGATGGCACAGACTGTCCCCCTTGGAATGAACCTGGGCCTCCAGACATACCAACAGCCTGCCCTCCATAACCAGAGGACACTGAAACTTGGCTATACTGTGGGCTCACCTGTAAAGAAACACAAAAATTAATTGTTACAATGCATGAGTATTTACAGTATGTCAAAAATTCATTTCAGGATGTTCATAAAGTTATAAAGAAAAGTTTATCATACAAATTACAATAATTCATAACACGTTACAAGTCTCTGTGAATGTAAAAACTGTTGATTGCAAAACATTACATCAAGTCTAAAGGGAAGGGATAAAGAAAGAGTGAGCATTAACAGAGAATAGAAAAAAGAGGAGGTGTAAAGATGGACAATAAATAGAGAGAAGAACAAACGGTGGAGACAACAAAGATGTGGCTACATAAGAATGTTAAAAAAAAACAAGGATAGTAACAAAAAGAGTAATGAGCAGGGCTGTGGAGTTGGAGCCAGGAGTAAGAGTCGTGGGTGGATTTGTTTGTTTCTTCAAGTCTTAAAACATTATCAATTCAACTGAATGTAGCAAAAGACTGATTATTATGAACTACCATAATTGTTACACTATCTTGGTTTATATTCATAAGCTTCCCACAGAGCATGGGCCTTCAAGCCAAATTCTCCTATCCTGTGTCATTCACTCATCATGCCTTCTTTATCCCATTCATCTCTGTCTCAACTTCCCTTCTCTGTGTGTTTTTTGAGTCTCCCTCTTCCTCTTTTACCCTGTAGATTCCATAACAAGAACTGCCATGTAATGCTATCATCAAGTTTCCTCAATGTGTGTCTTAACCATCACTGTCTTTTCATCTCTTTTGATTTATATCAGTGTGGCAAAAATGTTGATGTTACTATAAATTAGTTGATGAGGTTAGAGGTCATTTTTAACACAACCTCAGTCATGTCATTACGAGGTGACTAATCTGAGGATGTGTATGTAACTGGCAACCTCATCATACAAAACTAACTGCTACAGAAACCACTGCTACGAGAGCATGAGATTGCCTGATGAAGGCTTCCTGTAAGGGGATCTGCTATAGCAGTGGTTCCATGCTCCATAAGGAGCGACAAGGAAAGTGATGATGATGAAAGGTAGAAAGACATGTCCCAGAAGACTGGGAGAACGTCATAATAATAATGGTTTGGAATAAGAACGGCAATGACAGAGATGATGAAACATATGCAGCCATGCAGGAAATGTCCAAGCCAAGATACTTGAGCAGAGAATATGACATGCAACCAAAGCAAAGTTCAGCCATTCGGGAAATGTCCAAGATACTTGACCAGAGAATATGACACACAACCAAATCGCAGTTCAGCCATTCAGGAAATGTCCAACCCAAGATACTAGAGCAGAGAATACAATACACAACCAAACCTCAGTTCAGCCACGCAGAAAATGTCCAAGCCAACATACTTGACCAGAAAAAATGACACACAACCAAACCTCAGTTCAGCAATGAAATAAATGTCCAAGCCAAGATACTTGACCAGAGAATATGACACATAACAAAACCTCAGTTCAGCCATGCAGTAAATGTCCATGCCAAGATAATTTACCAGAGAATATGACACACAACCAAACCTCAGTTCAGCCATACAGGAAATGTCCAAGCAAATATACTTGACCAGAGAATAGGACACACAACCAAACCTCAGTTCAGCCATGCAGGAAATGTCCAAGCCAAGATACTTGACAAGAAAAAATGACACACAACCAAACCTCAGTTCAGCCATACAGGAAATGTCCAACCCAAGATACTGGACCAGAAAAAATGACACACAACCAAACCTCAGTTCAGCCATTCAGGAAATGTACAAACCAAGATACTTGACCAGAGAATATGACACACAACCAAACCTCAGTTCAGCCATGCAGGAAATGTCCAAGCCAAGATACTTGACCAGAGAATATGACACACAACCAAACCTCAGTTCAGCCATGCAGGAAATGTCCAAACAAAGATACTTGACCAGAGAATATGACACAGAACCAAACCTCAGTTTAGCCATGCAGAAAATGTCCAAGCCAAGATACTTGAACAGAGAATATGACACACAACCAAACCTCAGTTCAGCCATTCAGGAATTGTCCAAGATACTTGAGCAGAGAATACAACACATAACCAAACCTCAGTTCAACCATGCAGGAAATGTCCAAAACAAGATACTTGACCAGAGAATATGACACACAACCAAAACTCAGTTCAGCCATGCAGGAAATGCCCAAGCCAAGATACTTGACCAGAGAATATAACACACAACCAAACCTCAGTTCAGCCATGCAGGAAATGTCCAAGCTAAGATAATTGACCAGAAAATATGACACACAACCAAACCTCAGTTCAGCCATGCACAGTTTAGCTTCAGGAATGGAAGGTGATGCCCATAAGATAACTGAAACAACCACTATCCTCAATAAAACACAATATAGCTTTCACAGATCTGAAGAATGCTCTCAACACTGCCAGCACCACAGACTAAAAAAAATTCTGGCTTGCTTCTGAATCAATCAATAATCAGTCAATACCCTTTAGCTCCAAGGAGCATAGGCCTTCAACAAACACATGCCAAGTCTTTCTGTCATGTATCATCAGCTCAAGATCTTTCCACATCTTGAGGAAAAACATGGAAAGAACTTTTAAGACAATGGGATTCAAGAACAAATTGTGAAAAATATTAGAGCTTTGTACCCAGGACCGGCCTTAGCCGTTGCGGAACCCGATTGGTACCATGTTGGTGGGGCCCCTGGACTTTTGATTATTTCAAATTATGTTTCAGAAATATATGCTATTACACTGAATTAAAAATAAAAGCAGGGTGGAACATGAGCAATACAATGTTGCTTTCCATACTGAACTGGTACCGAATTCTCTCTGCTCTGTATTTTTCTCATATACTGATGCAGCCATCATATGGTGTTGCTCAGTAACCATGCTAGCTAAGTCATGATGCAGCCATCATATGGTGTTGCTCAGTAACCATGCTAGCTACATCATGATGCAGCTATCATATGGTGTTGCTCAGTAACCATGCTAGCTACGTCATGATGCAGCCATCATATGGTGTTGCTCAGTAACCATGCTAGCTACGTCATGATGCAGCTATCATATGGTGTTGCTCAGTAACCATGCTAGCTACGTCATGATGCAGCCATCATATGGTGTTGCTCAGTAACCATGCTAGCTAAGTCATGATGCAGCTATCATATGGTGTTGCTCAGTAACCATGCTAGCTAAGTCATGCATGTGAAATCACTGTGTACAAGTTATTATTATTGTTGATCAGAATTGATGTCATAGCACTCAGGGCAACCCATAGGTGCTCAGTCTCCCTCAGCAAAAGTCGAAGGGTATGCGTCACAGAAAGGTTTTATGTGGGTGAATGATGGAGCGAGTGTAAGTAAGGGTCACTGAGGTTGTCAACACTTGTTTAAGTTTAACTCAGGGATTGAGTTCATGTCTGACTTCATGTCAGCATATTGTGACGTTGTGCATGCACATGGGGAAAGCGTGTTTGGTGAACAAAAGTCTGGGTGACTGAGAGAGTACCCGAATGTGACTAGAGACAGTCTGTGATTTATGGTCGAGCTGTGTGCTTGTATTCTGTGACAGTGGGAAACCACAGTGTTGATGGATATAGTGATTGTGGTATAGGTCTTACCTACTGTTGTATAGGTCTTACCTACTGTTGTATAGGCTATGTCTTCACACCTAGGAGTGTTCCTGGAGGAACTTTGGTAGTGTTCGTAGAGAACATGTTACGGCGATGAGTTTGTCCCACCTTGGAGCTACTGTGGAGTAAGGCGTTGTGTATTGTCCGCGTTGTGGCTATGTTGGAGTAATGTTGGAGTAAATACAGGTGTTGTTTGGTTCCCGCCTGACAGTGATTCTTAGAGAATCTATATGGCGATGTTTCATGCCGCCAATCCATGTGAATAAATGTCATGGAACTGTAACAGTAGCTTTCGTGTTAATTCATACGAGTCAGTGTTGTTTACCACACACACACGCCACACCCATAATATAGTTCTTGACATATTGGGGGCTTGTCTGGGTGCATTGTTCTATGCTAATTGTTCCTGTTGCGTGCTGGTTGTATACATGCTAGATGCATATTATATGTCAATCTCTGTCTTACAATTGATGCCAAATTCCAGCAATCTTAGCCTTGATGATTTATCGATTGCAGTGTCATTCTCTAATAGGTGATCATTAATTGCCCTCAGTATTTCTTCCTTATCCATATCCAATGCACCTTCTATGGGTGTTCTTGAAGCTAATCTGTCAGCTCTTTCATTGCCGCTTACCCCTGCATGACCAGGACAGTAGATACACACATTGTATACAAGTTAAAATTACATAACAGTCAGACATTTCTTTCTGTCTGGACATTGTGAATTTTTTTCCCCACAACTTTAAAATAAGACATGTATTTTTACATAAAACTGTTTAAGTCATCTAATTTTTTTTCCACAGCTATAGGTGGTGTGGTGAAATTACAGTGATGCAACGTTAAAATTCCTCCATTTATAAAGATAATAGGTAAAATAACATGTAGGGATAAAAATATAGGTAAGGTACGAGGATACATTCTCGCCCACGCCAGCGTTTTCTAGCGCCATTGAAACTAACTAGTTAGAACATGCAGACTAAACGACTTATCCTTTTAGACGGGGTAGAAATGGAGGTAAAAGAAAAAATTGTGACGGTCCGAACACGTGTTTGAATCTAAGTCTAAAAGACGCAATTTGTAGTTTTTAAAAAAAAAATTATGCCACTAGTTGGCACAATGTAAGGAATTGGAAGAAAAATGACCTTAGCTCTTGTTAGAAACAGACGTATCTTGGACGTTTTACGGTAATTAGTCGTTTTAGTTTGAATATAGCGGCAAACGCCGTACACGAAGGTTCAAAAACAAATTTCAAAACTAACCTTGAAAAAAGTAGGTTTTTTCTTAATAATAAGTTTAGGAGAATAAAAACTAGCTAGTTTGATAGCCCATCTTAATCTGAGAAATAATATACTTTTAATTACACAGATGGACAGATAACACGGAAGATATTGACGAAAGACTGAATTGTTCAATACAGACTAGCAGACAGTTTTTTGTGCATATTTTCATTAAAGTTACATTTTGACGTCCTTGAGACTAAAAATGCAAAAACAAACTGCAGGTGGACTAGGGGCAGGGTAGGAGGATAGTAGCTAAAAATAACTTAGCATAGAATCTTAGAAGTAGGGGGAGATAAAATTTGTGTAGTTTTTTCTTGTAGTTTCGTCCAAAAACAAGTGTATTTTTGGGAAAAACCAAGTTGGGACGGACAGACCGACAGAAAAATACTACACACTAGACTGAGACTGGACCGAAATTGGACATTTGTAGTTTGAATATTTGAAAGGTAGAGGGGAAGTCCGCTGATTGGACAGAAGCTTTCATATTATAGAAAGACAGACGCCCGCTAGTGCCATTTTGAAGAAGACTGTCCATTTACACAGTTCGTTAATGCTAGAGGTGTGATTTCCAGGAAATATTAAATATTATCAGTGGGACGCCCTAATCTAGCCAGCAGCTCAGCTGAGTTTTGCTAGTACAATGTAACTGTGTTCTCAATTTTGAATTGTGAGTTTCTGGTCTGGCACTACACTAGTGTCAGATGCTTGTGAAGAGATCTATGAGTGGATGATTTGGAAGCCCCCCATTTTACTCCAGCTACTGTGAGGAGTGGGCCACTTGAATTCTTTACTGCATCGTCACAGGCCAGATAAGTGAAAACCTGGCCTGCTGTGGATTCATCAAACTTTGCCACAAATAAAATAAATAAAGAAATAAAATCCTGTTGTATAAACACTATAACTCAGTCCATATTTCAAAGACAATGCACATTATAAACAAAGATTGGGCATGATGACACCACCCCGACTAGACATCCAGTGCTAGTTTTCCAAAGACACTGTAGTTAGTATTAATATTAACCAATGTAACAATATATTTATGTATAAAATTTTCATTTGATTATTCAATATATATATGCACTTTTATTGATAAATACATATTGTTTCATACGTCCTGACCAGAAGAAACATTTGGTTCAGGACTAAATAAATTCAAAAAATTGTAAAATCTAAACTTCTAAAGCCAGTGTTAGTTAATTTGATCATAGAGCTTATTAGTATTATTAGACTTAGTGTTTACATGTGTGTGTCTGTGTATTTAATTACCTACACATCACAATTTCATTACCCTAGACATTAAACGTAGCTAACATACATAATAGTAGAATAAGTCTGTTTGAGGTCGTAAGTGGTAGCAGAAAGGCATTCTGTAACTCACATAAACTGTTATCTTCAGGAGCCTTCACAGCTGACCTCATCCAGTACACTAGGTAACATAACAACCACGCAATAACATCAAAAACCACTACAGGTGGCAACCAGAGTTCAGGGCCCCCTGCTGGCACAGGGCCTGATTGGGTAAGATTGGATAAATTGGCCTAAGGCGGCCCCTGCTTGTACCACACAAATGTAAATTCAGTAAGAACAAGTAGTGGTCTTACATATGTGATTTAGGTCAAATAAAGAGCTAGGCAGGGAAGCTCGCCTTGGCTCCTACTCATTAACATTTGTACAGACTCGGACGCCACATAAACAAATCGACTGTTTCATCATCATCATCTTTCAGCTCCTCATGGAGCACAAACCTTCCTGTCCTGTGCCATCCCTTTCCTTGTCTTCATTATCCTTTTCACTTCAGTCACCAATTCCCTTCTCCATGTTATTCTTAACCTCTAACCTCTACTCGTTTCACACTCCTTTATTCTCTCACTCTCCTTCACACCTGCTTATGACTCTTTCAAGTTGGTTTCTTTCAACTACTTCCTTACCTGGATACCTCCTTGCTGAGCTTGTCTCATGCCTGCATTAGGGGACATAACTGCTTGCGGGGAAATAAGTAAAGGATCTGTTGGACTAGTACCAAATGGACTGTGTGGAGCTCTTGGCGACCCATGACCTAGGAAAACCAAATATGTGAGATTAAACTAAACTGGACAAGTAGTAGAGAAATGAGAAGAATAGATAATGGTGCTTTTATAAAAGAAATCTTATTAAAGCTCAAAATGTTGAAGACAGAAGAACATTCACGACAAAATCAAAAAGGAGAGACATCTATGACAGTTGTGGGAGAACTGTGAAAGAACGGAATGCAAAGCATGAACCAGAATAGGGGCACCACACAAAGAACGGCAGCTGACCAAGCAAAGTGAGTGTTTGTAGGTGTGATGGTCACTGACTGTTTTACCAGTCAGCAGCTAAGGATCTATGAAGAAGAACAAGAAGACGCATGAATACTGTCACATGATGATGATGATATCAGTGTAATACAGATATCGAGCATATGTTGTAATGATGATGATGATATCAGTGTAAAACAATAATCAAGCGTATATTGTAATGATGATGATGATGATGTCAGTGTAATACAGCTATCAAGTATATGTTGTAATGATGATGATATATCAGTGTAATACAATAATCAAGCGTATATTGTGATGATGATGTCAGTGTAATACAGATATCAAGCATATGTTGTAATGATGATGATTATGATGATAATGGTCAATGTGTGTGTGTGTGGGGGCAAATGATAAAGTAAGAGAGGTTGATTGGGAGAAAAGTAAATTGTGTAGGCCTGTGTGTATGTTAAGTGCGAATGAAAACTGGTCAGTCTGGTTTTACGTGAGTTTGCCTCATGCGGGTTGTGTGTCAAAAAACACGGGATAATAGTTCAAGATGTGAAGTAATGAGTTTTGGATTGAAAGGTGGACTGAAAGGTTGCGTGTAGAGCTGAGAAGCTGGCGAGATATTATGGCTGAATCTTGTTGATTGATTCTGAAGGAAGAATCACAAATTATTACCTTTGATATTTGTAGTTCATATAATGTTTGTGTTTCGTGACATTTTCGTAATGCAGTGTTCAGTTTGGGACTAAATTTCAGTGTTGATTGGTTACTCAGGGATGGATGTGTCAATTATGGTGTATGAAGATAGTAAGCATCTTTGAGGATTAATTAATGTGACAGCATGCATCCTCAAGCATGTATCAAATACTTATAAAACAATGAGAAAATTTAATGAAAAAAAAAAAACGCTAAGAAGTGTAAATCAATAGACCTCACAAAACAACATACTTATACAACAAAAGAGAAAAGCAACCAGCAGTATGCTTCAGAGACATTAATAGAGTATTAACCCTGTGTCATACCATCACCAACCAAGATCTGCTTACTCGGAGCAAGCAAGAGGACATGCACACCATCATAGCTGGCAGACGCTGGAGCTGGGTTGGCCATGTCCTCAGAAGAGACCCTGATGCCATCACAAGAACAGCTATGCTTTGGACCCCTGAAGGAAAACGAAAGAGAGGCCGACCAAAAACAACCTGGCGGAGGACTGTGGAGGCTGAGATGCAAAGAACGAACCAGAGTTGGGGCACTGTACAAAGGATGGCCGCCGACCGAGCAAAGTGGAATCAATTTGTTGTTGCCCTACAAGACGCCACTAGGCGTGATGGCCACTGACTGCTTTGATGGTCGGCGGCTAAGGATCAAAGAAGAAGAACCCTGTGTTAGCTTGACCTCATCATTACAAGTAAGATGTACAGGTAAAGGTAGTCCCATAGGAGATACTGCCACAAGGGAGTGAAATGTTACAGACTTCACCATACTAGGTCCAGCATTGAGGTGGGGTGATCAGTTCCCTTCCTTGCTGCCTTTTCCTTCCCTAACTCAAAGAGCAGAGTCAGATACAGGGTGTTCCTAAAATTATTGCCCATTTTAAAGTAGTGACAACATTTAAACACATTTTGTTGTTATTCTTTTGTTTAACATCACCATTTCCCTTTATACTCCATATGGAGCTTGCAGCTAGTCCTCTTGTCAGAAGCTTGCATCAAAGCATTAATGTGATCTTGGTGGTTTGTCTAGCAATTTGTTTGACATGATGAGTTTGCCAGCACCATACACAACCTGACATTAGTCACCTCTGATGATACGATGAGTTTGCCAGCACCATACACAACCTGACATTAGTCACCTCTGATGACACGATGAGGTTGCCAGCACCATACACAACCTGACATTAGTCACCTCTTATGATATGATGGAGCAGTGGTTCTATCCTTTCTCTCTATCATCACAGACTACACACGGCTCTTTGTAAGTGTGTGCTACTTAATTTGTTCTTTTTTCTTCACAGCTTCAAGTTCTCGAACATTTCACACTGGTCACTCACTAGTGGGCATTCTTTGCATCATCCTGGATAGAAAACAAACAGAGGCAGACTAGGTATGAAAAGAGAATTAATGAAAGAGATCAAAATTAGTCATCTAAAATATTGTGGCCATGTAAAAAGACATAACACCTTACTGAAGACCATAATAGAAGGCAGACTGGAAGGCAAGCATGCAAAGGGAAGACATCGCTAAAAGTGGGAAGATAACATCAAAAGATGGACAGGAAAAAGTCTATCAGAGTGCACCTTTAAGTCAAGAGACAAAAAATCTGCTGCAACCAACCTTCATTGCAGAGATGGTAACTGATGACGATGAAATTGGAGCATGACGCTATCAGCTGTCAATACTGGAACCTAGTAACTTTGCCACGAAAGGAAAGTAATCTAACTGCTTAGCCAATCAGATGCTCAGAGTTGAATACCAAAATAAAAGTGTTTTTAAATATAAAAATACCCACACTGCCATGCTAAAACACAAATATCATTGAAAGTTTGTATGTACTAGACTTGCCCCATGTAGGGGGTGTGTGTTCCTGATGACATAAAGAAATAATAGGACTATGCTCTCTCAAGCATGTCATTGTTGTTGTTGTTGTTGTCAATAATCCAGCAGCACTTGGACTCTCGCCCTTCGTCCCAATGCCATGTAGTGATATCTGCATGTTTTCGCAAACATGTCATAAAAGACAACTAGCATGAGGTTGGCAACCTCATGTAACATTAAGTGCTGCAGAAACCACCACAGTAAGGGCATGTGAACGATAGGTGTAGGCTTCCTGTAGGCAATTGTGTAGGCAATTGTGGCTCAGTGCTCCATACGGAGCTAACAGGAAAATGATGATTTATTAGACTGAAAGTTTTCATAGTTTTAACATCCAAATATATCCCATGGCTTAATATACAGACATTAAAACTGACAGCACAAACTGTTGTAATGTTAATGTCACATGGCATGTTACTGATATGTGTTTCATATAAATTAGTTTCATAGAAATGAAGAAATAAAAAATTTAAAATATGATCTGACTTTTTAATCAGCCTGTAAATGATACAATTATTATTTCTTAAACTCTCCCTTCTTGCTGATTGTGCCCTGCATCAGAGCCGGGTTAAGAACTCTGGGGGCCCTAGGCTATTAAGATATTTTGGGGCCCTTCTTCAATCTTCTAAAAGGTAAAACTAGAAGAACAAAAACTAATGGATGTCAGATAAATCTTTTTGTTAATATATAATAATACGTTTAAAAAAAATTAATAAATTCACACAAACATCAGAAAATCATAGAGAAATATTTAGCATGATTGCTTTCTTGGTTTTTTTATTGCAAATTCTTTGATTGCATTATCAAAGTTGATATGACGAAGTATGTTCACTTCCACACATAGTAAAGCAAGCCAATTTAGTTTTTCCTGAGTCATGTTTGACCTATGAGGGTTTTTAAAAATAAAAATATGGATTTGATGTAATTAAAGAATGCAAATTTAAAATTCAAATCACACATTATTTAAAAAATAAAAAATTTGCACAAATGTACACTTTGGGATTTCTCAGAACCATCACCAACTAATATTTGAAACAGTGTTGCCAATTTGAACGTTTTGAATAGCACTAAAACACACGAAAAAAATTTTTTTACCCATTGCTTTTTAAAAGCTATTTGATTATTACAGAACTCTATTTATTTTAGAACAGGAAACAAAATTAAATGCATTGAATTTTTAAAAATTGTTTAGGGGCCTGGACATTTTCTCAAAAACATATTCCTCCTTTGCTTATTTCTCTGAGGCCCTCGTAAGCCTAGGGCACTAGGCCCATGCCTAGTGGGCCTAATGAAAAATCCTGCGCTGTCCTGCATGTTTTTACACTGTCTATAGCCCTTGACATAAAAGATTCTCTAAGTAGGTCATACTGAAAACAATGACAAGAGAAGCTATTATAAATGACTACAAAAACTACAACCAAATTTACCTGCTGCATTCCAAGTGGGTCTGCATGACCCTGAGGCTGCATGCTCCAGGCTCCACCCGACCCTGGCTGTGGAGAAAAGTGAGGGGACAACTGGCTAGCCTGAGGGGAGGGGCTAAGGAAGCGAGGGGACATGGGTCCCGGCATGCCTTGACCTCTCTAAAGCACAAAGAAGCAATCTAATAACAATTTCAACCTTCACACTTCCAAACCCATCTTTCCAACCTTCACACTTTCAAACCCATCTTTCCAAACTTCACACTTCCAAACCCTTCTTTCCAACCTTCACACTTCCAAACCCTTCTTTCCAACCTTCACACTTCCAAACCCTTATTTCCAACCTTCACACTTCCAAATCCTTATTTCCAAACTTCACACTTCCAAACCCTTCTTTCCAACCTTCACACTTCCAAACCCTTCTTTCCAACCTTCGCACTTTCAAACCCTTATTTCCAACCTTCACACTTCCAAACCCTTATTTCCAACCTTCACACTTCCAAACCCTTATTTCCAAACTTCACACTTCCAAATCCTTCTTTCCAACCTTCACACTTCCAAACCCTTCTTTCCAACCTTCGCACTTTCAAACCCTTATTTCCAACCTTCACACTTTCAAACCCTTATTTCCAAACTTCACACTTCCAAACCCTTCTTTCCAACCTTCAAACTTTCAAACCCATCTTTCCAACCTTCGCACTTCCAAATCCTTCTTTACAAATGCACCAACATCATCATCCTCCTTAAATTCCCCAAGGAGCTTAGGCCTTCACCAAATATATGCAAAGTCCTCCTGTCTTGTGTCATCAGCTGAAGGTATTTCTGTGTCTTCCTCAACATTTTCATTTCTGTCTCCAGTTCTCTTCTCCATGTATTTGTTGGTCTCTCTCTCTCTCTCTACCTCTCTAACCAAGGGGATTCCTGAACAAGGACTGCCTATTAATGCATGTTTCCTCAATACATGTCCTATCCACCACCAGCATTCTCTTCTCATCTTTTGTTCCACTGACACTTGTCTGGTTCTTGTCATCAGTTCCACACTGGTGACTTTGTTATACCACTTCAATCTTTTTATTCTATGCAAGCATCCATTTATGAAAGTCTGTACCTTCTTCGTTGAAGTAACAAACTTTCACAGTCCATATAGTAAGTTGTAATGCTGCATTTATATAAAGTGTTTTGCTACCCCCCTCAATCCAACCTTTGGTGAGACATAATATGACCATGCTGCTGTCTGATCAAGATTTATTCTTCCCCAATATCCAGAGTTGGAGGAACAGACAAGGAGATCAAAATTAAGAAAACAAAAAGCAAGATCAGCTTTCATTACATTGGCAAATATATGGAAACCAAAATAAAACAGGTCCCACACAAAAATCAGAATCAAGGACACTATCATCTTTAAATCAGCAAATGATAATGAGATTGCACTTGAAGAATCGTCCACACAAGATGTCGAATTTTACATATAACTTGGCAGCAACATAGACAGAGTTGGAGGGACAGACAATGATATCAAAATAAGAATAAAAAAGGCAGAGCTTTCACTGCATGAGGAAATATTAGAAATCAAAGTAAATAAAGTCCAATACAAAAATTAGAATCTTCAAGTCAAATGTCAAGTCAGTCCTATTATATGGCTCTGAAACACGGAGAGAACAAGAACAAAAACCAGAAAGATGCAGACTTTCACACATAGGTGCTTGAGCATAATAAAAATACTGAAATAGTCTGACAAGATCACCACTGGATATGTAAAAAAGGAAAGGATCCCGTTACACGCCCATTGAGGCATATTGGGAATATGGTGTTAGGCCCATATTTTCTTGACCATCGGCACACTAGGGGTGATGTGGTCAGCATCACGCCGGCCGCCTTAACCTTCCCAGAGTTGCTCTGGTACCCAGTTGGGGCTGGGTCAACCACTGGATAGGACATACATTAAGAGAACCAGCTGAAAGCTGTACAAGGCAGTCTTTATTCTGAAATCCTCAGGGTAAGAGAAACAGAGAGAGATTTAAAAAAAAAACATAAGGAGAAGAAAAAAGGCAACAGATATGACAGAGATAAATGAGACAATGAAAGACCTTGAAAGGACAGCACAGGCCAGGAAGGCTTAGCATATACTTCACTGGGAGCTGAAAGGTACTCATGATGATGATGATGTTAGTTAGTTCTTTACAGAAATGGGAGGAAAGAGCAGACTATCATCAGATGATCTTCATTTGCCTCCACTCATCCACCATCTTGGTCTAACCTGTTTAACCTAATTGTCCATTATAATTTGGGTAGTTCATCATCTCATCTCAGCCCGTAACCCGTCATGGGTCGTAGGGGTGCCATGGTGGAAGCATCAGCAGACAGGGTCCTCCACTGCTCTCTATCCTCAGCAATGCGTACAAGTGTGGAAAAACCGTGTCCTGCCCATTCTTTGATGTTATCAGCCCAGGATTTTCTCTGCCTTCCTCTTCTCCGTTTACCTTCGACTGTTCCCTGGAGGATCGTTTTCGAAAGGGAGTCATGACGAGTTACATGCCCAAACCAGGCAAGCTTTCGACGTTTCACTATTGACAAAAGTGGTTCTTGGTGGCCTGCATAGGTGTTTATCTTCTCTCTAACATAGACATTTGTTTTGTGCTCTTTATAGCAAATGCGCAAAATTCTTCTATAACATTTATGCTCGAAAGCCTGAATCCTTTTTGGGTAGTTAGTGTCATTTTATTTTGTGATATATTCAAATACATATTGTCCTTTGCAATATTGTTGTCGATGATGAGAATTCACATTATTATTTGTTGTCTGCTCACTTCTTGTATTACTTTATTGTTTTTCATTAAATGATGATTATGATATTCACCACCCCCCCCCCATTATATTAATTTCACGATATTCCTCCACTGGTATTGTTCCACAAAGTCATTTATTTTGTTCTTTAAATCTAGGTATACTTTTTTATTTTTTTTAACTTCATGACGAGAAATTATATCGTTCAACCCCTGAAGGGTTATATTTAGCATACATAGTGTTTTCAAGTCCAAATAATGTGTACAACTGCCAATATGCGAAACTGGCATCATATCCTCTGTCCAATCATTGTAAAAAGGACAAATAAAATTATCAAAATGCATGTCTAGTAATTATCTAGGCATATAAAATAAACCAAAAACTACATTAATTTGCATTTACAAATATCCCAACAGGACACATTAAACAAACAAAAACCCAATATACACTTACAAAGTGCCCCAGAAAGAACAAGAAAACGATATGTCCAGTTATACAATGTAAGCTGGCTACGCTAACGACAAAGCATGCATTCATTCATTCATGTCTTGTGAAAACCCACAGTTACCTTACTTTGTGAGAAGTAAAACCTTACGCAACTTAAGAACATGACCAACTGAAAGTCAACTGCTTTTGTAAGTAGACTTGTGCATAGAGTCAGGATAACATTCAGTCAATAAGTGTGAGAAGAAAACAACAGAATACTAAACACAAAAATGTTATGAGCAACCAAAGAAAACAATGCAGAAAAACTGTTTTAACTGTGTAGCAACATTTTCAACAATAATTAAAGAAGCAGTTCTAGGAAATGAAGATATACAGATGTATCCGTAAATGTGTAGTTTAACTCTTTCTGTGCCAGGTTTGACCAAGGCAAATAAAAACTAAAAATTGCCATTTTTTTTTAATCCACAGGTGATGTAATACTAACATATAAACATAATATTTAGAAGAATATATGTAAAACTATTGTCACCTGGCTAAAGAATACTTTGAAGTGATGTACGTCTTATATGCAACAGATAAGTTTGTTTACTGTTGTGTAAAACCAATCCTGACCTACGGTAGTGAGTCATGGACAGTTAGTAAAAATGTAGGAAAACCACTAGAGACCACAGAGATGTGGTTTTACAGAAAAATGTTAAAAATACCATGGACAGCCAAAAAGAGAATGAGGATGTCTTGAAAGAGGCCAGTGTGCAAAGGAAGCTTTTTCCTGAGGTTAGAAATTAGCAATCCACTTTTTTTGGGGAATGTTAAGAGAACCAGGAAAATAAGCAGCTGAGGGCTGTCACCTCAGGAGTGCATTCCCATAGTCAGTTATGACTGAAGGGGTTATTATTACTATTATAAGAGAAGATGTAAACTGGAATATATTTCAACAAGAAAGATTTAAGGAAAAAGAGTCAGAGGACGACAAAGAGAGAAGATACTGAATAGTTTAACATTGCAGCACAGAAAGAAGTTGGCAACAGAACTGATAAATAGTACTGGCAACAGGAAGTTGTGGTGAGACATGATCACCTACGCCACCAGATATGGTACTTGAAGAAGAATGTTGTGTAAAGGGCAGAAATCAGCACATCTGACTACAGCCAAATGGGCATTCCAGACTGCCCTTGGGAAAATAATGTGCCATATCGTGATGTGCCTTAGATCATGCAGTAGAAAGAGTTAATGTTTCCACTGATACATTCTTTAACTGCAGTTATCCTAACAAACGTTTGCGTTGTTTGTATTATCTAGTTATGTTAACCCCACAACAAATGTATTTAAAAAACTGTCGTACAAGAACAATAAATGAACTAAATTTTGGTGGAGAAATTTGGCAAAGTAAAAAAAAAACAAGATTCGTAAATTATCTTAATTTTGATTGATGGACTGGGTAAGATAATCTGAAGGAGAAATTATCTGAAATCTGGTGCAGGATTTAAGCAGGCAACAACAGCATGGAAAACTTTGGGCAGAACATTGGTAAAGTAACAAGGTGATGGAGATCTTTGGTGGATAGATTCAGCAGAATAACAAGAGGATGGACAAACATTTATATCTGATGGCAAACGATGACAAACTAACAAGAGGATTGAAAGGTTGAGTTCAAATTGTTGGGTAAAGTAAAAATATGAAATGGGAAAACTTTGGTGGAGAAATCCGTTTAAGTAATAATTCACTAAACACATAATTCTTCTTCTTCGTTTGCCCTCAGACTTCTACATTGATGACTCTAATAAAGGCAGTAGTCAGCTCAAGGTTCCTGACATCTCCAAACAGTTTTTCGTTGAGAGAAGTGGGTTGTTGCCATATGCTACTCCATTCACTGCTGTAAGTTGGGCAAGGTTGGAGCAGATGTTTGGCTATCATGGGGCTGGTGCCACAAGAGCAGAGATCTGTTGGACCAATCCTGTACTTGTGATATAGATGGTACCTCAACCTATTGTGACCAGTGTGTAAGCTGAAAATGATGACCTGGTCTCGTTTAGATAGCTGGTGATAGGCATCATATTTTATATGACCTGTGTATTCTCAGTCCCATTTGGACTTGAATATGGCTTTTATACGTAGTTGTTTTAGCCATTTCATAAGTTGTCCCTATATTGTTTTGTTGCAGGGCTCCCCCTGGTTGCCCACATACAAAAAAGGTGACAATTATGTCACCTTGCAAACATGAGACAGGACAATTCACTAGACTAATTCTTCACTTCAGACAAATTCTTCGTACTTAAAGAAAATAAGCAACAAACTGTTTCACATTTATCTCATCACTGATAAAAATATAACAATGAATACAAACATTAAATATGTAGGCCTACTTTAAACAGTCTAATTAACCAGAAAACGACTTCTTCTTCCATCTTTAGCCGCTGACCGACAAAGCAGTCCGTGGCCAATACGCCTAATGGCGCCTTAGGGCAACAAGAAATTAACTGTTGTTCCGTTACGCCTAGTGGCGTTTATTGGTACAACAAAAAATTAATTGTTGTTTCCGTAATCAGAGTGACCAGAAAACGAATGCTTAAAAAATGCTTAATTTAAGAAACACGGGCTGATCACCTGTTTGCCAGTCACTTTGATTACGGAAACAACAGCAAACGGATTGATTTGTCGTTGCCCTAAAGACGCCATTAGGCGTGATGGGAACAACGGCAGAGAAAATCTATTTGCTGTTGCCCTTAAGACGCCACTAGGCGTAATGGCCACTGACTGCTTTGCCGGTCGTTGGCTAAGGACGGAAGAAGAAGAAGAATTTAAGAAACCTTTATGGAAGTTTACATTTAAGGGCAGAAGCGGCGCTACCTTTTAAGTCACAGTAGGAAAAAGCAACAACAAAAAATTGAAATTGGGATTAGTCTCTTCAGTTCATAATCTTCTGAATCTAAATACACCAAGGTCAGCAACTGTGCACAACCATTATTGATGTAAGTTAAGCCTGTGCATTTTAATTGAAATCCTGCAATAATTTATGAAAACAGCATTTTACTGTAGTTCTTTCCCTTAAAAAATTCATTTTAAGAATATATATATATATATATATATATATATATATATATATATATATATATATATATATATATATATATATATATATATATATATATATATATATATATATATATATATATAGTTACATTCTATTTGCACTGTTAATCTTAAGGCTTAAACCCATGATTATTTTCATTAGTTTATGTAAAAACGTAAAAACCACATAATATTCTAAGGCTAACACTAAGACAACAGTAAAAAACTTACTACGCCCAAGCCAGGTATTTCTAACAGATGAAAGATACCATGCCGCACTGGATATATATCATACTCATCCACACAGGCAGGATCAATGGTCACAGCTACACTTGACATATGTCATACTCATCCACACAGACAGGACTAATGTTCAAAGCTACACTTGAAATATGTCATACCCACACACACAGGCAGGACCAATGTTCACAGCTACACTAGACATATGTCATACCCATCCACACAGGCAAGACTAATGTTCACAGCTACACTTGATATATGGCATTCTTACCTGTAAGAGAAGAGGTTTATTTTTTTTTGATTGGCTACAGTTGAAATATGCCAGACTCACCTGTACAGGTAGTGTTACATTAGGCGGGTGACCTTGAGTCATCAGCTCACGTAAATTATCAGGGAAAGGTGTCTGTGGACTGGCTGTGCCATCAATTGTGGGAATACCAGCCTGCGATACAGAATGTTACAGGATGTAAAACTACAACTGTATAAATGACAAATAGTAGAGAAAAGTACTGTAGAGAAAATTACTGTTCAAAACACCACCTTTATTAAAGAAATGTCTTGTCATGGAATGATGTGTGTCGATGACAGTCAAGTCCATATCATCTTTTGCCTTTTATATTTGTTTCTTTACGTCTGATTTACAGAGTGGTTAGAGCACTGTCTCTCTCGGCAAAGGTACCAGGTTTGAAACACAGTGGCATCAAGCTCCAGTCTACCCATCTGTAAATGGGCGCCTAACTGTGCTCGGGAGTTCAGGAAGGCTAAGCAGCGAGGAAGAGAACTGGTCACCCCACCCCTCGACGCTGGATGTAGTATAATGAAAGCTTTAACACTTCACTCCCCTATGGCAGTGTCACAGGAGCTGTGACATACAGACAAAATGACGTAATAAAAAGGAATAGTGGACCGACTATAAGGAGAAGAAAAAGGTACTCTCGATGCGGATGACAGAAAAGAAAAGACATTCGAGAGACCACACGTCATACAAAAAACAATGACGACACAGTAGGTTACAAGATGTCCCCTGAACCAGAAGGGCGCTCCATTTCACCCCAAGGAGAAAAGATCAAGAATAATGAAAGAACTGAGAAAAAGAACTAGAGGCCAATCAACTCTGTATTAGCCGCTTATTCACGAATATGAATTACCCCATCCTTGACAATTGGTAAGTGCGTTTAATTGTCGAAGGAAGGAGCAGTTAAAATGACCTGTGGGTCAAACCAAGGGTTTAAATCGTACGTTGTCTACAAGAATCTCGGGGAAAGGAGAACCCTATGAATTGAATGACTGTCAAGGAAGGGAAAAAGATATAGAGGTAGTGTGGAGAGCAAAGATGTTTAGGTGATTGCTAAAGTCTTGTGGAGACTTGTGGGGAGATAGGCTTCTCCAAAACCTAGAGATAAGATAAAATTGTGAGAGGAGCATAGAGAACGAAATGAGATAGCAAGCAAGATTAAGAAGAAAAAAAGAGAAAGAGAGAGTGTTGCTTGGTTGTTTGCAATCGTGTTCGAAAGGTGTTGATGGGTGTTGTCAGAATGACGACAAACAAAAGAGTCAACTCGACCTACGCAGTGGTGTATAGACATGGAGTGAGGATACAGTACATGCGAATGATGGCAAACGTCCGTTAGAGTTGACAAATAGACCAATCTCACTCACTTATGGCTGGAAGTCATTTACACCAACTACTGTGTACGTTTCATACAGTTTAATTGGAACGATCACACTTGACAGCACGGGTACAGTGACATCAGACAGGTTGGCATAAATCATAATAATGTTGATCAATGAAATACACGATCACATGGGCATTCATGTTGCATAACAGTAACAATGGAATGTCAGTAAACAAGCACTCATCAATTCCAATATATATCGTCTGACTTTACTGACAGAGCACGTCAGTTCATAAACAAGGTTCAAGATGGTTCCTAGACCTAACCTCGTCTAGTGAAGATTCATTTAGGTAAAGTTCAGCACATATTTTTTTAATAACAATATTGAACCACTAGTAGTGGGTTCTCTTCTGTAGCAGTGATCTCTGGACTCATCAGGTGATAGTAAGGGGGCATCCCTGTTCTCTCCTCGATGATTGAAAAATATAGAATTCAAAATGGCTTCTCCTCCCGGTGAGTTGTCGCTCACCCAGGATACAAACTACAAAGCGCAATCAAAGCTGATCATTCATTAAATGTCCTCATTGCTTTGTAGATTCTACCATTGATACTATTGACTTCATCACATAATATGGTGCTGCTAGGTATGAATGTCATCTTCATCTGGTTAATATTCATCTAAACGTACAACCGTACGACTGCTCATCGAATACAATGCCTCAGGAAAAGTTCATAAGAAATGCGTCTTTACCTTGGTATCAGAAATACACTAGAATATGATTCTGCCATTCCTTGGCAGTAAGAATAAACACTGGGGTGAATAATACATGGTATGTCTAAAGAGACTACCTCTTTCCCCACTAATATAGAGATCACTTTTCCGGCGGCAGGCCGCTACAATAACTCAGCACCCATCAGGGCGGAACCTTCTCACCTCCACCTAGCGACACATCCGCCGAACTACCTTTTACCCCGAGTTCGACACCGAAGATATAGTTCGACTTAGACATACAAAGATATTAAGATATAAGACAGACTCGTCCTACATAGGCAAGAAATACACATAGATTCGGGCCATAGATATTCTGAAGCAAGAACAATCTATTTCTAACCAAACAAAGAATAGATCGCTGTAAACCTAGATCCTTACGCTGAGTTCGATATTCAGGAAAGATAACCCATATAATAAAAGTATAAGTTCAACATGGGTGATCTCGCTTTGACCAGGAAAATATTTCGATCCACAAAATAAATATTATAATAAGTATATACATTGTCAGACAAACAATTACATTTTACATTTGTATGCATCAAAACAGTAATCTGTGCGCCACACAAAAGAATATGTGCGCAACAGACTACCCCACCCCCAGGGAAAAAAATGAAAATCATTTTTTTTTTCATCTGAGAGCAACATACAATAGGCTCACAACGCACAAATACTGCACAGATGAGAAATATCTGGAATTTATAAGCCAAATTAAGGCAAAGTCGAAATATAGATCGACTGGTGAGAATACATCTCAACCTCTCAGAGAAAGCATTTCTCTTAAGCATAAATGTTTCCAGGGAGGTGCCACCAACGTATACTACAATGCTGGCAATGACACAATGCATATAACAATTTCATATTTAAGCACTATAAGTACATGATTGACAAAAAAGAAAAATCATCAAAGAGTAGCGGTGAATATATCAATGAACGTAGTGATAGTAGTGATACAATCACTATATTACAAATTACAATGTGTATCTATCTTGATATAGAAAAGAAAAAAAAAACACTGTTGTAGAAGTTGGAAGTGTTAAGAAGTCCAAGACCCAACAGTTAGGTGGAATCATGTGGGCATCTAGACAAAATATCTGCCATCACATTATCTGATCCACGGATAGCTCGTACTGAGAAATGAAAAGGTTGAAGAGCAATTGCATATCGAGTAGACCTCGAGCTCTTCAAATTTTTACTCTGTATAGCCGTAAGAGCTTTCTGATCGGTTTTCTACTATGAAATGTGCGCCTAGAAGGAATCTTTGTAGTTTGAGAATTGACCAAACCATAGCCAATAGTTCACGGTCTAAAACCGAATAATTCCTTTCTGCAGCATTAAGTTTTCTAGAGATATACATTACTGGATGCAGAGTTCCAGAGTACTCTTGCATTAGTGCCGCTCCAATCCCAGTGGATGAAGCGTCACTACGAAGAACAAATGTCTTATCTGTAGTAGGTAACACTAAAATAGGTGGTGTTGAAAACAAATTTTTAATCTTATCCAAAGAGGATTGGCATTCCTGTGACCAGTGGACCATTGTTACGGTAGTTTTATTGGCATCGTCTGCTAGAGGTTAGCAGCGTGCAGTTTTAGGGGTGACCACATTTAATATAATGTAAATAATTGTTAGTTTATTGAACGCGATACACACGATCGATTTATGACGTGGTAGCGTTGGTAAGGTCACGCTGGGTGACTAGGTTACCGTACCCTTTTTGTATTGACCGTCTAACTGAATAGACGTGTCCTCTAATCCTTCTAGTGGTAGGCATATTTGCCGCACATATGTTACTGCAGTACAGACATGGGTCAGTCCAAGAATATTAAGAAGAGAGGAATTTTATGGAGGTTAGTAAATTAACTAAATTCAAGTAAGGAAGAAATAGCAGTCCATATTCGTTTATCTTGTCAGACGCATAATCTCACTGTCGGTCGTTGGGTGCTCCAACCGCGCGTACATATAGTTATGACGTTCTGACTATAGTATTGCATATTACTGGACAAGGACTGTGATGCATGGACAGCATCTACGATGTAGGATTTAATATATACTTTCATGTTCAGCTTGCGTGGATTTGTTCTTCATGTGTAACCTGTAATAAACATATACGGACTCAACCCAAATGAATTATCAATTTAATCAAGTTGCTGAGTTCAAACCTTATGACAGGCAGAATGTTATTGACCCACATTCGCGTAATTTTCCAACAACAGCACAATCAAGAATTTAATGAATCAATGACCAGAACTAAAGAGGCCCTATTGAACAATTAAGAAAAATAGCCTTCAACAACAATAACGAACGGACTGCAACAACTGGTGGCCAGTATGGGGACCGAAAGAAAAAATTTTTCGTTTTGTTCGCAAACTTTCACGAACTGTTTAAAATTACAAGAAAATCACATGATTTGCATAAATATGACGTGACACGCATGACCACGAAATGTCAACCTGACGTCACATAATCATGTGTAGATCGCCCACTTTGAAAGGACAAAGTCAGCGCAGTCCAGTTTTTTATGAAGAATACAAGATCTCAGTAGACCCAAAAAATGGAAAGCAGTTATGTACCAACGAGGAGCAAACAGTTCGAGACATGAGTCTAAACCGTTGGTGAAAATCGCATCGAGCGGAGCGTTAAACAGATAAGTTTAATGTGACTTTTGTCAGTTATAAGACACAATACTGAGTCCATGTCACTTCTGCTTTCATAGGCATGTCTAAATATTTTCATATATATATATATGTATTATTTATGTTCCACCGTATGTGTTGTTACTTATTTGTGGGCGGTAGGTGGGGATCAGAACTGAACCTTATGGCTTTTCGAATGTCAAGGTCAGTCCTGATTGTTCCATAGGGCTGTTAATTAATTGCATTTAGCGAAGAACCCATCGATGACTTTCCGATGATTTTGTTCGTTCGTACCTGCCATTATTTGACATTATCTGTTAGCTGTGCAGTGTTGTAAATTAATGGTGTATTGGATCATATTCAGTTTTATTTTATTCAGTTTTGTATCATGTTTGTAACCTATCTCGTCATTCCTGACCTAACTATTTTTTATTTATGAATATGTGTATTTTAAACTTTGTCTATGAGTCCATGTATAGGTCATTATTTCTTGTGTACGTAGATTAATTCTTCATTCGGTTTTCTCCTTGACCTCTCATTACTTCCGGTTTATTCTGCTTAGTTTATAAATGCATTTTTATTGTGAAAATGTCTTTGTCGTATCGTAATACTGTTCTGTAAGCTTTGGTTAACTAATCGTTTTGTTTGTCTTTATCTCATACATTATTCATATAATACTAATATTATCATTTGTTTAATAATAATCTTGTAATTGAATTTAATTAAATTTTAAGAAAATTTGGTGATGACTCTGGGACTTTGCATCAATGTGCAGTAGTGGTTCAACACACTGGTGATGCACTTTTGATATGACTAGGGCATAATAATATAATAGATATTGATAATTAAATATAAATTTATGGTCTGCCTTGAATATGACAGACATATTATATGTTCATTGGTACATTTTCCCAGTACTACATTCTGACTTAACACATATAATTAATTAAATAAAATAATTATATAGGGATAATGCCCATAACTATTAAATACTAATATTAAGTGCATGATATAATTTCAGCATCTTAAATAAGTAAATATCATAACCATTTATGATAGATATTAGTAGGTACATATAGTATTATTACATAATATTAGATAGTTGTTGAACTTACAATACGTCGTAAAGGAATATGATAGTTGGTTGATTGGTTATATTGAATAACCATTTTTTATTGAATATATCAGTTGATTCAATAAGAGAGTCATAGATATATATATTTACCATGTTAACTTTAGAGCAACTTATAGTGAACGGACGGGAACTTGGTATGGAAGGTAACCATTTAAGATCATATATTAGGATACATTCGGCTATGAATAATTTGAGGTATAGTGATGAAGAAGTTGAAGCAGAAGTAAGGCGTATTGAGGAATTAGAAGAAGCTAAAAGGATATTTGCATTGGGGGAGAAGAAAATGCAACAGGATTTAGTGAAGGTAAATGAGGAGATACGAGAGGTGGACAATGTAGATAGTAAGTCGGATAGGGTTAATTCCACTTTAAGTACAAATTGTACACATATGGCTCAGATTCATGCGCCTAAATCTGAGGGTTTGAATTGGAGATTAAAGTTTGATACCCAAGAAGCGGTAATTCATGATTTAAAGAAGACCTCAAAGGAATATATGGATTCTCCAAACAAGTTAGTTGTTAAAGAAATAGGTGTTGATGATATGGTATCAGATAATACGTCTAGGTCAGACATAATGTCTTTTCTGAGGAATCTCCTCCAAGAAGGGATTAATGATGATTTCCAGGGCCAATACCTTGAAGATTTTGTATTAGATAATTTTTTATGAATGACTACAACCCATAAAAGCCAGATCCAAACCTCAGAAATGAGATATCTGAGGAAGGTGGTTGAAGTAACAAGAAGAGACATGGTACGCAACCAGACGATACGTCAAGGTCTAAAATGCCACCCCCTACAGACCCAAGTAGAACAGTCCCAACTAAGATGGTTTGGCCATGTCTACAGAATGGGAGAAGATCGGCTACCACGACAAGCATGGGAAACGAAGAGCCAAGGATCCAGACCCTCAGGACGACCCAGAGTCCGCTGGGAGGACAACATTAGACAATCTTTGAAGGACCGAGGACTAGAATGGAACCAGGCCAGGAGGAAGACAGCCGATAGAATAGTCTGGCGCTCTCTCTTCCAAACCTCTACACCTCACGGTAGAAGGGGAACGACTAAGTAAGTAAGTAAGTAAGTAATTTTTTTATGTCGTACGGCATCCGATTTAACAAATTTTGTGGATGTTAATTTTCATTCGGCCCCACATATGATTATAGCTAGGGACATAGCAGACTTACTAGGTGGAGTGTTTCGTACTTTTGTGGAATGGTACGTACACGTCCAACATGGTTTCATAATGAATAACATTCATAATGCTATTCTAGGCGACAATGATTATGATCAACAAACGCACAACACATGGAATAAGCAGAAAGGAGTGACAATTTTAGAAACCATTGATGAGAAAAGAGAAGAAGAGTTATTGGAGATTATTGCCAGTCAAGAAAGGACTATAAATGACTTGCGAAATGAGGTGAGTTTACTAAGGTTTGAAACCAATACTGATAATTCGAGATTGAGGACACTGGAAGTGGAGCTTGCAAATTCTAGGACCTCATTAGAATCCACTATAGAAAAAAATAAAGCGTTAGAGTCTGAGGTTGAGAAACTCACATTGAAAATTTCACAAGATAATGCCGCAGCCTACCAACGAAAACTACATGCACAGGGTGCGCACATTCAGTCATTGTTATCTGAAGTTGGTCGACTGAAAACAATTGATCAGACAAATGTAGCTTTAAAGCTAGAAACTCACACACAGAGTGTTAAGATTCAAGAGCTTACTTCAGAAGTAGCTCAATTGCAACCAATTAAGGAAGTTAAGAAAATCGCAGATAATAAGATTGATACTGAGTTAAGAGCAGATGGTCATACAGATCAGGCCATCCAATGCGAGCTGATTCTCACTGATGATGTGCAGTTAGGATCCATTTACTATGATAAGGAACAATATAAACAGTTCTGTCTAAATAGGGGCATTAAATCTAAGATTGAAATAGAAATAAGGAAAAATGATATTGCATCATTTGATGACAATAATGTAATGGATGTATGTCATACAGATAATGATAAATTTCATGAATTTTGTTTTAGACAGGAAAAAGAGATGGATGACGAGGTAATCTTAGTGAAACAGCTGCTGAATGACCAGATGGGTAAAGTGAAATCTTCCACGCATGACTTGGCATTATTGCGTGAAGAGATTAATGAATCTGGTATTAGTGTTACTGAATCCACCTCGAGTGATGATTGTTTCATTGATAACAGGGTGACTGCATTAGAAGAGTTACTCCTAAATGAGAAACAGAGATATGCTGAACTGGATAGGAAAACACAACAACAGATCTATGAACTGTCAACAGCATTGATCACACTCGATTCTTTAATGGATAAGGAGAAGAATACAAACACTAACTTGGATAAAATGAATAAAAGGCAGAGGCAGCAGATTACATTACTGAATTCGGAATCTGTTAGATTGAGAAAAAGAGTTGATGGTTTATTGGATGTCGTATTGAGTAAGAAAATAGTGTTCAATAGAAGGGATGATAAACCTATTACACGACATGCCGTCAATATTATGGGTGATACTAAGGTATCAACACACCCAGCGAAGATTAGGAAATCATTTCAAGGCAAGTACACCTTCCCTTGACAACAGAATACTGCCAATTCTGGGAATAAATCTTGGCGGAAGGATCAGATTGAAACTGATCCTAAGAAACCTTTTGAAGTTGAGAAAAAGGGAAAGGATTTTCCTAATGAAAATAATAATGTTAGGGTTAATATGAACCTACATAATAAAATTAAAACACATAAATCTGTCAGCAAGGTATTACTTCTGCCTAACAAGCATTCATGTACGACATGCATGAAACCTACTACCTAGGGTACTGATAGGTATCATCCTAACTTCAGTCAGGATGTCGATGTTAAAAGGGAAAGTTAATTCTTTGACAAAGAATACATATCGTCATTGTGCACAATTTCGTGACAATGATACTACATATATTGGAAAAAGTGCGTATTCTCGCACGGTGTTAGTGTGAAATCTGCCACAGGATACTACCTGGCAGGCACTTAGAAATTTTTTTGATTATACAGCAGTCAGTCATCGGGTTTTTCATTTCTTCCCTAACAATCTAGTCTTACATAGATTAGTTTATTGTAGGCGTTTGAATTAGATGACACTTTAGTACCTACATGTGACTATTCTAATCTGTCTGTTATCCAGGAAGAACAATCTTCTTTTCCTGAGGTACAGTTGGCGTTACCTGTACCTGTAGTACAACCTACTGAATCTTGGCAGGACGTAACCATCTCTTCGTCGGTTACACCACAACAGCATCAACAGATTGCTGATCTTTTACAATCCTATCCAGATGTGTTGACCGACGTTCCAGGTCACACATCAGTCATTAGTCATGACATCACTCTTAACGATGATACTCCAATTCGGGTACATCCCTATTCTGTTCCTCTACACTTTCTTACTAAAACTACTAAGGAACTTGAACAAATGTTATCTTTAGGGATTATTGAGACTAGTAATTCTCCATTTTCTTCTCCACTAGTTATTGTCCGAAAGAAGGACAATAACATTAGACTATGCGTCGACTATAGAAAATTAAATGCACAAACTGTAGTTGATAGTGAACCACATCCACTTCTTGACGACTTACTGCCACGTCTATCTACCGCAACTATATTCACTAAGATAGACTTAACTTAAATTTATTGGCAGATACCACTAACCGAAAAAGCTAAATACTACACAGCGTTTTCCACTCCGCAAGGTCTATACCAGTGGAATGTGATGCCTTTTGGGCTGGTTAATGCTCCAGCTACCTTTATTCGCATGATGCGACAAATTTTGTCAGGTAGATCAGACATCATCACATACATTGACGACATTTGCTTATTTAGTTCGTCATTTGAGGAACATTTTTCGGGACTTAAATATGTTTTGGAAACATTAAGAAAGAATAATTTAACTGCTAAACCTACAAAATTACAAGTAGCGTTTCATGAAATAACTTTTTTGGGACATATCATTGGAGCAGGATATATCCAAACACTTCCTAGTACGGTTTCTAAAATTTTAAACGTCTCCGTTCCTCAAACGAAGAAACAGGTTAGAAGCTTGTTAGGACTAGTCCAATATTACAGCAGGTTCGTACCTAACTTGTCATCTATCACGGCTGTTTTATCATCACTGTTAAAAAAAAAAAAAAAGACAGGCCAGTGAAGATGACATGGACTGGTGAGTGTAATAAAATCTTTCTTAAAATAATTGATATCTTCTCTAATCCACCTATTTTGAGACTACCTGATGCTTCCAAAAAGTTTATACTCCGTACAGATGCGAGTAATTATGGAATTGGCGCTTGTTTGCTCCAATATCATGACGACATCCTTCATCCATCATTGTATGTCTCACGGAAACTGAAGCCGCCTGAAATCAAATACTCCATTGTCGACCGTGAATTGTTGGCAGTTGTATGGGCGATAACCAAACTGGAGAAATTTCTGCTGGGAGCCCCATTCGTGGTCCAGACTGATCAGAAGGCTGTGGCATCACTACGACGGGCGAATCATAAAAGTCCTAAGTTCACCAGATTTGCTATTCTCCTTCAGCCTTTTGATTTCTCCATCGAGTACATTACAGGATCAGAGAACATCTTGGCAGATACTCTCTAGAAACCCTTCTGATGTCAGTTCATAAACAATAATACTCTTCGCAGAAACGTACCCAAGAGACATAGTACGATTGTTGCATTTTTGACATAGAAATGAACCATTGACTACAAAACAAGTATCTGCTTACTAGATACATACGTTATACGAAATGTACGAAATCAAATGACAATGTGTTCTTGTTTACGCCGGGACTTTGGTTGGTGTCCATTCAGGATAAAACTATTTGAAACAATTTCGGAAATAATAAATAAAATCTACTTGAACTAATTCAGTATGTGACATGAACTATTGGACGTTAAGAAGGTCGATGTTTATTCTGAATCAGAACCTTTGAACAATTTTTCTAATGGGAATTCACAAGGATCAATACTACGGATGGATCGCCATGTCTAATGTTAATTAATTTTAATTTAGTCGTTGGAGTAATGGAAATTAAAATGAAATGTGAGATAAATATAAAAAAAATGAAATATGAAAAAAATGAAAGAAAGAAAAGAAAGCTCACACAATTCTTATATAATATTCTTAGAATTACATAATCATGTTGCATATTTAATAATTATGTTGACACATTACATACTAGTTTATTATTTAGTTAGTTAAGTTAGATAGGTATTAACCACTTAACACAGATAATTAATATCAAACACACATAACTAAGTTAAAGTTATCCATTATTTTCTTTATCTACTTTACTTATCTTTTGGTTTTTTCTCTCTTTTCTTTTCTCATAACATCGTCTTTCATTTTCTTGCATTAGATTTTTAATAACTTGATTCCTAATACACACTTAATATAATTAACTAGTTTAATTTTAATTAGTTAGATTAGTCTTGACATGACATATCATTACGACAGACTTTAACTTAATTGAGTAATTAAATATTAACATTAGACATTTTCTTTAATCTAATATAACATTTATGTATAACATGATCGTTAGTATATTATATGACTGTTAGTTAGTCGACATGACCACGACACTGTTCTAGTCAGAACATCGTAGGCCATATGTCGCATTTTTGTTAAATTTTTCGGAATTATTCATTCAGATAGGTTATGAAAAAAATAAAAATAAAAAAAAAAATCTATCGATTTTTTATCCCCCCGGTGTACAGGGATTGTTACGGTAGTTTTATTGGCATCGTCTGCTAGAGGTTAGCAGCGTGCAGTTTTAGGGGTGACCACATTTAATATAATGTAAATAATTGTTAGTTTATTGAACGCGATACACACAATCGATTTATGACGTGGTAGCGTTGGTAAGGTCACGCTGGGTGACTAGGTTACCGTACCCTTTTTGTATTGACCGTCGAACTGAATAGACGTGTCCTCTAATCCTTCATATTACTGGACAAGGACTGTGATGCATGGACAGCATCTACGATGTAGGATTTAATATATACTTTCATGTTCAGCTTGCGTGGATTTGTTCTTCATGTGTAACCTGTAATAAACATATACGGACTCAACCCAAATGAATTATCAATTTAATCAAGTTGCTGAGTTCAAACCTTATGACAGGCAGAATGTTATTGACCCACATTCGCGTAATTTTCCAACAACAGCACGATCAAGAATTTAATGAATCAATGACCAGAACTAAAGATGCCCTATTGAACAATTAAGAAAAATAGCCTTCAACAACAATAACGAACGGACTGCAACAACCATATTAGGCGACCCTTTCTTTAGTAGTGTAGAAAGAGGTGCCATGATAGAGGATAGATTCGGAATGAATCTTCCATAAAATTGAATAAGACCTAAGAGACTTCGCACTTGCTTTTTTGTCTTAGGAATAGAGATGTTAAGTATCTTAGTGATATTATGGTCCTCTGTCTTTAGGAAACCATGACCCACTCGATGGCCTAGGAAAGAAATTTCGCTAAAACCAATGCAGGCTTTAGAGGGTTTCGCTGTCAGGTTATACTCGCGTAGAGTAGATAGTAATTCAACTAACCCCGAATAGTGATCTTCCCAAGTATCGCTGAAAAGACAGATGTCGTCTAGGTACGCGATGACATCTGACCGATAAGATAGGATTCGACGCATCATGCGTACGAATGTAGCTGGTGCGTTCATAAGGCCGAAAGGCATGAAATTCCATTGAAAAAGGCCTCTAGGTGTAGAAAAAGCCGTAATTGGTTTGGCGCGTTCAAATAAAGGAACTTGCCAATATCCTTTAGACAAATCAAGTGTAGTGAAAAAATGAGATTTAGAAAGCCTAGTAAGTAGCTCTTCTAGTAAAGGCATAGGTTCAGCATCAAACTTCGTAACCTGATTCAATTTGCGATAGTCAACGCAAAGACGTATGTTATTGTCTTTTTTCTGAACAATAACCATCGGCGAAGAATATGCAGAAGTGGATGGTTCAATTATTTTTAAATCTATCATCTCATCCAACTCCTTCTCAACCTGTGCTTGAAAATGTATAGGGATAGGATAAGGTCTGACCCTAATAGGATTATGGTCAGTTAGAATAATGTCATGTTCAATAACATGAGTTTGTCCAGGGATGTCAGTAAGGACATCCTGAAATGTTTGTAACATAGCCGAAACTTGTCGCTGTTCTCCTAGAGATAAATCAGGAGAGACAGTAACATTTTTCCATGATTCACTCGAATGAAGTGGAATCATCGGAAGCGGAAGATTAACATCCGAAAAACTTGTTTCCTCATCCTGTATTACCGACAGTGATGAGTAATGACCATGTTGGTCTGGTGAATCGTCCGTTGCCTGGAAAATAGGCTGTAAATAATCCGGACGTTCATGGAATTCCGTAAGCATATTGATGTGGAAGGTTTTATGCTTTCCATCAATATTGACAATGTAGTCAACATCGGAAATTTTCGAGATTATATCGTACGGACCTTTCCAAGAAATAAGAAGTCTGTTTTCCCCACACTGGCCACCAGTGTTGCTTGGTTGTTTGCAATTGTGTTCGAAAGGTGTTGATGGGTGTTGTCAGAATGACGACAAACAAAAGAGTCAACTCGACCTACGCAGTGGTGTATAGACATGGAGTGAGGATACAGTACATGCGAATGATGGCAAACGTCCGTTAGAGTTGACAAATAGACCAATCTCACTCACTTATGGCTGGAAGTCATTTACACCAACTACTGTGTACGTTTCATACAGTTTAATTGGAACGATCACACTTGACAGCACGGGTACAGTGACATCAGACAGGTTGGCATAAATCATAATAATGTTGATCAATGAAATACACGATCACATGGGCATTCATGTTGCATAACAGTAACAATGGAATGTCAGTAAACAAGCACTCATCAATTCCAATATATATCGTCTGACTTTACTGACAGAGCACGTCAGTTCATAAACAAGGTTCAAGATGGTTCCTAGACCTAACCTCGTCTAGTGAAGATTCATTTAGGTAAAGTTCAGCACATATTTTTTTAATAACAATATTGAACCACTAGTAGTGGGTTCTCTTCTGTAGCAGTGATCTCTGGACTCATCAGGTGATAGTAAGGGGGCATCCCTGTTCTCTCCTCGATGATTGAAAAATATAGAATTCAAAATGGCTTCTCCTCCCGGTGAGTTGTCGCTCACCCAGGATACAAACTACAAAGCGCAATCAAAGCTGATCATTCATTAAATGTCCTCATTGCTTTGTAGATTCTACCATTGATACTATTGACTTCATCACATAATATGGTGCTGCTAGGTATGAATGTCATCTTCATCTGGTTAATATTCATCTAAACGTACAACCGTACGACTGCTCATCGAATACAATGCCTCAGGAAAAGTTCATAAGAAATGCGTCTTTACCTTGGTATCAGAAATACACTAGAATATGATTCTGCCATTCCTTGGCAGTAAGAATAAACACTGGGGTGAATAATACATGGTATGTCTAAAGAGACTACCTCTTTCCCCACTAATATAGAGATCACTTTTCAGGCGGCAGGCCGCTACAATAACTCAGCACCCATCAGGGCGGAACCTTCTCACCTCCACCTAGCGACACATCCGCCGAACTACCTTTTACCCCGAGTTCGACACCGAAGATATAGTTCGACTTAGACATACAAAGATATTAAGATATAAGACAGACTCGTCCTACATAGGCAAGAAATACACATAGATTCGGGCCATAGATATTCTGAAGCAAGAACAATCTATTTCTAACCAAACAAAGAATAGATCGCTGTAAACCTAGATCCTTACGCTGAGTTCGATATTCAGGAAAGATAACCCATATAATAAAAGTATAAGTTCAACATGGGTGATCTCGCTTTGACCAGGAAAATATTTCGATCCACAAAATAAATATTATAATAAGTATATACATTGTCAGACAAACAATTACATTTTACATTTGTATGCATCAAAACAGTAATCTGTGCGCCACACAAAAGAATATGTGCGCAACAGAGAGAATCTTTGAAGGCTGCTTATAGCAGTTATAAGTACAAGATGGAAGCGAGGGCTAATTCTTGTATAAGGGCATAAATAGGGTCCAAACAGACTTGTGTGAGCTGAGTTGGAGAAAACGATAATACCCATACCACAGAGCAAGGGGTAAAAACGTAGATGCAGAGGCGGAATGACAGGAGGGTGATTATAGAGGTAAGGAGTGAGACGAAAAAGAGGACTTGAAAGTTGTGTCATTAGTAGAAATACAAGTCATTAGGAAAAACGAGAAAAAGTTGAAAGGCTGAATTGCAGTCGTGGCGAGAAACGAGAGTAAAGTGAGGGCTGAACCATAGTTGAGTGTTGATTGTGGTATATAATTTAAGAAGGTAAAACTTGTTAAAGTTATAGGTTAAATTGATAATTAAGAAGTTAATCATGTTATTATTTAAGTATTAGAATTTGTAAAGAATTTGTTCATGTTAGTTAGTATTGGGTGATTTGGGAAAGGGGAAGGTTATGGATCAGTGGGAGATAGGACCAGAGGAATTATGCTTTAGACATCATTTTTTCTTTGAGGGACCCTGGGGTGAATATGTCACAGGAGCCGTGACATACAGACAAAATGACGTAATAAAAAGGAATAGTGGACCGACTATAAGGAGAAGAAAAAGGTACTCTCGATGCGGATGACAGAAAAGAAAAGACATTCGAGAGACCAAACGTTATACAAAAAACGATGACGACACAGTAGGTTACAAGATGTCCCCTGAACCAGAAGGGCGCTCCATTTCACCCCAAGGAGAAAAGATCAAGAATAATGAAAGAACTGAGAAAAAGAACTAGAGGCCAATCAACTCTGTATTAGCCGCTTATTCACGAATATGAATTACCCCATCCTTGACAATTGGTAAGTGCGTTTAATTGTCGAAGGAAGGAGCAGTTGAAAAAGAATATATCAGAATTTCGAAGCCACCTAAATTATATAGCTGGAGCTAAATAAAAGAACTATAAACTTTTCAAGTGACTGTGTCTTATTGTGTACCTCCAAGTGGGGTAGTGAATTTGCTTAACTGTTATATAAGTTAAAGTTGGAAAGATTGGTTTCACCACTCACCCACCACTGTCCACCACAACAACAGACCACCACTATCACAACAGACCACTATACGATCACACACCCAAATCACGGGCCAACAAAGGAGGCAGTTACCTAAAGACAGTTATTATCGTCGGGCGCTGCCATAGATGATGACGGCAACATGTGACAGGTGATTCTGAACTTGCTGAGATACTGCGGCCTATGTAAAGATCACTCTGGGATTGCTACAGACTTTTATTGATCACGCTGTGACAGCAGTATATGTTATGTGACTACTTTACATATTTAAAAAAAATGTTTCTTTACACAGACTGTCCTCTACTTACGATGAGGCTCTGTTCCGACGACCCAGTGGTAAGTCAATATGGTAGTAAGTTGGAAACCCATATATGCTACATGAACCATAAAGCTGTGTTAAACAATTAACATGCTGAATGCCAAAATGGGTTGGTCTGTTCTGTTAAAAAATGTAACAGAACAAACCAACCCATTTTAGCATTCAGCATGTTAATTGTTAACTCTTTGTTTATAGTGAAATAATAAAATGTACAAATTATAACATAAAATTACCATACTGATGTTATCGTACGGCAAATGGAGTGGCCATTATTAAACTTTATAACAAAATGCAGAAGACTACTGCACCCTTAAGCATGCAGCAAGTGGTGGCTAATATGAGGTTGCGCATGAGGCTGGCAACATCATTGTGTAAAACACAGTGCTACACATACCACTGCCGTGAGAACACAGAAATGCTTTGGTGCAGGTTTCCTGTAAGACAGCCAGCTACAGTGGTGGCAGCACTGGGAGCAAAAGAAACATGATGACCTGTAATATGTTATTAGTTAATGCAAATATGGCGACCAATGAATACGTACCGTATATACTCGAGTATAAGTCGAGAAATTTATTCGAATTTTTTACTTTAAAAAACAGGACCCCGACTTATAGTCGAATCAAACAAATTTAAGATTCTGGAAACTGGTCAGTGTTGCCCTCATATATTGGTATAAACTTCAGACATAAATATGCTGCATCATTAAATGTTTTTAATGAAGTATCTTAAGTAATACATTAAAAAATGGATTCAAATGAAGAATATTGGGATGTGTTCTTTGATGTCACCCTTGTAAGTCACCAACATGGTTAGGGTTAGGATTAAGGTTATGGTTTAGGATTCCTAAACCTAACCATAATCCGTAGCTCTTTTTATTGCATCTCTGAATTCTTTTATAAGGTCGCATGAAACACAAGGCCCACTGTTCTTCATTTCAACCAAACATTTGTAAATCAATTTTATTATGCTTTTAATCGTGGTTATTATTAAAATTTACCTAAAAAGGAGCCTAAGACAAAGACCTTGTGTGTTATAAATGTTTATACAATACCAAAACCTACCCTCTGTCCTGTGCTTGCTGTTCTTAGTCTTCTATCATTTACAAGACACAGTATTAAGGTCTTTGTCTTGTGTGGACTGACCTATACTGTATAATAGGGGAACAACAGAAGTGATTGCATCATTAATAGGCTGGACTGCCCATGGTAAACTTCCAGTGTTATGTGTTGCGGGTCGCACTAATGACCCGTCATCGAAGCATCATTTATTTGGTGATGTCTAGATGGTAGGGAGGATAGTGTGATTCGCTTGCATAGCTAGGCAGGGTTGTTGCACGAAAGGTCAGTCCTGGGTTCGAGTCCTGGGTAAGCCACTCACATCTGTTGTTTTTCTGTTGTCTAGTTTTCTACTTCTTTATTTTTTACGAGTGCCTGAAAACATACCTTTATGTTTGTCTAATATTTATTTACTGTTTACAGGCCTCGGGTTTCCCTTTCTTATGTGTTATAAATAGAAACAAAATGCAAGGAAATAGAAGACATGGAAGCAAAGCACATGACAAGGGATATGCATGACGAAAAAAGAAATTATCAAATAGGTCGAGGTTTGCCCAAGGAGGAAGCTGTATCAAGAACAAAAATGGTGTAATCTTACTTGATGAGAAAGACATATCAGACAGATGGGCAGAGTATGTAAAAGAACTATTTGAGGCTAACAGAGGTAAAAAAAACATCACCAGATTCTAATGAAGGCTCAAACATTCTCAGATCAGAGGCAGAGAATGCAATACATATGATACAAAAAGGAAAATCAGCAGGCATGGACAACATACAAATTGAAATGATAGAAGCCCTGGAGAGATTTGGTATAGATATAATCACAGATGCAATGATATATACAATACAGGATATATACCACATGACATGAAGACATCAGTCTTTATAACATTGCCCAAAAAACCTAATGCAACAGAATGTTCAGACTTCAGAACAATCAGCCTGATGAGTCATGCAATTAAAATACTGCTCAAAATCATAAAGGAAAGAATAAAAAGTAAGGTAGACAGCGAAATCCAAAAACAACAGTTTGGTTTCAGGCGTAACAGTAGAACAAGAGAGGCAATATTTTGCCTAAGAATATTAGCAGAAAAATATGCAGAGGTCCAAAAAAGTATGTACATGTGCTTCATTGACTATAAAAAGGCTTTTGACAGAGTCCATCACGAGAAAATAATTGAATGCCTCGAAGACATAGGTATTGATGGAGAAGAAATAAGAATACTCAGTAACCTTTATTGGGAGCAAACTGCTACAGTAAGATCTGGAAGGAATTATTCACCAAACATAGACATAAAAAGAGGTGTCAGACAAGGTTGTGTGCTGTCCCCCTTCCTATTTAATCTATACACCATAACAAATTTTCAATCACATACAGAAAATGACAGGACTGAACATCAGTGGAAGGTCAATAAACAACCTTAGATATGTATATGATACCATGTTGTTAGCTGAAAGTGAACAGGATTTACAAGAACTAGTGAAGCAAGTGAACAGTATAAGTCATGAATTGGACATTAATAATGAGAAAACAAAAACTATGATAATTAGCAAAACAGACGATAAGCAGACATTAAAGATATGCATAAATGGGAAAATCCTGGAACAAGTCAAGAGCTTCTCATATCTTGGTCATATAATAACAGAAGATGGCAGATGTGAAACAGAAATCAAGAAGAGAATATGAATGGCCAAAGAACATTCAACAACATGAAACATATACTGACATCTAAACAGTTAACTCACAAATTAAAACTGAGAATCATAAAATGTTATATATATTCTGCACTACTGTATGGTATAGAAACATGGACAATGAATAAGCAATTGGAAGAACGAATTGAGACTTGAGAAGTGGATATAAAGAAGATGGGGTACATCTCATGGAAAGGGAAGAAAACAAATAAGGAGGTCCTAGAAAATCTAAGTATGAAAAGAGAACTAATTAAGGAGATCAAAATTAGGCAGATAAAATATTTTGGCCACATAAAAAGACATAACACCTTGCAGAAGACCATAATAGAAGGGAGAGTTGAAGGCAAATGTGCAAGAGGAAGAAAGCGCTATAAGTGGGAAGATAACATCAAGAGATGGACAGGAAAGAGTCTATCAGAGTGCACCACCAAGACAAGAGACAGAAGATGGAGATCCATTACAGCCAACCTTCGTTGTGGAGATGGCAGCTGATGATGATTATTAAAATATACACTCGATGCAGATACAAACGATCTATAAATAAAAAATATCCGTCATGCTTTCTTTATTTCCTGTCATGCGTACACCAGCATGCACAGCTGTTGTAAACACACCCGCATTTAGTAAAAAAAACAAAATGTGCTCTGGAAGTGCTATTACAATGAGTTTGAAAAGAAAGTGTACTTCTTATGAGGCTGGCTCTAACTGCGCAGCCGACTTAATTGGCCACTAAATTGATAGATGTTCAGGCAAAATGGAAGACACGTCCCACGGTTTTCAATTACAACCCTTGCTAGATATGTCAAAAACAAAACCAACAAGGAGAGGGAACACTTCATGGTTTCCAGCTCTTGAATAACTAAATGAATGGATTTTAACTCAACGGCAAAATTGTTGCATCATTACTCGATGATCCTTATGAATTCACGCCCTTCACTTGAAAAGGAATGAGAAATATCACGTCATAAATATAGAAATTTCTTGAATCTGCAGGCTGGTGTGGCGTTTAATTAACCGCTTTTCGCCGTCTCTTCGTCAATGCACAAAAATTACCAGCAGCTTTGGAATGAAAAAATTCTAGCTTTTCATAAATTTAACATTGAAGCATCTTTTTTTTTTTTTACTTCGACTCATCGGTCGGGTCATTCATTTTGGATGTTTTTTAGGGTCTAAAAGTCTAGGGGTTGACTTATAGTTGGATCGACATACTTGAGTATCTACAGAAGTTTCTCTATCATTAGCTTACCTGATTAAACCTCTGATTAAATGGCTGGGATAGGCCCTGAAGACGTTGTTGCTGCTGCTGCTGTTGCTGTAACTGCAGCAACCTCTGCTGTCTCTCCCTGTCCTGCTTCTGTCTATCAATCTGCCTATGCCGTTGTTGATACAGCAAATTCTGACGCACCATAATAGCTGTGTTTAGACCAGTTGGGCGTAACTGGGATACCCCACTTTGTAAAGCAGTGGCAAGAGGACCTGAAATACAAACCAATGTAACAGTGTGAGACTTCGTTAATTAATTAATTCTTCTTTTGCGCTCGGTTTGTTAGTCATGCTAAATCTGCAGGCCTATCACCAGGACAAAGTCCACAGTCTTTTCTAGATCCACGCGGCAGCCCCACAGCTTTAGCCTAAGCTCAGCACCTTCTGGCCAGGTCTGGCATCATAGGTCATCATCAGATGGGCAGTTTTGGAGAATGAGTTAAGGGGTCTGGATTCTGGTTCTACATGGACTTCATTAGAATGAGACATCCTAAGGTGACAGAAATGGCTTGGGAAACTACAGTGGCCAGTTCTCAGGTGCAAAAGGATGGTCTGCTGGCGTCTATGAAGCTGGTGGGTTGAAGCTGTTAATCAAGTTAGTTAGTTTTTCAGTCCACTTTTGACGTGAAGCATTTTGGGGAGCTCATATTTTCATTCTTGAATCAACACACTTGGCTCAAAAAAGCAAACTTCAGTTCCCCACTACACTTCATGGCACAAAAAAATAAAAAAAGTAAAAGTTCTCTGGACACGGACCATGTCTGACATTGACAGGATTGAGCTGGTAAGAATACACTATTTATCATCTGCAGTTTCCATACTGACATTTGGATGCTTGAATAGTGGGGACATCTGGTAAGACACTGCAATGGCTTTTTGACACTCTGTCAATCAGTCTCAGCTAATAAACAGTTATGATCTCAACTTTCTTGACAGCAAAAGTAGACCTGAAACATCAAGTGAAGTTTCCATGGAGATCTCAAGAGATAAAGAAAGATTAGGACTGCTGCACACTCAGGAACGTCATGTAAGGTGACTAATTTGTGGTTATGCCTGGGGCTGGGAGAAGATCAGCTACCCGACAAACAGAATGGGAGAAGATCAGCTACCTGACAAACAGAATGGGAGAAGATCAGCTACCTGACAAAAAGAATGGGAGAAGATCAGCTACCTGACAAACAGAATGGGAGAAGATCAGCTACCTGAAAAAAAGAATGGGAGAAGATCAGCTACCTGACAAAAAGAATGGGAGAAGATCAGCTACCTGACAAACAGAATGGGAGAAGATCAGCTACCTGACAAAAAGAATGGGAGAAGATCAGCTACCTGACAAACAGAATGGGAGAAGATCAGCTACCTGACAAACAGAATGGGAGAAGATCAGCTACCTGACAAACAGAATGGGAGAAGATCAGCTACCTGACAAACAGAATGGGAGAAGATCAGCTACCACAATAAATATGGGAAACCAAGAGCCAGGGATCCAGACACCCAGGATGACCCGGAATTCACTGGGAGGACAACATTAGACAATCTCCGAAGGACCGAGGACTAGAATGGAACCAGGCCAGGAGTAAGACAGCCGATAGGATAGTCTGGTGCTCTCTCTCCGGCAAACCTCTACTCCTAACGGTAGAAGGGGAACGACTAGGTAAGCAATAATGGAGCTGGTAACCTCATTATGCAGACCAAACTACCACAGAGGCCACTGTTGCACAGGCATACATCTGCTTGGTGCAAGCTTTCTGCGGGACCAACTGCAGTGGTGGCTCCATGCTTCATATGGAGCATAAAAGAAAATGATGTAGCTGTGTAACTTCATAAATAGGTGCTTATGCATAATAGAAGGACTGGAATGGTGTGACAGGATCACTGATTTGGAATTGATGACAAGATCACTAATGTGGAACTGATGACAAGATCACTAATGTGGAACTGATGAGAAGATCACTAATGTGAAACTGATGACAAGATCACTAATGTGAAACTGATGACAAGATCACTAATGTGGAACTGATGACAAGATCACTAATGTGGAACTGATGACAAGATCACTAATGTGGAACTGATGACAAGATCACTAACGTGGAACTGATGACAAGATCACTAATGTGGAACTGATGACAAGATCACTAATGTGGAACTGATGACAAGATCACTAATGTGGAACTGATGACAAGATCACTAATGTGGAACTGATGAGAAGATCACTAATGTGAAACTGATGACAAGATCACTAATGTGGAACTGATGACAAGATCACTAATGTGGAACTGATGACAAGATCGCTAATGTGGAACTGATGACAAGATCGCTAATCTGGAACTGATGACAAGATCACTAATCTGGAACTGATGACAAGATCACTAATCTGGAACTGATGACAAGATCACTAATCTGGAACTGATGACAAGAACTAGACAAACATCAGTAAAACAAGAGGTGAGGAGAAGACGCTGGACATAACATTAAGACATCTAGCTGATGCCATTACAAGCCAGTCCCTGTGATGGAAACCTCAGGGTAAAAGAAATTGAGGGAGACCAAAAAATACATGATGAAGACAGCTGGAGACAGAAAAGAAAGAGATACAGTAGAATGGAAAAACTTTGAGAACAAAAGACAATTGTTGATGACCTGTGCTCCATGTTATTGATGATGATGGTGGTCATAACACAAATGACAAAGATAACTGTGTGAGTACTGTTACTCTTAATATGGATATAGCTAAGTGTGTGGCTATGATTTTAACTCTGGAGAAATCATAGGAAGGACGTGAAACAGATGCCAATATAACTATGTGTGAGTTAATATTGTTAATCATCGGCATAGCTAAGGATCCCGTTAAACGCCCATTGAGACATATTGGGAATATGGTGTTAGGCCCATATTTTCTTGACCATCGGCACACTAGGGGTGATGTGGTCAGCTAAGCATGTAGAATATATATGATCTTAACGTTATTTATTACACTTGTTTTTACTGGTGCCCAAAAGGGGGGGCCAAAGAATAGTAACACTGTCCCCTGCTATTTTAAAAAGCGACTAAGAAAGGTTGGGACTGGAACCAGCTACCCCATCCCATAAAAACTTTATGCCACAAACAAACAAAAAACTTGAACAAACAAGTCAGCTAATGAAAAAACCCCAGCCATTCACGTCAGAAGGTCCTCTCATAAACAATGAAGAAGACAAGGAAAGACCTTGAGCTGATGGTACAGGACATGATGGTACAGGACATGATGGTGTAGGACATGATGGTGCAGGACATGATGGTGCAGGACATGATGGTACAGGACATGATGGTGCAGGACATGATGGTGCAGGACATGATGGTACAGGACATGATGGTACAGGACAAGATGGTACAGGACATGATGGTACAGGACAAGATGGTACAGGACATGATGGTACAGGACATGATGGTGCAGGACATGATGGTGCAGGACATGATGGTACAGGACATGATGGTGCAGGACATGATGGTGCAGGACATGATGGTACAGGACATGATGGTGCAGGACATGATGGTGCAGAACATGATGGTGCAGGACATGATGGTACAGGACATGATGGTACAGGACATGATAACTTGGGATATGTTTGTTGAAGGCCTATTCTCCTTGGAGAACTCAAAGACAAAGAGGAAGAAGAATGCTGTTAATGGCAGTAGAGAACTTGAATGACTAGCCAGCATAACTGTGTGAGAGTTATTATAGTTTAATGGCAGTAGAGGACATGAATCACTAGCCGGCATAACTGTGTGAGAATTATTATAGTTAATCATGGACATCACTATGTATGTATCAAAGATCTGAACTTTACTAAGAGTGCAGTTGGAAATGAAACAAAAACCAGTAATTTTTTCTTTCTCTTTTTTTTTTTGAGTAATTCCCATGGGTCTCTGAGGAGACAAAGAAAGATAAGGACTACTATCCCCTGCCACAGGCATGTCCTCTCACAGGCATGTCCCCCCCACAGGCATGTCCTCCCACATGCATGTTGTAGAAGTCAATTAATGTGAGCTCATGCACAGGCATAATTACCTCATCGTTTAAAATAAATAGCTACAGAAGCTACTGCTACAAGAGCATACGGATGCTCTGGCTAAGGTTTCCTGCAGTGGTGGAACTGTCCTTCAAAAATAGCAAAATTCTAGTGAATTACACTAGTCAACAACCAAAATGTACCAGAAATGAAAATAGCTGATCTTAACTAATTTTGGCGTGCTGAAAACGAAAATGACATTAAAAAATGTTGATTGGCTCTAGTTTTCAAGATATATGCTACTAGTTTATTTAATTATTGTCAATTTATATATATGATGCAACTGTTGTGGGCGATTGCATAATTTTTTTCTAAAGACCAATAAAAATGTAACTAGAAGTTGATGATGCAATCCTACCTATGATTACATCACCTTTGTGTATAAATATCTTATCTCTGATAAAATTTTGTGCATTTGTCCTTATCAAAAGTATCGTAGTTAGAAATGCCTAGGACATGTGTGAACAGTGGTGAGGTGACATTTCTATCACAAAAACGAAATATAACTAAAGTGATTAAGAAGGCGTACAGTTTGTATTTTGGCTGCAGAATAGGAGATCAAGATAAGAGCTGGGCGCCACACATATGCTGCAATACATGTGCAGCACATCTTAAACTGTGGTTGACTGGCAAAAGGCAAGCTATGCCTTTTGCAGTCCCAATGATTTGGAGAGAGCCCACTGATCATCTCAACAACTGTTACTTTTGCATGGTCCCTCCAATTTGGAAAGGCATATCAAAGAAGAAAAAATGGACTCTGGAATATCCAAACATCCCCTCTGCAATACGTCCGGTACCACATGGCGATGACCTACCAGTTCCCAAAGTGCCAGAATCATTTTCAGCTGCTTCCACTGATGAAGAAGAGGACATTGGTGGTCCTGAACCATCAACCTCAAGCGACCCAGATTTTAAGCAAACTACATCCACTAAACCACACTTAATAACCCAAGGTGAACTGAATGATCTTGTAAGAGATCTGAATTTACCGAAGAACAAGGCAGAGCTTTTGGGTTCCAGATTGCAACAGTGGAATCTCCTGGCAGAAGATGTTACAATTTCTGTGTATAGGAACCGCCAGAAACCGCTTATTACATTCTTTTTCAAAGAGGGTGACCTTTTCTGCGTGCCACAACATTTCTGGTTTAATGGCAGCCCTCAAAATCAATTACATACCGGAAGAGTGGAGGCTTTTCATTGATTCATCCAAGACGAGTCTTAAAGCTGTTTTGTTGAATAATGGTAATGTGTTACCGTCAATTCCAGTTGGTCACGCAGTTCATATGAAAGAAACTTATGAAAACATTAAGCAGCTTTTGAAGTGTATAAACTACGATCATCATCATTGGTCACTTTGCGGTGACTTAAAATTGGTCGCTCTTTTGCTTGGACTACAGGGTGGATACACCAAGTACTGTTGCTTTCTCTGTGAGTGGGATAGCCATGCACGAAGTGACCATTACATCAGAAGACATTGGTCAATCAGGCAGTCATTGCAGCCTGGCAGTAAGAACGTTGAGAACCCAGCACTTGTCGACACCAGCAAGATTTTGTTGCCACCCTTGCACATTAAGCTGGGTCTCATGAAAAACTTTGTCAAGGCAATGGAGAAAACAGATGAGGCTTTTAAATACCTCATCAGAAAATTTCCAAGACTGAGTGAAGCTAAAATAAGAGAGGGAGTATTTGTTGGTCCGCAAATTCGAAAACTTCTTCATGATGACGAGTTTCTTTGCGTGTTGCATGGCAAGGAAAAAGCAGCATTGCTAGCATTTAAGTCAGTGGTGGACAGTTTTCTTGGAAACAACAGATCTGATAATTACAATGAAATTGTAGAAAATCTCCTTCTGAAGTATAAGAGTCTTGGCTGCAACATGTCTTTGAAAATTCATTTTCTGGATTCTCATCTGGATTTCTTTACGTCAAACTGTGGAGCGGTCAGTGATGAGCATGGTGAACGATTTCACCAGGACATTGCTGCTATGGAGACAAGGTATCAAGGCAATTGGAGCCCTTCAATGCTTGTTGATTACTGTTGGACTGTGACAAGAGACACCTCATCGATTGACTACAAGAAGCAAGCAAAGAGAGCTCGAACAGCGACTGAATAATGATGGAATGGGTTCAAATGTGCCTTTTAAAAACATGATATGTGAACTTTAAATAATGTTTTTATTTTTTCTATCATTTTATGTTGAAATATCAATTAATTGAGTATGTAACCACAATTTTTATAATGCTAAAGTAGAAAGACTAGCTGTTCACCCCAGAAAATTAAACAAGCATACGTTATTTGTATTACTGTAATGTAAATTCATCATTTAATAAAAAACCAGAGCCAATTGGTGAATTTCATTATGATATTTGAAATCAGCATGTCAAAATCAATAAGAAATGGTATATTTAATTTCTGGTACAAATAATTTTTGAAAATTTGTTGACTAGTGTTATTTAAACTTCACACAAGAATTGAACAGAAGAAATACAAAATTAAAAACTACCTCTGGGAGGTGTAAATCCTGGCTGTTGTTGTTGATGAAGTTGTTGCTGCTGCTGCTGTTGTTGCTGCTGCTGTTGTTGCTGCTGCTGCTGCTGCTGTTGTTGTTGTTGTTGTTGTTGTTGTTGTTGTTGTTGTTGTCTCTGCTGCTGCTGTTGTTGCAGTCCTGGCATTCCTGGATTAAATGTTCCCTGCATTCCTTGTCGAAGGCCTTGTATGCCTGTGTTGTAACCAGGTAAGCCTTGAGCTGGACCCATGGACACTTGACTCATTTGTTGTTGTTGTTGTTGTTGCTGCTGCTGCTGAGAGGGCACACCTCCCTGAAGCTGCTGCTGAAGAGAGTGCTGCAAAAAAAGGGCCCAAAAAAAAATTCTGATGAACAGCCAATATTATCGAGCATGATGGGAAGACTGGGCAATCTTGTTGTCTAACCCGATTTATCAACTTTATCAAATTTCTGTGTTCCTTGAAGCATAAAAGCTTCCTTTAGAAGCATAAAAGCTTCCTTTAGAAGCATAAAAGCTTCCTTTAGAAGCATGAGAGCTGCGGTAACACAGTGGTTAGTGCACTGGCTTCACAGCTTGGCAGTCCATGGTTCAATCCCCAGTTGAGGTGGGATTTTTTAGACTGCAAACGGCTCTGGGGTCGACCCAGCCTCAGGAATTGGGTACCAGATCAACTCTGGGAAGGTTAAGGCGGCCGGCTTGATGCTGACCACATCACCCCTAGTGTGCCGATGGTCAAGAAAATATGGGCCTAACACCATATTCCCAATATGCCTCAGCAGGCAAGTAAAGGGATCCTTTAAGAAGCATGGAGTAAACTCTGCAGCTAATCCCCTTACAGAATAGATGCACCAAGTATTCGGATACTCTTGTAGTGGTGGTTTCTGTAGTGATTTGTTTCACATGATGAAGTTGCCATGCTTACGTACAATCTCATTTTAATTGCCTTGTTTGACATGATGAAGTTGCCATGCTCACGTACAATCTCATTTTAATTGCCTTGTTTGACATGGCTGAGGGAGCAGTAGTCGCTATTCTTTCTTTGTCTTAACAGACTTCTCGAGGCAAAGAGACCAGGTTAAAACAACCAGGTCACATCAAGCTCCACAAGCTGCAAAAATGGACTCTGCTCTGCTTATGAGGTAGGGAAGGAAATGGTAGTGAGGAGGAGAACGGGTCACCCCACCTCACAACGGTGAGACCTAATACAAGTGAAATCTCTAACACTTGACTATCTACTGCAGTAACTACTAGGGGACAACCTGCAGTGAGGAACAGAACAGGCCACCTCACCTCACAAAGGTAAGACCTAATACAAGTGAAATCTCTATCTACTTCAGTAACTGCTAGGGGGCAACCTATCCCTTTTTTTAAATAAAGACATTTCACAGAGTAGTTCCCGGGGCCTAGGAGAAGACAAAGAAAATTAGAACCACTGTTGCCACAGGCTTGGGGTATGAGGTGACTAGCGTGAAGCTGCACATGAAGTTGCACATGAAGCTGCACATGAAGTTGCACATGAAGCTGCACATGAAGGTGGCAACTGCATCATGTAAAACAAACTGCTACTGAAATCACAGCTACAAGAGCACATAACTGCTTCGGTGCAGGTTTTCCGCCAATGGAACCAGCTGCTGTGGTGGTTCCATGCTCCATGGGGATAAATAACAAAGGGAAATGATGATGATGTTGAAGACCAAGCACAACACCCAAGATACAAGTGTCTAAGGCTCTCAGGTGAACAGAGTGTGTCATTATACAGATCACAAGAAATGCCCAAGCCCCCCCGCTGGAATATTTCCGAATGCCAAACAGCAAGAGTGAACGCATAATGTAAAAGAATAAAAACTTTTACTGACTGAAGATTAGACAAGAATTCAAAATCACAATTCAAAACACCAAGAAAATGGACTGAAGATTTGAAATGAATTCAAAATCAAAACGCAACAAGATAAGAAAATTGCCAGAAGATTTCAAAATTCAACAAGCCAAGAAAATGGCCAGAAAAATAGACAAAAATTCACAATCACAATTCAAAAAACCAAGATAATGGCCTCAAGATTAGACGTGAATTCAAAATATCAATTCAACAAGCCAAGAAAATAAATTGAAGACCAGAAAAGAATTCCAAGTCAAAATTCAACAAGATAAGAAAATGGCCTGAAGATTTGACAATAATTCAAAATCAAAATTCAACATGCCAAGAAAATAAACTGAAGATCCGACAAGAATTCATTATCACTACTCAACAAACCAAGAAAATGACCTGACGATCCTACAAGAATTCATTAACACTACTCAACAAACCAAGAAAATGGCCTGAAGATCCGACAAGAATTCATTATCACTACTCAACAAACCAAGAAAATGGCCTGAAGATCCCACAAGAATTCATTATCACTACTCAACAAACCAAGAAAATGGCCTGAAGATCCGACAAGAATTCATTATCACTACTCAACAAACCAAGAAAATGGCCTGAAGATCCTACAAGAATTCATTATCACTACTCAACAAACCAAGAAAATGGCCTGAAGATCTGACAAGAATTCAAAATCACAACTCAACAAATGAAGAAAATGGCCTGAAAATTAGATAGTAACTCAAAATTACAATTCAACATGCCAAGAAAATTAACTAAGACTCAAACAGATTTCAAAGTCAAAATTCAACAAGATAAGAAAATAACCTGAAGATCTGACATATCTGCGTGATGTTGACCATGTCACCCCTAGTGTGCTGATGGTCAAGAAAATATAGGCCTAACACCATATTCCTCAATGGGCGTGTAACAGGATCCTTTTACTTGTACCCTATAAATACACAATTCAACATAGAGAAAATACGACATGAAGATCAGCAAATTTAAGACAGAAGCTTTGCAGATCAGTACATCACCAGGCCCATTCAAAAGAGTGTCACCAACATTCAGCTCAAACAGGTTCCAGAGTTTAAGTATTTAGGAAGCATTTTCACAGATAATAGAAGACTTGGCATAGAAATTGAAACAAGATGTCAAAAAGCCAGTGCAATGACTCACCATCTGTCACCAGTACTCAAACATCAGAATATCACTATGGAAACTAAACGACAGCTGATAAATAGTATATTCTTCGCTATCAGTCTCAAACACGGTAACTGACCAGAGGACAAGAGAGAAAAATCAAATCATATGAGATGAAATACTTAATAGGAGCCATTAATATTACCAAGACTGAGAGAATGAGCGATGATAACATCAGTAAAATTGTAAGAAATGTATCCTGCATCAAATACAGAGAGACAGAAAATAAAGTGGTTTCGTCATGAGAATTGAGCCCAATCAATTACTCCTACCCAACGACAACAGTAGAAGACCTGGCTTTAGAAGATGAAGAAGACCAAGAGGAAGATGGATAGATAATATTACAGAAGTCCTACATCACCAGCCAATCTTGGCTCAAGAACTAATACTTTAGCTCCACACAATGGTTCACAGCAAAGGTGGACCACAAAAATCAAGTAAGGATACCCGTAATAGGACTGTGTCCTTGGACAGATGTGAGTGTGTGTTTGTGGTGTTCATGGCAATGGGCCCACCTCAGCAAGACAAGGCAAGGACATAATGTGCAAGAGCATTTACTCTGTGGTTAGTTCTAGCAGCTGAGTGAAATGTCTTTTTAAAATTGTGAGACAGGCCAACAAGCCTACTGTGATCTTTATATTGCTAAAATAAAAGGAATGAACCTCTGCTCTAAGATTAATGGTACAAATAAACAAACACACAGAGTCCACTGATTCTCATTAGTTTATGTCTGGTAGTGCTAATCTAAAATACCTCTGTGCAAATAAATGTTTTCCATGATGTCTTGTGTGAGAGCTGATTTAAGAGTGGTGGAAACTGCAAATAGTATCTGCTAGCAACATTCACTTCAAAGTAGTGACATGTTCATATTTATTTTTTTGTTTTGTTTCCCTGAACAAAACACTTCTGTGTCAGACACTCTTCCAAAAATGTACCAGAAGAAAGAAAATGAAGAAAGGGTACTTCATGCAAATAGCTCAATTAAATTAGAATAAATTCTGCTAAATAAAACTAGAACTCTTCAGTCTGACTATTCCTATGACAACTATACACCAGTGCTTATTTCTAAGACTGTGGTATTACTTTTAAGACCAGAACTCTTAACTGGCAGCTATACTAAGTATCATCTGATACATCTGTTTATCTTCTATCCTTGTATTATTACCAACCTCTCGTGGCAGCGGCCTGATTTATGATTTCCAACTGCTTTTAACGTGAGCTACTTGCACACGGGATCTCCTATTTTTTTTTTGCCCTTATCCGAGAAAGCTAGGCATCCGATCTCACTACCCAGGAGACCAGGGGGGAGTATGACATCATTAGGACCACTGGTTGTGAAAAAAAATTTCCATAAATTATATTCCTTCAACTGGGAATCGAATCCGGTACCTCTAGAATTCAAGGAGGATGCCATACCTCATAGCCCCTCTGACCCCCTGGGCCACTTTTAGAATGAGTTGGCCAACACTTGAAAACCTAAAAAAAATTCGGTTTTTGAAACAAAGATGTCCTTGAGGATTTTGAATAAAGGGCTTCAGACCTGTACTTAAAAAAAAAAAAAAAAATTCCAATGAAACTAAATAACATACAAACCTGCAGATTTTGTCTATTGACCATAGCACCATTGTCCATAATGCCTCCAAGCATTGGCAGTTGTTGCTGCTGAGGTGAAAGTAGGGGCTCTTCACCCATCAACTGTCGTTTGATGCCATCAATCACTAACTGTTCATTTGACTGGTCCTGACGTGACTGGTTGGAGTTGGGCATGAAATTATCCCTATTTGGCCAATTTCCAGTCTCTTTGAAAATTTCTTCGAGTTGAGCTACCAAATTGGATTCCTCATCCAAGTCCAGTGTCTGCTGTTGCATGTTTTGCTGAGATGATGAGGATACTGATGAAGAAGGCAATGGTGTGGCTGTTAAAGATGACTGTGGTATAGATGTGGGTGATGAAAGTTGCTGTGATGGTGACAAAAACTGTTGTTGTTGCTGCTGATGTTGGACTGGCAGAGACAATAAACTGTTATCCTGAGACTTTTGTTGGAGTTGCTGTTGCTTGTGTTGTAAAAGTTGCTGTTGTATAACTTTTTGGCTGGACAGCAGACGAAGTCGCTCTTGCTGTTGCAATTGCTGTTGCTGCAGTGGTTGCTGTTGCTGCTGATGCAAGGGGTTCAGTCTACTCTGCATTGCAGGCTGAAGAGATGAAGATAAAGCTTGGGCAATGGAACTGACAGCTGACAAGTTGGTGTTGATATTCAACCCACCTACTGAGCCCATAGATCCACTCATTCCTGGCATTGACATGCCCATTGATGTGTTCTGATTCATTCCACCAGAGTTAGCCCCCATCTTCTTCTGCAGATCCTCATGCAAGTCTGCTGCCTGCTGCAGAATCTGTTGAAGCAATGGATCATTTTCCGTGGAATCAGCACCTCCTAGTCCAGATATGGATTCTGCCACAAGAGAGTCATTGTTGAACATGGCAACATCACTATCTAATAAGCTTTGGAACTGACTTAGCTGACTGTCAGCAGACATAATATCCAACCCGTTCATGCTGGAGTCTGTGTCCATTGAATGCTGACCACTTGAAAAACCACCACTAAGAAAGTCTGGCACGTTATTATTATTATTATTTGTATTAACACTGGTACTGTTTGACATGACCAAGCTAGGTACAATATTGCTACTAGATACACTTCCTGAAAATAAAATGCCCTGATTATCTCCAATTTTACTAGTGGTGACAGTTTCTGTTCCCTCAGCTGATTTAACTGTGATGATTTTATCCATGAGATTCTTTGGGTAACGGCTCTGAGGGACACCAGTTGGGTTGATGGTAATATTGGTGTTCACTACGGTTTCCTTCTGAGCCGTCTTGCTAAGAAGCTGTGCCAGCAGCGCATTTCTCTGGGACACTTCACTTTGTTGTGTATTCGATCCCCCTGAAGATGTAATGGGCTCCATGTCCATTCCAACTCCATCACTACTGTCCACATCAGGCAAAGAAATTTTTCTACGTTTGCTGTTACTACTACCACCACCGCTACTGCTGCTGCTGGGTATCTGCTGCTGCTGATGTTTAGGAGAGGAGTCGTCCTTTGACCAGAGAGTGTGAAGTAATCTGAAATATACGTTTTATTTCTTGAGTGTAATAAAAATGGAAGCTTACTCCTCATATTCATCATCATCATTACTCTTTAGCTCCCTAAGGAGCACATACCTTCAACAAATTTATGCAACTCTCATCCTGTCATGTGCCATCTTGAATAACCTTCAACAAATGTATGCAACTCTCATCCTGTCATGTGCCATCTTGAATAACCTTCAACAAATTTATGCAACTCTCATCCTGTCATGTGCCATCTTGAATAACTGAGTATAATTATTACTTTGGTTGACCTATCCACATCTGCTAAATTTTAAGTGGCTTAAATTTTCTACAAGTCCAACCCTACTTATTCATCTTTTATGACACACTTGGCATCTTTACAGGGTTGCTATTCTTTGTTCCCTTTTAGGTAAAGGTAACACACAGGTGATTATTCATATTAGAAGAAACAAAAGCATTTCTTTGAGAACAGGAAAGATGGGATATACTGTGACAGCAGGAAAGACTGAAAGAAAAGAAATAGATGAAGACAAAGGGGGATGATACTGGACATTAAGCATCATGGCATGGGAAGAAGACAGCAACAGAATTAATAAGCAGTGCAGTACTAGGGACACAAAGTTGTGGACAGACATAATCATCTATGCCAGTTGAGATGACGAATGAAGAACAAGGGTAAATGTAACACATTTTCTTTTTTTAACAGGAGTTCATTTTCTAATAACATAAACAGATTTAGAACCCACAAAGGAAGTGAAAAATGAGGATATCCAACCCTGGAAAGCAATAGTGGAAGAGAACCACATGGCAGCAAGAACACTGCTTCTTACCAAAGTGTTCATGCACCTCCCGCAGGTGAGATTACCTGAATTAAGGGGGTGCAAGACATGCCCGCTATTTTAGAAGGTGAATCATCATAAACATTATATACAAAAATACAATAGTGACAACAATACAAAATCTAAGCCACATTTTTTTAAATAACATTTTCTCAAGCATCACTGAAAAAGAAGCAGCAGTAGAAGGTTCATTAACCTTGTAAACTCAAGACTACTATCAACTGTCAAATTCTTATTTATAATGCTACTATCAACTGTCAAATTCTTATTTATAATGCTACTATCAACTGTCAAATTCTTATTTATAATGCTACTATCAACTGTCAAATTCTTATTTATAATGCTACTATCAACTGTCAAATTCTTATTTATAATGCTACTATCAACTGTCAAATTCTTATTTATAATGCTACTATCAACTGTCAAATTCTTATTTATAATGCTACTATCAACTGTCAAATTCTTATTTATAATGCTACTATCAACTGTCAAATTCTTATTTATAATGCTACTATCAACTGTCAAATTCTTATTTATAATGCTACTATCATATTTATAATGCTACTATCAACTGTCAAATTCTTATTTATAATGCTACTATCAACTGTCAAATTCTTATTTATAATGCTACTATCAACTGTCAAATTCTTATTTATAATGCTACTATCAACTGTCAAATTCTTATTTATAATGCTCTTATTTATAATGCTACTATCAACTGTCAAATTCTTATTTATAATGCTACTATCAACTGTCAAATTCTTATTTATAATGCTACTATCAACTGTCAAATTCTTATTTATAATGCTACTATCAACTGTCAAATTCTTATTTATAATAATGCTACTATCAACTGTCAAATTCTTATTTATAATGCTACTATCAACTGTCAAATTCTTATTTATAATGCTACTATCAACTGTCAAATTCTTATTTATAATGCTACTATCAACTGTCAAATTCTTATTTATAATGCTACTATCAACTGTCAAATTCTTATTTATAATGCTATAATGCTACTATCAACTGTCAAATTCTATCAACTGTTTTTTAATGCTACTATCAACTGTCAAATTCTTATTTATAATGCTACTAATATCTGTTATATTCTTATTTATTATAATACTATTATCAACTGTCAAATTCTTATTTATAATGCTACTATCAACTGTCAAATTCTTATTTATAATGCTACTATCAACTGTCAAATTCTTATTTATAATGCTACTATCAACTGTCAAATTCTTATTTATAATGCTACTATCAACTTATATCAACTGTCAAATTCTTTATTTAAAATGCTACTATCAAATTCTTATTTATAATGCTACTATCAACGTTAAAATTCTTATTTATAATGCTACTATCAACTGTCAAATTCTTATTTATAATGCTACTATCAACTGTCAAATTCTTATTTATAATGCTACTATCAACTGTCAAATTCTTATTTATAATGCTACTATCAACTGTCAAATTCTTATTTATAATGCTACTATCAACTGTCAAATTCTTATTTATAATGCTACTATCAACTGTCAAATTCTTATTTATAATGCTACTATCAACTGTCAAATTCTTATTTATAATGCTACTAACTGTCAAATTATCAACTGTCAAATTCTTATTTATAATGCTACTATCAACTGTCAAATTCTTATTTATAATGCTACTATCAACTGTCAAATTCTTATTTATAAAGCTCTTATTTATAATGCTACTATCAACTGTCAAATTCTTATTTATAATGCTACTATCAACTGTCAAATTCTTATTTATAATGCTACTATCAACTGTCAAATTCTTATTTACTATCAATGCTTATTACTATAACTGTCAAAATTCTTATTTATAATGCTACTATACTTCAAATTCTTATTTTATAATGCTACTATCAAACTGTCAAATTCTTATTTATAATGCTACTATCAACTGTCAAATTCTTATTTATAATGCTACTATCAACTGTCAAATTCTTATTTATAATTATATCAATGCTATGCTACTATCAACTGTCAAATTCTTATTTATAATGCTACTATCAACTGTCAAATTCTTATTTATAATGCTACTATCAACTGTCAAATTCTTATTTATAATGCTACTATCAACTGTCAATTCTTATTTATAATGCTACTATCAACTGTCAAATTCTTATTTATAATGCTACTATCAACTGTCAAATTCTTATTTATAATGCTACTATCAACTGTCAAATTCTTATTTATAATGCTACTATCAACTGTCAAATTCTTATTTATAATGCTACTATCACATCAACTGTCAAATTCTTATTTATAATGCTACTATCAACTGTCAAATTCTTATTTATAATGCTACTATCAACTGTCAAATTCTTATTTATAATGCTACTATCAACTGTCAAATTCTTATTTATAATGCTACTATCAACTGTCAAATGTCAAATTCTTATTTATAATGCTACTATCAACTGTCAAATTCTTATTTATAATGCTACTATCAACTGTCAAATTCTTATTTATAATGCTACTATCAACAAATTCTTATTTATAATGCTAACTATTACTGTCAAATTCTTATTTATAATGCTACTATCAACTGTCAAATTCTTATATATAATGCTACTATAACATCAACTGTCAAATTCTTATTTATAATGCTACTATCAACTGTCAAATTCTTATTTATAATGCTACTATCAACTGTCAAATTCTTATTTATAATGCTACTATCAACTGTCAAATTCTTATTTATTTATACTGTCAAATTCTATGCTATCAACTGTCAAATTCTTATTTATAATGCTACTATCAACTGTCAAATTCTTATTTATAATGCTACTATCAACTGTCAAATTCTTATTTATAATGCTACTATCAACTGTCAAATTCTTATTTATAATGCTACTATCAACTGTCAAATTCTTATTTATAATGCTACTATCAACTGTCAAATTCTTATTTATAATGCTACTATCAACTGTCAAATTCTTATTTATAATGCTACTATCAACTGTCAAATTCTTATTTATAATGCATTTTAACAGTGATCATAAAATTTCAAACTCAGTTAACATTATTTCTTTGTTATTCTTTACTTATGAATATATTGTACTTCAAATCTTAACCTTCTACAGAAAGTTTTTAATAATGGTGCGGGTTATATTCAAATGAATTATTTTCACTATGAGCACAGCTGTATGAAAAAACACTGGAAATCACAGATAAAAGTAGGTTTAATTTACATGCTGTTAATTTCCCATTTTTGCTGGAACTATATGCACTAAATTTATAAATAAAATGATATTTTATTTCATTTCATGTTGTTGTTGTTGTTGTTGTTGTTGGTGCTTAACTAGGGCTGCTGAGCTTCTCGCTCTTTTGCAGCCAATACCAAGTTGAAGACTCCTTGGTATTATCTACACTGTAGATCTAGGCTTTTTTTGTGTGGCTTTTTTGCCATTCCGAAATGTGTTGAGTTGAAGTCATGAGCTCCAGTTTCTCCAGCTTGGCTGACATTTAAAGGATTGTCACATCTGATCCCAAGCTAGGAGAAAGAAGCGCGTGGCATACTGTGCATTCCTTGTCATCCAAGAGGGTTCTCCAATTATACTTACTTACTTAGTCATTCCCCTTCTATCGTGAGGTGTAGAGGTTTGGAAGAGAGAGCGCCAGACTATCCTATTGGCTGTCTTCCTCCTGCCTGGTTTCATTCTAGTCCTCAGTCCTTCAAAGATTGTCTAATGTTGTCCTCCCAGCGGACTCTGGGTCGTCCTGGGGGTCTGGATCCCTGGCTCTTTGTTTCCCATGCTTGTCGTGGTAGCCGATCTTCTCCCTTTCTGCAGACATGGTGTGACGGGTTGGTTGGTGTCGTCATTTAAAATAACACCGTAACACATGGCCAAACCATCTTAGTTGGGACTGTTCTACTTGGGTCTGCAGGGGGTGGGATTTTAGGCCTTGACATATCGTCTGGTTGCGGACCATGTCTCTTCTTGTTACTTCAACCACCTTCCTCAGATACCTCATTTCTGAGGTTTGATACCTCATTTCTGAGGTTTGGATCTGGCTTTTGTGGGTTGTAGTCATTGCCCATGACTCGCATCCATTTGTCAAGACTGGGACATAGGTGGAGTGGTCTACAGCCATCTTTGTTTTCTTACCAACCTCTCTCTTGCTGAGGAATCCTCGATTTATGGCCTGAAAAAGTCTCCCAGCTGCTGCTTTTCGAGTGACCAACTCTTCTTTGATGCCTCCCTTTCGGTCTATAATAGCTCTGAGGTATTTAAAGTGGTAGACCTGCTCCAGGACCTGTTCTCCCAGCTTAATCTGATGTCTTCTTTCTTCTCGTGATATCACCATGGATTTTGTTTTAAAGCTGTGGCTTATGACCATCCCTCTCTTCTTCAGCTCTTCCTTCCAGACTTGCAGGTTGGATTGGAGATGTGCCTCTGATTTAGCAATCAGGGCAACATCATCAGCAAATGCCAGCTCTGAAATACAGACCTGTCTCATCTTCCAGTACCCCACTGAATACTTTCTTGTTCTCTCCTTACATGCCTTGATTACATCGTCCATGAGGAGTATGAAAAGATAAGGTAACAGGATATCACCTTGTCTTACACCAGTGGTGGTCCTGAACTCTTCTGACTTATGGTTTGCTGTCCTCACATAATTTCTGCAAGACTTGTAGAAGCTCTGTATAGCATGAATCAGATGTGCTGGAATGTTCTTCCTTGCCAAACAGTCCCAAAGTTTGCTCCAGGGGACCCTGTCAAACACCTTTTCCAGATCTATGAAACAAAGATGGATCTCACTCTTATACTCAAGGGCCTTTTCACTCAGCTGTCTGAGTGCTCTCCAATTATGCAGAGCTAAAATACTGTGCTCTGGTTCCAAGGAATTGTCACATCCTGCAGAGCCACTTCTCAGCTCCCCCTGCCTATCATGGGGTCCATAGTGAGATCCTCCCGCGTGCAGTCAACCAGGTCAGAGCCAAAGAATCACATCTGGGGCTCAAGTGACTTCTCCAAGCTTAGTGTGCAATGCTGGGTTCTCAACAAGTTTCACCACAGGGAATCCCTGAAAGTGTGTGGATTATTTCAAGAGACAGTGAGGATATAATTAGCATCACAGACAGAGGTTCACTTCCACATATGTACATTGTAGCATTGTGCATAGCTGGTGGTCATATAAGGACGACTCCAGATACGCCTCCATGCATTTCATTTTATGTGAAAGGAGATACTTTTATCTCTTTTTCTCACGTCTGGCATATTTTATGAGCTAGAAAATGGGATGTGAGGCTTCTAAAGTTGCTGTAAAAGACCTCAACAAAGTTAAGAAGCACTGAGCAAGCGTTGCTTAGGCAGAGCTGAGAAGACATACCAAAACAGATATCTGTGGGGAACAACAGCCACTGCCTCTTCCACAGCGAAGGGAAACAAATAGCCAATGATGAGTTTGAGGGGATGTTAAAGAGGGACAACACTTTACCCCATTTCTCAAGTTTTTCTGCTACAGGTTTATATCCATTTATCTGAAAACAAAAATATTCTGCAAATCAAAAGAGTGTTTGCGCTACTTTTCCATCACAATTTTGGCAATTTCTGACTATGTTGGGCTATTTGCGAAGACATTTTGAGTCACTTTGGGCTATTTTTTAACACATTTTAGGCGACTTTGGGCAATTTTGGGCTACTTTTCAAACACAATTTGGGTGACAACTGAAAACTGAAAAACTCGGTTTCCGAAACAAAGCTGTCCCCAAAGATTTTGGATAAAAGAATACAGACATGTATAACCAAATGTACTCTCTAGTCCTCCACTTGTATAACCAAATGTACTCTCTAGTCCTCCACTTGTATAACCAAATGTACTCTCTAGTCCTCCACTTGTATAACCAAATGTACTCTCTAGTCCTCCACTTTCTAAACATCTTATTACTCGTACAATAACAAGGGTAACCACACAATTAACCTATTTCACTTATTACCTACATCTTTATGTCCCCCTACATGGGGGTGGCAACCTTCATGATGGAAAACAAAATGCTATACAAACCATCCCTACAATGCTCCAAATGGAGCATGCAGCCAACACAGCAGCTAATCCCTTTGCAGGAAGCAACAAAGTATTCATGTGCTTGCAATGATGGTTTCTATAGCAACTGGTTTTACATGTTACAGTTGCCAGGTCCGTGCACAAACTGACATCACTCACCTCGTATATGACATGCCTGACGGTACAGTAGTCCTATTCTTTCTCAGTGTCCTCAGAGACCCCCAGAACTTACACATCATCATCATTATTCACCTTTTTTGCTACTTAAGGAACATGCAGCCACCATCACAGCTGGTCCACTTGAGAACATAGTGGAGCGCAAAAAGTTACTGAACTTGCAAAAAAGCATTTCTGTGCTCTTGTAGTGGTAAGTTCTTTAGAAATTTGTTTGATACGATGAGGCTGCTAAACCTCATATTTACTCAACAGGAACTACGTGGGTATTTCAAATTATAGTAACAGAAACATTACTTCTGAATTCTCTAAACAACTTACTCATCAAGCTGTTGACCCCGCCTCATATTTTCATTGACACTGTTGATCCATTTCGGTACTGTCTGCCCCTGTGGGGTACATGGTTCTGAGTGAGAGGCAGGGGCAGATGTTGACTGGGGTTCCTGGTGTTCTGACTGGTGCCTGGATCTTGAAGCTGAATCTGTATCAAGCTCTGTGGATGTGCTCTCCTAAATGTGAAAAACAAAATGACATCACTCTGGTAAACATTATTTAACTATTGTTTTGCACTACACATCAAGATTATATTAGAACAATCAAAGTTATATATTAGAACAATCAAAGTTATATATTAGAACAATCAAAGTTATATATTAGAACAATCAAAGTTATATATTAGAACAATCAATGTTATATATTAGAACAATCAAAGTTATATATTAGAACAATCAATGTTAAGCAGACATGGCCATGTCTGCAGAATGGGAGAAGATCAGCTACCACGGCAAGCATGGGAAACTAAGAGCCAGGGATCCAGACCTCCAGGATGATCCAAAGTCCGCTGGAAGGACAACATTAGACAATCTTTGAAGGGACTAGAATGGAACCAAGCCAAGAGGAAGACAGCTGATAGAATAGTATGGTGCTCTCTCTTACAAACCTCTACACTTCACGGTAGAAGAGGAATAACTAAGTTAGTAAGTAAGTAAATGTTAAGCAGAACAATCAATACACAAATGTGAGAAACTGAAAAAGTTATTTAAAAAAAACAAAAAACTCTTTGTTGTAGCCACAGCAAAACGTGGATGTTTCAAATCTTTCATGTCATCCAATTTTGGAGGATCATTTGCACATTTCTGTTTCTCCATATTTATTTTGTGCTTGGTAATATCTTCTTTTGTTTTCCTTGCTTCTACTACACATGAACAATCAAGCAATACCCCTTTGGCTCCCCATAGAGCAGAGGCCTTCAACAAACACATGCCAAGTTCTCCTGTCTTGTACCATCATTACATGTTTTCCTCATCATTTTCACTCCTATCTCCAGTTCTTATACATGTTTTTTTGGTCTATCTCTGCTTCTCTAACCCTGTGAAGTCCAGAACAAGGACCACCTTGTGATATTATCAACAGGTGTCCTCTATGTGTGTTCTATCCATCACCAGCATCTTCTTCTCAACTCTTGTTCTTCTTCTTTCTTCTTCCTGAAAAGGACGTTGGTTGTGTTGTGTCCGTTTACAGCAAAGCTGCGGTATTTGCGCCTTTTGGCCAACACATCCAACTTCCGCACGGCATTTTTTGGGACCGGGTTTGCCTTCCCTCTTCGATCCCTACTCCTACTCCTCAGGCAGACTGCAGTGATGCAGCCTGTTTCCAGGACCACCACGTGGAGGTGGAGTAGGGTCTTAGTCAGTTCTGGTTCGCTGACCCTGATGCAGGCAGTCAAGCTATGGGTCGCTTACTGCATTCCTCACTTTTGATGCGTCTTGGATCCCAACTCTTGTTCCAATGGCACTTGTCTAGTTCTAGTCATCAGTTCTACATTAATGACCTTGTCGCTCCATTTCAATCCTTCTGTTCTACACAAGCACCCATTTATGAAAGTCTGCAGCTTTCTGGTAGTATACAAGAACGATATTTTCCCAGATACTTTTTTATCCACATTCCAAGATAATCTACAATGCCAAATTGAACAAAATTGTTGAAAAATACATAGTGTTTATAAAATCCTTCGTGCAACTTCACCCTGTGTAGTCCCCGGGGGGTCTCTGAAGAGACAAAGAAAGAATATGACTTCTGCACCCTGAGGAATGTCGTACAGGGTGACTAACATGAGGTTGTGCCTGGGATGATAGCCTCATCAAGTAAAACAAATTACCACAGAAAACACCGCTACAAGAGCATGTGAATGTTTGGTGCAGGCTTCCTGTAAGGGGACCAGCTGTAGTGATGGTTTCCTGCTTCATAAGGAGGACTAAGAAAAATAATTATGATGATGTGCAACTTTAATAACTTTGGATGTTGTTGTTGTTTAACTAGGGTTGTTAAGCTTCTCGCTCTTTTGCAGCCAATACCAAGTTGAAGACTCCTTGGTATTTTCTACACTGCAGATCTAGGCTTTTCCTGTGGTTTTTCTGCCATTCCAAAATGTGCTGAGATGAAGTCATAGCTCCAGTTTCTCCAGCTTGGTTTGCATTTAAAGGATCGTCATATTTGGCCCAAGCTAGGAGTAAGAAGTGCGTGCCATACTGTGCATTTGCCTCCATCCAAGACGGCTCTCCAACTTTGCAGAGCTAAAATACTGTGCTCTGGTTCTGGGCTCTCTCAAGGAATTGTCACATCCTGCGCAGAGCCACTTCTCTGCTCCCCTGCCTATCACTGTGTCCATAGTGAGATCCTCCTGCATGCAGTTAACCAGGTCAAAGCCAAAAAATCACGTCTGGGGCTCAAGCTTAGTGTGCAATGCTGAGTTCTCAACAAGTTTCACCACAGGGGAAATCCCTGAAAGTGTGTGGATTATTTCAAGAGACAGTGAGGATGTAATTAGCATCACAGACAGAGGTTCACTTCCACATAAGTATATTGTAGCATTGTGCATAGCTGGTGGTCATATAAGAATGACTCCAGATATGCCTCCATGCATAACTTTGGATAACCCATAACTTTGGATAACCCATAACTTTGGATAACCCATAACTTGGATAACCCATAACTTTGGATGTAAAAAGGTAAAAGTAATGCTATAGCAGATACTGCCATAGGGGAGTGAAGTCTTGTCCTTCCCTAACTCAAGAGCAAAGTCAGGTACCAATTTACTGCTGGGTAGACTGGAGCAAAAGCACACTATAAATGGCATATAAAAGCACAGTTTATTAAGTTTTAACACAACACAGTTCACATTTTTAGCTTCAACATAACCCATACATGCCACACCTCGGAGATGAAAAACCTGTACAAAAAATCCAAAACCTGTACAAAGACCCGCAAAACCTGTACAAAGACTGAAAAAAAAAACATATCAAAAGAGTTAAATCATGTAAAAATATTTTCAATAACAGTGTGCTGCATTATAAATGAGGCACGGGAACTTTGCCTTTTAAAGCAGGTCTTCACTTATTTCAAAACCCAAACAATAAATGTCTGAGCTTATTTTACACTGTAAAAATAATGTGATTGTGTCATCATTTAGTCTATTTCTGTGCTTAATTATCACTAACAGACTGGGAAATCCTGTGTTCAATAGGACCTTATAAAAGAACTCTGAGACACAGTAATAAGGGGAATGAGTTAGAAAACCTGTACAGAAATTATGTACAGGGTGTACACATCTGAAAACGCAAACACCTGGTACAGATTATGGGTAAACCATAGCATGTGGCATGTATGACATAACCTTCATCTTTCTTGATATATCATTCAACCTAATTGTCCAACTCACTGAAAACATTCTCCAGTTGCTGCTTACAGAATTCCATTCTGTGGTCCTGACCACATCTAAAGAATGTGGTTTTGACAAGCAGACAACAGTTTTAACTTCATAAATTATGCAGCAATATGCCATTTACAGTGTGCAAAGTTATCAGAAGATGAAAGCTGCACAAGCACTTTATAACCAGGCATGTATTTCTGTTAAAACAAACATAGTTACTGCATTAAGTTCTACAGATTCTGCCTTTAGTGGATACTTTCTTTTAACACCACAAGGCAGACGCTAAAAACAGAATGGTGCAAAGGGAAGAGAAAAAGCATGATGAGACAGGAACAAAGGACAAGCAGGTGAAAAAGCAAAGAAGAAAAGAAGATGAGGAGGAGGAAATTGAAGAAAGAATTAAAATGATGATAAAGATACCGCAGTGGAATACATAAAAAAGACTGCACCTGCAAAGAGGACATTGGAGATTAATAATATTTTTTTTAAACAGTAGAAGTAAAGTCATAATCAAGGGGAGAAGTGCGAGGAGGAGGATGATGATGAGAAGAAAAATTAGGATGATGAGGAGGGAGATGTAAAGAGAAGAATGATGAGAAAACGGCAGAGGATGGTGAGAAGGAAAAAAAGATGATGAGGAGGAGGAGAAATCGGACAAGGATGACAAAGAGAAGGAGGAGGATGATGAGAAAATGGAGGCAGATGTTGAGGAAAAAAAAATACTGAGGATGAAAAGGAGGAAACAAAAGACTAAGGAGAAGGATGATAAGGAGTAAAAAAAAAGAAAAGAAAGGATGATAAGAAGTAGAAGAAGAAAGATGATAAGTAGAAAAAGAAGGATGATAAGGAGGAGAAAAAGAAGAGGATGATGATGATGAGAAGAAAAAGAAGAGGATGATGAGCAGTAGAAAAAGAAGAAAGTGAGTTGAAAAAGAAGAGGGTGATAAGGAGTAGAAAAAAGAAGAGGATGATAAGGAGGTGAAAAAGAAAAAGGGTGATAAGGAGTAGAAAAAGAAGAGGATGATAAGGAGGAGAGAAGGAAGGAGATAAGGAGAAGAAAAAAGGTGGTAAAGAGGAGAAAAAGAAGAAGCATGATAAAGAGGAGAAAAAGAAGAATGGTGATAAAGTGGAGAAGAAAAAAGAAGGGTGATAAAGAGGAGAAAAAGAAGGGTGATAAAAAGGAGAAAAAGAACAGTGATAAATAGGAGAAAAAGAAGAATGGTGATAAAGAGGAGAAAAAGAAGAAGGGTGATAAAGAGGAGAAAAAGAAGAAGGGTGATAAAGAGGAGAAAAAGAAGAATGGTGATAAAGAGGAGAAAAAGAAGAAGGGTGATAAAGAGGAGAAAAAGAAGAAGGGTGATAAAGAGGAGAAAAAGAAGAAGGGTGATAAAGAGGAGAAGAAAAAAGAAGGGTGATAAAGAGGAGAAAAAGAAATGTGATAAAAAGGAGAAAAAGAACAGTGATAAATAGGAGAAAAAGAAGAATGGTGATAAAGTGGAGAAGAAAAAAGAAGGGTGATAAAGAGGAGAAAAAGAAGGGTGATAAAAAGGAGAAAAAGAACAGTGATAAATAGGAGAAAAAGAAGAATGGTGATAAAGAGGAGAAAAAGAAGAAGGGTGATAAAGAGGAGAAAAAGAAGAAGGGTGATAAAGAGGAGAAAAAGAAGAAGGGTGATAAAGAGGAGAAAAAGAAGAAGGGTGATAAAGAGGAGAAAAAGAAGAAGGGTGATAAAGAGGAGAAAAAGAAGAATGGTGATAAAGAGGAGAAAAAGAAGAAGGGTGATAAAGAGGAGAAAAAGAAGAAGGGTGATAAAGAGGAGAAAAAGAAGGATGATAAAGATGAGAAAAGAAGGAGGATCACCAAGAAGAGGAAAAAAAAACCAGAAGAAAAATAAGAAGATAAAAAGTGATGGTGTCATATTTTCTTACAGCAGGTGCTGAGGTCGTGATGTCACCACCGCTGACATCTCCTTCATCATCACTCTGGTCAAGCAACTGGTTCAGAAGTTCTCGGCCTGTTCTTGGTTTCCTCCTCTTGGTTGGAGCACCTGTGGCTGTAGCCGTAGTTGTGGTGGTAGTTGAGCCGGAAGCCCCTGATGTTGTCGATTTTTTGTAAGTGGAGGATTTTTTTGCTGTATGCTCTTCTATCTCTCTCCGTAATCTTTCATTCAGCTCTTTCCGGTGTGCTTGTTTAGCTTCATCTCCTAGTAGTTGCTGAGAAATATTTAAAATGAACTTAAGATTCCCATCTGCTAGGGCAGGGTTTTTCTAATTGGTTATCTAAGAATTAAACCAAATTATTTTCTATCTTACCTTTTTGCCCCCAAAAGAGCACAGGTAAAGGTAGGTAAAGGTAAAGGATCCCGTTACACGCCTATTGAGGCACATTGGAAATACGGTGTTAGGCCCGTATTTTCTTGACCATCGGCACACTAGGGGTGATGTGGTCAACATCACGCCAGCCGCCTTAACCTTCCCAGAGTTGTTCTGGTACCCAATTCATGAGGCTGGGTCAACCCCGGAACTGTTTGCGGTCTAAAAAAATCACACCTCAACTGGGGATCGAACCATGGACCACCGAGCTAGGAAGCCAGTGCACTAACCACTGCGCTACCGTGGCTCCAAAGGAGCACAGGCCTTCAACAAATGAATGCTAAGTCCTTCTGTCATGTGCCATCAGTTCCAGGTCTTTTGATGACTTACTCATAATTTTCACGACTGTCTCGGGTTCGCTTCCCTATGTGTTTTTCTGTCTATCTCAGCTTCTCTTAGCCTGGAGATTCCAGAACAACACCTGTTGTACAATATCATCACCAGGTTCCCTCAGTGTGCCAGCATCTTCCTGTCTTGTTCCACTGGCACTGGTCTGGTTGTTGTCAACAGTTCCACATTGGTCATCTTGTCATAGCATTTCAATCCTTCTATTTTATACAAGCCCCCATTTATGAAAGTCTGTCAGAGCCTTACAACAGATCTGACTTGACATTTGAGTTGAAGATTCTTATTTTTGTGTTGGACTTCCTCTTTCCCCACTCCCAATATTTCCCAATACGTTCACAAATGGGTGTTTGCATAGAATAGGTCTCAAGTGGTATACAAGATCACTAATGTGGAACTGATGACAAGATCACTAATGTGGAACTGATGACAAGATCACTAATGTATAACTGATGACAAGATCACTAATGTGGAACTGATGACAAGATCACTAATGTGGAACTGATGACAAGATCACAAATGTGGAACTGATGACAAGATCACTAATGTAGAACTGATGACAAGATCACTAATGTGGAACTGATGACAAAATCACTAATGTGGAACTGATGACAAGATCACTAATGTGGAACTGATGAAAAGATCACTAATGTGGAACTGATGACAAGACCACTAATGTGGAACTGATGACAAGACCACTAATGTGGAACTGATGACAAGATCACTAATGTGGAACTGATGACAAGATCACTAATGTGGAACTGATGACAAGATCACTAATGTGGAACTGATGACAAGATCACTAATGTGGAACTGATGACAAGATCACTAATGTGGAACTGATGACAAGATCACTAATGTGGAACTGATGACAAAATCACTAATGTGGAACTGATGACAAGATCACTAATGTGGAACTGATGACAAGATCACTAATGTGGAACTGATGACAAGATCACTAATGTGGAACTGATGACAAGATCACTAATGTGGAACTGATGACAAGATCACTAATGTGGAACTGATAACAAGATCACTAATGTGGAACTGATAACAAGATCACTAATGTGGAACTGATAACAAGATCACTAATGTGGAACTGATGACAAGAATGAGGGCAACAAGAGATGATAAGAAGAAGCTGGAGATGGATAGGACACACACTGAGGAAACCTGACTAAGCAGTCCTTGCTCTAGAATCCCCAGGGTATGAGAAGCAGACGTTGACCATCGGCACACTAGGGGTGATGTGGCCAGCATCACGCCGGCTGCCTTAACCTTCCCAGAGTTGCTCTGGTACCCAATTGGGGCTGGGTCGACCCAGGAGCCGTTTGCAACCTAAAAAAAAAACCCACCTCATCTGGGGATCGAACCATAGACCACTGAGCTAGGAAGCCAGTGCACTAACCACTATGCTACTGTGGCTCCCATGCTTGTTGGGGAGCTGAAGGGTATTGACTGACTGACATAGGACAAGTTTTTCCTTTTAGTTCATTAAGGAAACATTTTCTCATCTATTCAATTATCTTATAATAAATTTGTATATAACCTTACCCCTTCCTTTCGTCTTCTCCCCTTAATAAATGTTATAATACACACCCCCTCCATACTGATCAGTTTAAATGATTTATTTTCAGAATTCAATAAGAAAAACCTTGGTTTGGTTTGTAAGGACTATCTTCATTGCACACGGAAAACTCCATCGGTGCTCCAATCTCCTCCCTTAGGTCACACAAGGAGGATCTCAGCACATTGCATGAACTCCGTAGCACCGGTGAGAATCCTAATGTGTGTATATAGGAATCACACATTCTATAAATATTTTTATGGTGGGTAGGTTTCTAATTTTAAAATTTTTTGCCAGGGTAAAACCTTAATCATCATGACAATTAAACAAGAATAATTACTGTATCATCATTACTAAAATATAAAAAAAATTTATAAAAAAAAAATCAAGTATATCCATCGAATTATAACTATTCAAAATACAGAAAAGTTGCCTTGCCACAAACCAAATTTACCAAAAGGCAAATGATCAGTGGGTCTGAAAATACACTGGGACAAGACAAAGATATGAGAATAAATGCAGGATATGATTACAAGATCACACTTAAAGAAACACTCCTCTTTTTCTTTAGTAGGAGTTTTGCGTCGGTTTGGTGTGGCACGCTTCATTCAACCTAGACACAGGGTCAGTCGGTTATATCAGGGCGCATGAACATTTAATCAGGGCGCATTAAATTAATTCATTCATTTTTTTTTTTTTTTTAACAGAGAAGGAAATGTCCAAATTGTCCTCTTTCCATACAACTTGCCTAATGAAGACTTTTCAAATTTTCTGGTCGAACACCACCACCAACCAAGAACTGCTAACTCGGAGCCACCAAGAAGACATGTGCACCATCATAGCTGGTAGATGCTGGAATGTGTTGACCACATCCTCAGAACAGACTCTGGCACCATCACTAGAACTGACATAATATGAACTCCAGAAGGAAAGCGAAAGCAAGGATGGCCAAAAACCACCTGGTGGAAAACTGTGCAGGCAGAGGTGCTGAGCATGAACCAGAGCTGGAGCAACACACAAAGAATGGCTGTCAACCGGGCAAAGTGGAGACAGTTTGTTTCTGCCCTACAAGACGCCACCAAGCATGATGGTCACTGATTGCTTTGTCAGTCAGTGGCCAAGAACCAAAGAAGAAGAGAATAATAACGCATGCATATCTTGGTAGCAATATTGATGAGTTGTACAGACAGTGATGTCAAAATAATAATACAATCAAACACAACAAAGATGACAGCAGTTCCCATAAATGCGGTATCAAAAATTAAACCCATCTACGCTGCACACAAGCTCCCATCTTGAAAACAACATTGTTTCCCTGAAAAGATAGAAAACATTCCTGGCATTGAGAGAAAGACAAGCCAGACTGCAACAGACAGAAAATCCATAGAGACAAAATACATTGAGAAACATTACCCAAGCAAAACTTGGACCCATGCATACACAGATGGATCAGCAACAAATGCAACAGAAGATGGAGGTGGAAAAGTGTTGCTAAACTTAAGCATTGGTGCAAACAAAAAAGCTGTCAGTGGCAATAGGAAAATTCTTGAGTAACTTCAGAGCAGAGACAGAGGCCTTGAAAACTGCAGCAGAGGTTATAATGGCAGAGGAAAGCACCGAGAGACAAGTTGCTTTCTTCACAGGCGCACTTGTCAGTAATTGCAATGCTGAGGAGACAGAATAATGCAGACCTGGATGACCTAAGAGTAGTGCTTCACAAACTATGTCCACGATTCAAAAGGGTTGTGATACAACAGATCCCATCTAATTATAGCATCCCCGGCAATGAAGAGGCTGAAAGATTGACAAAGGAAGGTGGAAAGCTAACTCAATCTGATACAAGTGTAACTTTCAAACAGGCAAAGAGTTTTTACAGAACCTGGTACAGAAACAAATAGGATGCAGAGCATCCAGGACACACACAAAATGATGCATATTACCAGCTCAGCAGAAGAGAACAAGTGATAATCTTCAGACTCCATACGGGACCCAAAGATGCAGCAACAGAGAATGCAGTCAGCGACCCATAGCTTGACTGCTTGCATCAGAGTCAGCAAACCAGAGCTGACTAAGACCCTACTCCACCTCCACGTGGTGGTCCTGGAAACAGTCTGCATCACTGCAGTCTGGCTGAGAGAGTAGGGATCGCAGAGGGAAGGCAAACCCGGTCCCAAAAACTGCCGTGCTGAAGTCGGATGTGTCGACCGAAAGGTGCAGATATCACAGCTTTGGCGTAAACAGACACAACGCAACCAACATCCTTTTCAGGACGAACGAGGAAGAAGGAAGAAGAAGATTCCATACGGGTCACAATAGATTGGGATATCATCTATGCAACAAGCCTTCCTATATGACAATGCAAGATGTTGTGTTAGAACAAATAAAGGGAATACAGAATGGTTTACAGTAGAAACAGGGGTGAAACAAGGCTGTATTATGTCACCACTACTTTTTGGAATAGCTATTGATTGGGTTATGAGAAACTATACCCACAATGAACAATTGGGTATAAAATGGACAAATGGAAAATTCCTGGGGGACCTGGATTTCGCAGATGATGTAGCATTCTTAAGTTCAACACCAAGACAATCCCAAGAAGCAATAAATAATTTGTGTCATCTCTCGGTTAAAATTGGTCTCCAAATAAATGCCTCTAAAACTAAAGCTATGAACTTTTCTAACGAGACCTTTGATATCATCTGAACGGGGAAAAACTACAGAAAGTTGAAAGTTTCAATTATTTAGGCAGTAAAATGACTCAGGATGGTGACACAACAAGAGAAATCCATACTAGAATTGCTTTGGCAGCTAGCGCCTTCAATAGATTATCTAACATTTGGAAATTACGATCATTGAATATACATACCAAGCTTCGTCTGTTTAATTCAAATGTTATCTCAGTGTTAACATACGGCTGTGAGAGTTGGAAAAAAATAACAAAATCATTGGAGAACAAGCTGAATACATTCGAGAACAAATGTCTTAGAAAACTCATGAACATCAGTTGGAAAGAATTCAAGACTAATCGACAAATAAGAGAAGACTCTAGGCAGAAATATGTCTCCGACTATATAAGGAAAAGACGATGGTCATATATCGGTCATGTCCTACGAATGCAAAACAACAGAATACCACTACAGGCGCTCACTTGGGTTCCTAAGGGTAAGCGGAAAAAAGGAAGACCAAAAGAAACACTCAGAAGAACAATAATAAGAGAAGGAAGAACGTTGGGCCTAAATAATGTGCAAGAGCTAAGAGGAGTGGCGTCACAACGAACAACCTGGAGAGCACTGGTTTCTGCCTTATGCGCCGTGTTTGGCGCTTAAAGAATTTATTATTATTATTATTAACAAGCTAAAGACAGGAACTACCAATGAGTGTAACAGTGGCACTGATAAAATGACTGCTGAACATCTGCTTCAAAAATGCCCAACATATGAGGAACATAGAAAGCACATATAGCTTCACCAGTACCCTTTTCAGAAAAAACTTTATGGAGATGCAAATAGCCTGAAGCTGACCACTTCTTTCTTTGAAATTGTTCAAGTAGACGTCTCAGAGTTTATGAAGAAGATACAAAAGGCAAGAGAAGCTTTCAGTGCATTGGGAAATATATGAAATTAAAATATATAAAAATGTCCAACACAAATATAAGAATCTTACAAACTCAAATGTCAAATTAGTCCTATTGTATGGCTGTGAAACATGGATAACAACACAAACAACAACCAAGAAGTTCCAGATTTTCATAAATGGGGTCTTGAGTAGAACTGAACTGAAATGGTACTAGGTAATGACAGAGCAGACAAATTAGCAAAGATGGGAACAAGACTAGAACAACCACTCACAGCAACAACTCTCCAAACAGCCAAATCACTCATTACTTACTTATTTACTTAGTCGTTCCCCTTCTACCGTAAGGTGTAGAGGTTTGGAAGAGAGAGCGCCAGACTATTCTATCAGCTGTCTTCTTCCTGGCCTGGTTCCATTCTAGTCCTCGGTCCTTCAAAGATTGTCTAATGTTGTCCTCCCAGCGGACTCTGGGTCGTCCTGGGGGTCTGGATCCCTGGCTCTTTGTTTCTCATGCTTGTCGTGGTAGCCGATCTTCTCCCATTCTGCAGACATGGCCAAACCATCTTAGTTGGGATTGTTCTACTTGGGTCTGCAGGGGGTGGGATTTAAGGCCTTGACGTATCGTCTGGGTGCGTACCATGTCTCTTCTTGTTACTTCAACCACCTTCCTCAGATACCTCATTTCTGAGGTTTGGATCTGGCTTTTGTGGGTTGTAGTCATTGCCCATGACTCGCATCCATATGTCAAGACTGGGACAGAGGTGGAGCGGTATACAGCCATCTTCGTTTTCTTACCAACCTCTTTCTTGCTGAGGAATCCTCGATTTATGGCCTGAAAAAGTCTCCCAGCCGCTGCTTTTCGAGTGGCCAACTCTTCTTTGATGCCTCCCTTTTGGTCTATAATAGCTCCGAGATATTTAAATTGGACGACCTGCTCCAGGACCCAAATCACTCATACGAACAACAAACAAACTTGGCTGAACAGATGGGCCATGGGAAACACCAGGAGAGAGGTTTACAGACATATGACCGGCCCTCTTTCTAATGAACAACATCAGCCATCTTACAAGGAGGGATCAGAGCATCATTTTTCGGCTCATAGCACAATATATTCCATTCAACAATCACTTGAACAGAATCCAACCACAACACACTCCAGAGTGCCAGCTACTCGTACCTACCCCTACAAAAACTGTTGACTACCACCTCTTTGAATGCCCAGCACTCGATGATGTTAGGAAAATGTTCCTTCCTCTGAGGCCAGATAAGTGGAACACCTTGTACAGAGAAACAAAACAACTTGCGAAAACATGCAGATATCACTACATGGCATTGGGCCAAAGGACGAGAGCCCAAGCGCCGCCGCTATATCAATATCAACAACAAATACTCTGAAATCTAAAAACAGACACGATTTTATCAAGGCAGATCTTTAGACAGCTCAATATTTGTAAAGTAGACCCTCACAGCTCCTGCACTGCCTACTGCCGATCTAGGCCTTTCATTAAATAAGAACTCATTTAATGACTGTGGAACATCTTAAAGAAATAATGACAAACCCACATATCTTTCTGCTAACTTTACATATGATTTCAATGATTGGTCTTGCTCAACCAAATCATAAAACTGAATGACTATTTAAAGTCAATCAAATTTATTTTTGATCAATAACAGTTATCATATGTCAAAATGATCGCCATGGATGTTTGTACAAAAAAAAACCACACAAAAATCTTTTAATTATTTTTTTTTTTTAAAGTAGTCCCGCAACAGATGCTGCTTATAGGAGTGAAGTGTTAGAGACTTCCCCTATACTAGGTCTCAGTTTAATGGGATGGTCTGACCAGTTCCCTTCCTTGCAGTCTTTGCCATCCCTAACACGAGAGCAGAGTCAGGTACCATATTTTACAGCTGGATACACTGGAATGCTTTGCGACCTGCTTTCAAACTAGGTTGCTTTGCCTTGAGAAACAAGCGCTCTAACCAATGTGCCATTCAGACAGTCAAACCAAAATTTCTGATTATACAAACACGTACCTTAAGCAGAGCATTAGTTTTCCGTGGTTCAGCCTCATTCTTCTCCACCATACCATGGAAATCAGAGCTTCCTCCATGTCCCCCTGAACTTAATGGGAGAGAAGAAATGCTAGGATCAAGCAGAGAAGGTTCATCATCATCTTCTTGACTGAGTAATGTTTTTAGAATGTAGTTGTTTCTGTCCCCTACACCACCACCACTGCTGCTGTTATTGATTCTGTTATTGTTGTTGCCGCCTATTCCCCCAGCAGGTCTGGCACCACTGTTATTATGGCTGTTCATGTTGTTACTGCTGCCAATTCCAGTGACGTTTGTAACTTCTGTCTCCCCGTCCTCATTGGATGTGCTCTGAGGTTTCTGTGGGGGACTCTGACCTGGTCCCTCTGTTGGGGACTGGTGAAGATGGTCATCTGGAGATTTAATAATGCTACTGGAGCTGCTTGGCCGATGCAAGTCCATGCCCAAACTAGCCATGCCCCCTGATGATGACAACGATAAACCACTGTTACTGCTGGACACTGGGTTGGGGGTGGATACTGTGGACCCGATTTGACTAGAACCATGGTGACCTCTGTTTGTAATTGGTCTTCTTCCATCCACTGAGGCAGGGGAATTCAGTGGCTCTGGAGTCGTGTTCTGAGTCAAAAGCTGACAAAGTCTTTGAGAAGACACGCCTGAATTGTTATTGTTGGTGTTGTTATTCCCAGCCAACGAGGCAATATTTTGCTGCTGATGACAACTGAGGTCCATGACAGTGGAATATGATGGTGATGATACAGAAAGAAATGATGACGAAGGAAATCCTGATGAAGATATTGTACGACTTACATTAATATCTAAGGATGTTAAGCCTGACTGAGGGTTGGAATCTTGTGAGTGAATATTATGCAGTGGTGATGGCAGAGACACACCTAGTGGTGTATTGAGCGACTGTGTAAAATCAGCACTTGCAGGTGGTGTAGGCGGAACTGATGATGGAGATCGCCCCCATCCAGCTGGGCTTGAAGGGTAGCCTGTGGTCAAAGATGAAGCTAACATTATTATACTACATAATTCTCTAAGATCGTCCGTCCTGTCCCACATAAACTTTTTGTTGCAGTCTGGAAATTATATAAAAGTCGAGTGCTTCTGCACTTTGCACTAAAATGCATGACATTTAATAAAAGGCGCATCTTTTTTCGCACCAAATTTGCAAGTATATTTTAAATAATAAACAGAAAATATATAGTAAAGTGTTAAAAAATATACAAAATATTTTACTGTTATCATTTTTTATTGCCGTTTATTTCACTTTGACAGAGGATAAATTACACACCTATTGAAAATAAAAAAAAGCCAATATCATTTTTATTTTATTTCAAAACTTTACAAAAATGAGTAAAATAACTTCATTCAGAATCAACAAAATGAGTTGCCGAGTCTTCTAAATGTGCTGCAGATGCTGAATGGTTAAGATGTTAGCTTTAGTTCTTTCCCCGTCATTATTTTGACGGGTATATTTGTATATTTACTAGTATTTAAGATTATATAACTCCAGTATGGAACTAAAATGGAGAACAAAAATAAGAAACCAGAATGCACCATCATCATCATCATCCCCATTATCATCATCATCACCATCATCATCACCACCATCATCATCACCACCATCCCCATCATCATCATCCTTCATGCTCCTTACACTAAGTCAACTTGCAGACAGCCAGCACCAAGCATTCAAACACTCTTGCAGCAGTGGTGTCCGTGGCAATTTGTTTCGCATGATATGGTTGACCTCATGCACAATTTTTAATTGCAGTAAGATGGCTTGTTATGATTAAGTTGTTTTAAATCATCACAATCATTTCCGTTTCTTCTACCTACAGAGAATGGAGACACCACTGCAGGACCCCCCCTCCCCCCCATGTAAGCCAGCATCAATGCATCCTAGTGCTCTTGCAAATGGTGGTTTTGTTTCTGTAGTCAATTTTGTTTACATGAGGAGGATACCAGGGACGATACACAACCTCATATTAATCACCTTTTCATTGATTTTCCTTTGTGCTCCTTACAGAGCATGGAGCCACCACTACAGCTTGCCTTCATGCCTGAAGCCTACACCAAGCAGTCACATGCTATTGTAGTGGTGGTTTCCATGGCAATTTGTTCTACATAATGAGGTTGCTAGCTCCATGCACAAGCTTATATTAGTCACCCTGGACAACACGACTGAGGGTGCAGCAGTCCTGTTCATTCTTTGTCTCTTCAGAGATCCCTGGAACTATATGGGGTATAATCGCCTCCTATGTAGATCCCTGGAACTATATGGGGTATAATCGCCTCCTATGTAGATCCCTGGAACTATATGGGGTATAATCACCTCCTATGTAGATCCCTGGAACTATATGGGGTATAATCGCCTCCTATGTAGATCCCTGGAACTATATGGGGTATAACCACCTCCTATGTAGATCCCTGGAACTATATGGGGTATAATCGCCTCCTATGTAGATAGAATGGTAGTCCTACTCTTTTTAAACCTCCTCAAAAACCCTCAGAAACTACTTCATAAAAATAAGTAAGAAAGCATAGAATTGGCTTGAACATAAGAAATAAAACAAAAAATATGTCCACTATAATAAAGAGTAAATCAGTGACTTTACAAGTAAGGTGAAGAATGTTATGAAACTAATACCATTAAACACTTCTTGCTAGAATGCACGAGATATGACCAACACAGACAAAATATAAAGGGTTACTGTTAAAAGTGCAAAATAGAAACAAATATAGAGAACTTAATGTCACGGAGTGTTTTGAGGGTGTTATGCACGTATCAATATTCTCATGCTCCAGCGGGAGTTTATTAGTCATTTGAATTGTTGTGAGTTGGGAATGCTTGCCTTGTAATAATTTAGCTACAAGCAATGTTGTGAGCATTGCTTAAGACAAGCTGCTAACTTTAGTCATGCATGAGTGGAGTGTGGAAGGTTTTCACGTGTTTGGTGAGTGCGGGTGAAGGGGGGCAGTCAGAGAGAGTAGTGTGTTGGTTTAGACATGTGTTGAGTCAGTAGAGAGTTGAGTCAGTAGAGAGTTGAGTCAGTAGACAGGAGACAGCGAAGAGCGTAGAGAAGAGAAAGGTGGATGTCTATAGTAGTGCGCGAGTAGAGGGCCAGAGTTGTACAGTGGATTTATGTAGTAGCCTATTTTGTGGCTGTAGTTATTCCGAGGATCAGAGTGATCGTAGAATACTCGGGATTTGTTATGTCTCCAATATTTGTAATGGCCCTGCGCCCATTGTGACTTATTTGTGATATTATATATTCACGGAGATTGATATGGTTGTTGGAGTTGGTGTATTTACTCCTTAGACAGTGAGCTAGACGAGTGGTGTATAAGTGTTGTCTGACTTTCTACATCCACCCACATACACCTTACCCGTCACATTGGGGGCTGTTTATTTGGATGTTACAAGTGAACCCAGGGTTGTACAGCACTGAAGTGATCTGAGGTCATTTGGTCAGCAGCCTATGGTTTGTTTTTCAACGCAGCGAAGTGTGACAACTGTAACTGAACGATTCGACACTGTTCAAATCTGGGTCAGCTGTAACATGTGCTGATGAATAAACAGTGTGCTAGGAATGCTGTCTTACAGGTCTGTTTACATCGATTGCTTGCGGCTGCTGTGAAACAGTGTGTTGTGACCAGGTGAATCTGTGGTGACCAGAAGAAGTAGAGCTGTGAAGCTGTCGTGTTGCTGTGTTCTACTCGACACAGTGTGAAGTGGAAAACACGAGCCCTGTTTTCACTTTGTGTAGCCGGTGGTGCTACATAATATGAACTGAGTGTGTTGTGCCGTGTTGTGTGTTGTCCTCATACTTTATCGCCGTGGGACTTGCTGAAGACATTATAAACATATCTACACGCTTGGGATTTAAGTATTATGTAGTTGTTCTGTGAACAATTAGTGTTCGTCATAATTCCTTGAGATACAGCTTAGTTAGATATTATTCTGTTGTTGTTCGTTTAAGGTAGTTACGTAACATTCTTTCGTGCTCTAGTATGCTAATGTTCTAGTAGGGTGTTTACTAAGTTCTAATTAAAAGGTAATTTTTATTTTATATAGTGCTGACAGTGTATTTCCTAAGAAATCAATAGTTCTTCTCGTATACTGAGTACTAGAGGTGGGCAAATAGAGACACTTAGCTGTGTCGAGACATTTGAAACAGTGGGTTAAACTGTGTCGACGCACTGTTTCGAAACAACGGCACAGCGGCTCTTTTGCCCGTATCGGGGAGAAAGAAGTCTCTTATAGACAGTACCGGGGTGGGTATACATGAACTGTGTGAGACAATTTCCTCTGTTTTTACTGTCGTGTGTGAAAATCTATGGTATTTCGTGTGACCACATATCAATATTTTTACACAAGTCTTCATTATGATGTAATAAAACGTAGATATGATGATAGCTGCAGTATATGGGAAAATAATAAAAAAACAATAATAATAATAACAGTAATAATAACACATGATATCAAACTAGAGTAAGCTAGTTTTGGTAGACAATGATTCAAATCCACACCGAGTACACATATCAGCAGAGCTAATAAAGTGTCCATTACATTTATACGAACACACGGACACTTTCAACTTTAACATAGCGCCTAAAACATTGACAACTGCAGCACTGACACAATTTCCAGTGTCTATAACTTCTCAGCAAAAATAATATCACTTGTAAAATCAAGTCATCATAACACATCCCTGAAAAATATGACATGTTTGATATTCCATACTAATGTTCCAAACGGTTTATTCGAGGCAGACACGAACTGAAACTGTGTCCATGTATCGAATCTGTCGGACTGTCGGTGCTGTTTCGAAGCATTGTTTGATACATACACACAGTAGCCATCTCTACTCTGCAAAACAGCGATGCAGACAGGAACCGACTGTATCGACACGGCAAGAAGGCTCTGTATCGAATCGTTCGGGTACGATACTGTATCGAAGCAGTGTTTCGAAACTTACACACAGTACTGAGTACTTCTGTTTTCACATTCTTCTCTGTAGTTCTGCTATTTTCTTCTTTCCGTTGTATCACTTATTTTCTACTTCACTTTCAGTGTTGCTGTTCTACTGTCGTGAGTTTTCACTCTTTCTTTACATGACCCTATATATGATGTTGGTTTAGGTTAGATTGCAGTTAGAACTAATCGTATATCTGCTTTACCTATAGCTGTGTCATTCCTATCTGCCTTACATATTACTTATATCTAATTTACCTATAACTGTGCTAATCCTATCTGTCATCCTTCTTCTAGTTCTTCTGTTCCATTTTTATTTTGTGTTCTAATAGCTTGAATTATATACTAAGTGTGTATTAACATATTCCTCACAGGAACTGTTGTAGTGTTTGCGCTTCTCAAAGTTACTGCTGCAGAGGTGACTTGGAGACAACAGATCAGATCAGTTGATTGCCATAGCCTTCATTCCAGTACACCAGAAAAAGCTACGTAACCTTAGTTTGTTTTGGTTCATCATTCTAAGGCCTTAATTCATTTATTTGTCCAAGTTGCTCTATAGGCTTCCCTTGGTATTCATTGTTTCAATGTTGTTGTTGGACGTGACGATTATGTTATTTATTTGTGTTTTGATTTCATCTGTAGGATTTTGCGCTATTTATTCTTAGAAGAGGTCCTATCCTGTGGGCAGGATCAGTTGTATTACCCTTCACGAATAAAGTGTGCATTTTTGCATTAGTTGTTTACGTGCAGTTTGTTGTTGGTTGTATGTTATATTCCCTCTTTGGCGTTTTCTGTATATGGTGTATTCTTCAGTCCTTTTTTCTTACACTATCCTGTAAATACGTTAAACTTTTTTCAATCTCCTGTTTTCGTGCGATACAGAGGTCTGGTACTGTATATTTCAATATTACTTCTGTCACACATCTTTCCTTTTTCTTGTTACCGACCTACCAAGTTGTTGTTTGTTAAATTAGGGTGTACTGTTTATCATCATCATTTGTGTCATTGTTTGTTTTGTAGGGCTAATAATTTATTTGAGTAAGACAGTGAGTAAGGTATCATCTTAGTGGTTATTTAAGATATTATTTTGGGGTGTGAACTATTTTGACATTAAGTTAGAGTATTTGAGGTGCATATAAGTCAGATATATTTATAATAATGTCAACACTTACTTACTTACTTAGTCGTTCCCCTTCTACCGTGAGGTGTAGAGGTTTGGAAGAGAGAGCGCCAGACCATTCTATCAGCTGTCTTCTTCCTGGCCTGGTTCCATTCTAGTCCTCGGTCCTTCAAAGATTGTCTAATGTTGTCCTCCCAGCGGACTCTGGGTCGTCCTGGAGGTCTGGATCCCTGGCTCTTTGTTTCCCATGCTTGTCGTGGTAGCCGATCTTCTCCCATTCTGCAGACATGGCCAAACCATCTTAGTTGGGACTGTTCTATTTGGGTCTGCAGCGGATGGGATTTTAGGCCTTGACGGATCGTCTGGTTGCGGACCATGTCTCTTCTTGTTACTTCAACCACTTTCCTCAGATACCTCATTTCTGAGGTTTGGATCTGGCTTTTGTGGGTTGTAGTCATTGCCCACGACTCGCATCCATATGTCAAGACTGGGACATAGGTGGAGCGGTATACAGCCATCTTCGTTTTCTTACCAACCTCTTTCTTGCTGAGGAATCCACGATTTTATGGCCTGAAAAAGTCTCCCAGCCGCTGCTTTTGAGTATTTTGATATTGGCCAACTCTTCTTTGATGCCTCCCTTTCGGTCTATAATAGCTCTGAGATATTTAAAGTGGTCGACCTGCTCCAGGACCTGTTCTCCCAACTTAATCTGATGTTTTCTTTCTTCTCGTGATATCACCATGGATTTTGTTTTAGAGCTGCTTATGACCATCCTTCTCTTCTCCAGCTCTTCCTTCCAGACTTGCAGGTTGGATTGGAGATGTGTCTCTGATTTAGCAATCAGGGCAACATCATCAGCAAATGCCAGCTTCGAAATATAGACCTGTCTCATCTTCCAGTACCCCACTGAATACTTTCTTGTTCTCTCCTTACATGCCTTGATGACATCGTCCATAAGGAGTATGAAGAGGTAAGGTGATAGGATATCACCTTGTCTTACACCAGTGGTGGTCCTGAACTCTTCTGACTATGGTTTGCTGTCCTCACAAATTTCCTGCAAGAACTTGTAGAACTCTGTATGGTGGATCACTTGCTAGCATGAATCAGAGGTGCTGGAATATTCTTCCTTGCCAAACAGTCCCAAAGTTTGCTCCAGGGGAAACCCTGTCAAACGCCTTTTCCAGATCTATGAAACAAAGATGGATCTCACTCTTATACTCAAGGGCCTTTTCACTCAGCTGTCTGAGTGTGAAGATTAGGTCTTGAGTACTTCGGTTTGCTCGGAATCCGCACTGGACCTCATCCAATTGTGGCTCAGCTAGGCGTCGGAGTCTCTGCTCTAGGATTCTAGAGTAGATTTTACCAGGGACACTGAGAAGGGATATGCCTCTATGGTTTCCACCATGTCAACACTTATGGATTTTATCCTTGTCGGTGAGAGGATAGGAAAGTCTGGAGAAGATCTCTTAGAGTTTGCACAGGTTCAATTTAAAGAGGCACAAGCTCTATTTAAAGAGGCGCAGGAGAGACAAGAATGACATGAGGAGCGAGAGAGAAAGAAAGTGGAAGCAGAGGAAGAAACTAAGAAAGTAGAAGCAGGGGAAGAAACTAAGACATTAGAGATACAAGCACAGAAAGAAATAAAAGAGATAGAAGCACAGAAAGAAATGAAAGAGATAGAAGCACAGAAAGAAATTAAAAAGATAGAAGCGGACAAAGAGGTATCCTTGAAAAAACTCGAGTTAGAGAAGTCGGGTTCAGACTCATCATCAAAAATAGAGTACGGGAGTATGTACAAATTGAAACTCCCAATTTTCAACAAATCCATAGATTTTATGGACTGTTTTTTGGAGAGGTTTCAAATGAAGGCAACTGCCTTAAAGATTAATAAAGAATTGTGGGGATCACTGTTGACAGATTATTTAACAGGGTCAGCATTAAAAACAGTTTTCCAATTAACTGTGGAAGATAGATTAAATTATGACATAGTGAAGGAAACTTTGTTACGCACGTACAGGTTAAATGAACAAGGTTATCAGTTTAAGTTCCACAGTGCGATGCCAAGTAGTGAGCAAGATTTTGTGGAGTTTATCGCAGATATTAAGATGTTATTGAACAGGTGGATTGACCTATCGGGCATTGCTAAAGATTTTTATGGCCTATGTGATTTGATCTTACGTGATAAAGTAATGTCTTCATGTAGCCCTGATTTGTTGGCTTTTTTCAGGAAAGAAAACTGGAGAATATTTCAGCAATGTCACAGTTAGGGCAGCAATATGCAACAGCACATCCAGGTAGACCGATTCATAAATCGGCAGTGCCAGAAACATTTATGACATGTGCGACCAAACGTAGTTTTGAAACACGACCATATCGGAGACAAAATTCTCGTAGTGGGGAGAGACCTTATGATAGGAAGGCAGTAAGTAAGAGATGGACAGAAACAGACTTCCGTACATCCCCCAGGAAACAGCAGAATATGGCAGAGTCAGGTAGTAGAAGACCTTCTGGTTGTTTTAAATGTGGATCACCATGCCATGGAGCGAAGTTTTGTGACAAGCCTGAACCTCAGTCTGTGGCCGAGCCTCAGACTAGCACTCAGGGTAGTCCACAGAAGAGCCAGCATGAGGAGTACAGATGCTTTGTATGTAATGGGATTGGCCACCTTCAATTTGATTGTCCTAATAGGAAGTTTGAACGCGCAAATTCGGTGGTAGTCTTAGATACATTCAACAGCGAGAGTTGTGAAGGGTGCAGACCACTTTTTCATAAAGATGAGACACCAATTCTGATTTGTGGCCACCCACTTCCATGTTTGTCAGCAGTTCATACAGATGGGAACATAGTCTTGCATCCAGGGTACATAGGATATAAAGTTGTGTCAGTGTTGAGGGATACAGGTTGTACGAAGATTGGCGTTCGGATATTGTGTATTGAGGAGTCTTATTTGTTGGGTCAAACTGCTCGATGTATTACTTTTGGGGGTAGAGTTGAAGTCTATCCTCTAGCATTGATAAATATTGATACGCCATTCCTGTGTGGCAAAGTGAAAGCTTTTGTTCTTGAAGATCCGGTCGCCGACCTGATAATTGGAAATATCCGTGGTATCAAAGAGTGTACAGATGAGGATATCAAACTATGGAAGCACAAGCATAGAGATGGTCCTTCTGGAGGAACGACAAGGTTGCAGGGAAAACCTAGGGTAATTCCTGTGGATAGCATGTCATCTGATAATGTCCGGGTTGCTGATACTTCAGTATTAAATTTAATTTCACCACAACAAGAGGATGTATCGCTTCCAAAACAGTTTGGTCAACCAGAAACTAACATTGGGAGGCATATCATATCAGCAAAGGAATGGGGTGAACGTAAGATGAATATTCTGAAAAATGCAGTAAAGGAAACGAAGGTGAACTTTACTTTGTCAGAAGGTGAATCTTTCAAATATCCTGAGACAGACCAGATGAAAGAAGAGCGCAGAAAGCTGATTGAGAAATATCGCAGAGTGAGTCGTGGTGCTCTATGTCGCGTGAGAAATATTACAACAGAGAAACAATTGGCTTAAGAGATTTCAGACACTTTAGAGGAAGCCGCACGAGTAGTAATGGTTACTGTGGTAGTTTTCAAAGTGAACGTCGTAGTGGATTTAGAAACAGAAACAGAGGACAAGAGATAAGCAGGGGATTTTGTTCCAACAGACCAAGCTATAGTGAACAAAGAGTTGGAAAATTATACAGAAGTAGTTTCAGAGGAGATCACCACTGGAAAGACAGAAGAGAGAGTAACCCTCTTTATAGTAGAGCACATCATAGATGGAGTGATGGTGGTGAGAGCTATTGTTGTAGCTGTGGTAGTAGTCGTGGATATCGTCAGCCTAAATGGAGCAGCTACCCTGAAGAGTATGACCAAGGCTGAGATGAATATGATGCCGGAAGGGGCCTCTGATAGTATAATACTGAAATTACAGAGCCCAAAAACTAACATCACTAACTCAGAAGGGAAGGCCTAATAGAGTGATCTGTACAAGTAAGTGTCAAGGTGACTTAGATAAAATTTGAGAAGATTTTTGCAAGTAGTCAACTTTTGTTGCTTTCTGATTTAGACAAAATTTTCTTTCTCAGGACAGATGCTTCGGCATTGGTCATATGTGGTTGCAACGAGTTTTTTTGCAGTCTGCCAAGTCACTAAGCAGCTGGCTAACCAGGTGTACATTAACCCTACAACCTTTTGATGTTACTAGTAGGACAAGATACCAGACGAGTGGATTTTAATTTTGATAGACCATTCTTGCATGAAGTTTTCTTTGTATATTTGGATGACTTGACATGAAGTTTGTAGATTATGCATGCATTTCTCTGATGTGAAAATGAATTTTGTTTAACTTTAGAGATTTTGAATGTGATTATCGCTAGAATAATTTGTATGCTATTAGTGTGGGTTGATGTATTTTGTATGGAAGCATTGTTTACTTTGATGATGTATTTGGGGTTTGAGGATGTATAAGACTCCCATCTCTGTCTCCTCTGTGAAAAACCCCGGTTTTTCACATGGGGAAAGGGGTGGATGTCACTGAGTGTTTTGAGGGTGTTATGCATGTATGAATATTCTCATGCTCCAGGGGAGTTTATTAGTCATTTGAATTGTTGTGAGTTGGGAATGCTTGCCTTGTAATAATTTAGCTACAAGCAATGTTGTGAGCATTGCTTAAGACAAGCTGCTAGCTTTAGTCATGCGTGAGTGGAGTTTGGAAGGTTTTCACGTGTTTGGTGAGTGCTGGTGAAGGGGGGCAGTCAGAGAGAGTAGTGTGTTGGTTTAGACATGTGTTGAGTCAGTAGAGAGTTGAGTCAGTAGAGAGTTGAGTCAGTAGACAGCGAAGAGCGTAGAGAAGAGAAAGGTGGATGTCTATAGTAGTGCGCGAGTAGAGGGCCAGAGTTGTACAGTGGATTTATGTAGTAGCCTATTTTGTGGTTGTAGTTATTCCAAGGATCAGAGTGATCGTAGAATACTCGGGATTTGTTATGTCTCCAATATTTGTAATGGCCCTGCGCCCATTGTGACTTATTTGTGATATTATATATTTATGGAGATTTATATGGTTGTTGGAGTTGGTGTATTTACTCCTTAGACAGTGAGCTAGACGAGTGGTGTATAAGTATTGTCTGACTTTCTACATCCACCCACATACACCTTACCTGTCACACAAGTCCCTACAAGAAGTACAAAAACTAGTTAAACAATATATCACAAAAACAAAAGCAACAATCTAAAAAGATAATATAATATATACATACTCTGAGAGCAAACTCGTAGTTGTCTGACAACGCTAATAGTAGTAACAAAGCTATGTCACCAGAAAGGAATAACACAAAACCAGTAGAAAAAATACATAGATAGACCCCAAATCAATATTAAAATCATGCCAGTATAGATACAAGCATTCTTCTGAACAATACAAAAAACTAAACTCTTAACCAAAAAGTAAAAACCTCATAGTGAGGCATATTACAGTACAGACAAACAATAAACAGAAGGAAAAAAAAAAATTACACTAAATGAAAAAAACGACCTGATATAACCAACAGGTCCATGCAAATGAAAACTGCCCTCCCTGATTACGATTCTGCTGAACATTAGCGTTTCCTCCCATGGCCATAGAAGCAGGGCTGCGCTGGTTAGAGTAACTTCCCATCATTCTCTGGTTGAAACCAGCGCTGCGTGGGCCACTTCCAGGACTGGGAGTGAAGCGGGGGTTTTTCTGGGACACTTCGAAGGAGGTTACTGAGTTGCTTCTCTGAACCATGTTCAACATAGGAGGCCTCTTTATGGAGCCAGAACTGTTTCCCAGTCCACCCTGCAGGGCATACTGCAGAGGTGATGGAGAGCTGGTGGATGCCGGAGATTTCATGGATGGAACTGATTCCCAGTTGTTGCTTCCTGAATTGTTAGTGCCATCTGGTAGCACTGGTTTAATGTCTAGGCTGTCACCTACAGGTGGAAAAAAGAGAGGCCGTATGAAAATCATTCTATACCTGAGTGATGCCAGACATAATGGGCAAAGCTTGATGGCCCTTATTGCAGCAGCCACAATGTAAACATGAAAAAGGTAAGGTCAAGGTAGTCCCATAGTAGATACTGCTGTAGGGGGTGAAGTGTTAAAGACTTCACCATACTAGGTCCAGCACTGAGAGGTGGGGAGTGACCAGTTCCCTTCCTTGTAGTCTTTTCCTTCCCTAACTCAAAGTCAGGTACCCTTTTACAGCTGGGTAGACTGGAGCATGTCAGTACCGCGATTCGAACTCGGCACCTGTGCCGCGAGAAACCAGTACTTTAACCACTCTTAAAAATGAAAAGAGAGCTAAACAGATTATCTGAGCAATCAAGGACAAACTGGAGACATCCTTGTGCTGTTTAAAGACAGAAAAATGTACAAGTAAAAAGACAGTGCAGCAGCAGCAGGTGGCGAGAGATTATTCAATAAATGCCCTGACTAAACTAGAGATTCCTGAGTTGTCTATGCTATATAAATGACTCATCATCATCACCATCAACAGATCGTCATCATCATCATCACATCACCATCATAATCATCACCCTCAACATCATCACATCATCATCACCATCAACATCATCACCACCAACATCATCACAACATCATCACCATCAACATCATCACATCATCATCATCACCATCATCACACCATCATCATCATCACCATCAACATCATCGTCATCAATCACCATCACCCTTCAGCTCCACATGCAGCCAAGGCTTAATCCAAGACCTTTTGTCTCGTGCCATCAGTTCAAGCTCATTCCACATCTTCCTCATCTCTGTTATTTCCTTTGCCAGTTCATGAAAATACCTTCTCTACAGACTTCATCTATACTAGGTCTCTAGGACATTTAGGGAAACCACGCATTGATACCAGCAAGATGTCAGGCTGTCATGATCGCTCAATTTACCGCGACCTTCAAGAAAGTGCTCAGTAGCCCTCAGCATGGTGATACTGTTACAGAGAACTGGAAGCACCTGCGGAACACCATTCAAAGTACTGCACTTGCCACCTTTGGTAAGAAAACAGTGAAGTCAAATGACTGGTTTCATGCTTCCTCAGATGTGATGACACCTGTCAATGAAGCTAAGCGCAATGCTGTGATTGAATACAAACATTCACCGAGTGCTAGAACCCTAAAGATCCTGAAGGCTCCAAGAAGCAAAGTTCAACAAACTGCTCGATGCTGTGCAAATGACTACTGGCTCCAACTCAGTGAGAGCATCCAGACTGCAGTGCAAACAGGCAACATTAGACAAATGTATGACGGTATAAAGAAAGCCCTCGGTCCCCAGAAAAGTAAGACGGCACTGCTAAAAACCATCAGTGGAGAGAAGCTAACCAATAAGGGTAAGCAGATGGAGAGGTGCGTCGAGCACTACTCTGAGCTTTACGCTAGAGAAAATAACGTCCCGCCTGCAGCCATTGCTGTCAAATGTCTGCCAACTATGCAGGAGATGGATGCTGAACCAACATTAGAGGAACTCAGCGAGGCCATTGATAGCTTGGCCTCTGGCAAAGCACCAGGCAATGATGGGATTCCTCCCAATTTAATCAAATGCTGTAAGAGCACGCTATTACATTGTTGAGGATTGTTACATGTTTTGCAAGCATTTGGGTTTGAGCTCGATTCAAATGATTGCACCATGGAACACCTCAGCTGAATATGTATTAATGACATAGATCGCGGATATCTAGGCATTACGCGTTATACATGGTAACGTCATTCGTCTTGTGGGCTTCGGCCCCAACGGCAGTGTTTGGAATGTGTGGCAGAGCCACTATGGCAGTGTTCATGGAATGTGTGGTATAACCACTGGAATATGTGGCATGTCCACTGGAATATGTATAGAATCAATGTGTGGTATAACCACTGGAATATGTGGCATGGCCACTGGAATATGTGTCTTAAAGGTATGGTATACCTAGACAAAGTGTGATAGTGTGTAGCTAAAGAATATATTTAAATTATACATAAAGTATAAGGACTTTTGAGTTTAGATTGTAAGACGGCAATATTAGCCGCAATGATTGATATTATGGATAACGAAAGTCATGATGATTCTAAACGCAGTTCGTATATGGAGGTTTAACTTAGCCTGGCTTGGAATGCCAAAGGAGAATTATTATATTAGACGGAACTAGTAGCAACGTTTAATTATGCTTTAAATGCAAGAATTATGCCCAGTAGTATTGGCTGAATAGAACTGACTGTTAATCAGAATTATAAGTTGCCGGACATGCAACGTCAGGAAATATGAACTCTTTGCGAGAATATACAATGTGCTGCTGCTGTTATGAACTATGTTTAAGTATCATTTGTGATTCATCAAGGAAGAGTAAATCCGAATTAAATCTTATGGTCGTCAAACTGGTCTTATTCATTAATATATTCAAAGTTGCAATTATGACTGTTTTGTGATAATAATGACCAGTGACCTTCAGAAGGCATACACACGCTGACTCACACTGATAATATAAAATGGAAGGATATAACAACATCATCATCATCATGTGACATATTCTTTCCAGAACGTTGTCTCCATTACAGCTGCTCTGAACGCATCACGATTCTGGGCAAGTCGACCTGCATCAGCCAAAGACAAGTTCAGACTCTCTGTGATGTCCTGGGTCCACCGTCGTCTAGGTCGACCCCTTCCCCTTTTTCCAGGGACCATGCCTTCCATCACTGTTTTTTCCAGACTATTATGTCTTTTTATATGACCGAAAAAATTTCAGCTTCCTTATTGCGATGGTATTTAGGAGCCAATGTTCCTGTACGTTTAGTGAGTGCAGTACTTCTCTGTTGGTCTTTTTTTTTCTGTCCAGGGTATTCTCAACATCCTTCTGTAGCATTTCATTTCGAATGATGTAATCTTTTTTGCAACTGTTTTATTGAGTGTCCAAGTCTCGCAGCCGTATGTTGCTACTGGGAATATACATGCTCTGATCAGTTGTAACTTTGTTTCTTTGCTTGTGCCTTGCCATAGGTTTTTTATCTGTATTAGCTTATGTGAAGCAATTGCAAGTCTTCTTTTAATTTCTACTGCACAGTCGCCAGAGCTGTTAATGATTGATCCTAAGTATTCGAATTCATTGACACTTTCCAGTTCTTCGGATCATTTCAATTTCTGGTTTGGTCTTTACTTTGTCTGTTGTCAATACTTTGGTCTTCTTGGTGTTTAGGTATAGATTCTGGGCCTCGCTGTGTTTTTTGGTGGACAGAAGTAATTGTTCAAGTCCTTTTGGGTTGGTCGATAGGAGGACTGTGTCGTCAGCATATCTGATTTCCGGGATCTGGTACCCGCTGATGTTAAATGAGTCAAACTCTGTGTGTGTTCTTGGTCATCTCTTACGTTTTCATGATATTCTCGGCATAAATGTTAAACAGGTAAGGGGAAAGGGTACAGCCTTGTCTTACTCCTTTCTGTACTTCAAACCATTCTGATGTTTCCCCCTCTATTCTTACGGCTGCCTGTTGTTCTTGGTACAGCAGTGCGATGAGTTGTATAAGGTGGTTTGGAAATCCCATATTTTTCATAATAGCCCATAACTGCTGATGTTGTACACAATCGAAAGCTTTGGTGTAATCAATGAAACAAGTATGTAGGTCAACGTTGAATTCTCTACACTTTTCTATGATGATCCTCATGTTGAATATATGATCTCTAGTGCCTCTACCTGGTCGAAAACCCGCCTGTACTTCATTATTTCTGTTTCTAGCTTTTGTTGCATCCTTTTCATTATGATTTGTAAAAGTATTTTGCTGGCATGGCTTATAAGAGCTATAGTTCTGTAGTTTGTGCACAGTTTCAGGTTGCCCTTTTTTGGCAAGGGTATGTAAATTGATCGTTTCCATTCCTTGGGCCAAATTCCGCTTTGCCAGATCTTGCAGCATAATGCATGGTATATACGACTGCCTGTATCATTTCAGCTGTTAATATTTTAAAATGGAAGGATAGGTTCTGGTTCACGTTCCGCTTCATTCATGACGTTGTTATCTGCCGCTTTGTTTATTTCCGTATACATTTCTTGACAGTACTGGATATAACAACGGTCATTCAAATATATAAACTTTAATTGAAGCAAGTTCAAGCACTAAAGTATCAAAGGATGGTTGTAGTCAAAATATCGATACCGGGTGGAACGAAGAACAGAAATTCAAATAATTGTCGAAGCATAATACAATAGCAACCCACTCCATAGAGAACCGTCCCTTAACATCTAGTATCAGAAAGGATGGCGGCTCTTAACATACATCCACTGCATAGAGTGCTGTGCCAGTGCTGGGAAGAGACTAACTATTTCTCAAGACATGTGATATACCAAGATTGTAACACTGTATAAAAATAAAGGAGACAGAAGTGATTGCAATAATTACAGAGGCATCTCTCTTCTTAGTATTGTTGGTAAGGTTTTTGCCAGAGTAATCTTAAGGCAACTGCACAAGTTAGATGAGTGCATATATCCAGAGTCACAGTGTGGATTCCGATCTGGTAGATCAACAACAGACATGATCTTTTCTCTCCGCCAGTTTCAGGAAAAATCAAAAGAGCAGAAAAGGCCTTTATATATCGCCTTTATAGACCTCACAAAGGCATTTGACCTGGTTAGTAGGAATGAACTCTTCAAAATCCTTCTGAAAATAGGCTGCCCTGCAAAAGTGCTGTGAATGATAAAGTCATTCCATGACGACATGAAGGGACCAGTCCAATTTATTGGAAGCACATCACAGCCCTTTGACATATGAAGTGGTGTTAAACAAGGCTGCGTTCTGGCTCCAACCCTCTTCGGGATCTTCTTTGCCTTACTCTTGAAACATGCGTTCAGAGATGCAACTGAAGGAATATGCCTTCACACTAGGTCAGATGGCCATTTGTTTAATCTTTCAAGGCTGAAGGTAAAAACAAAAATCAGAAGGGTCACTATAAGAGACTTGTTGCTCGCTGATGATACTGCAGTCATGACTCAAAGCCAACAAGAGCTTCAGAGCTTGATGAATCACTTCACCCAATCATGCAAGGACTTTGGCCTCACAATAAGTCTAAAGAAAATGAATGTGCTGTGTCAGGATGTGAGTGCTGCACCAGTTATCACTATCGATAACTATGAATTGGCAGTGGTGCAACACTTCACATACCTGGGGTCTACCATCAATGACAAACTCTCACTGGACACAGAAATTGACAACCGCATTGGCAAAGCTGCAGCTACCTTTGCCTGCCTCACATCGTGTGTTTGGGGAAACACCAAACTCACAATGAAGATCAAAGCTGCGGTATAAAATGCCTGCACCACCAGCACACTCCTTTATGGCAGTGAGACCTGGACAACCTATGCTAAGCAAAAAAAGAAGGCTCAATACCTTCCATCTATGGTACCTATGCCACATCCTTGGCATTTCTTGGAAAGATAAAGTGACAAATGTCGAGGTGTTGTCACGTGCTGGCCTTCAAAGCATGTATACACTGCTTAGACAGCGAAGACTATGCTGGCTTGGCCATGTCCGCCGCATGGAAGATAGTCGCAACCCAAAAAAAACTTCAATGGCCAACTAGCAGATGGCAGGAAAACAGTTGGGCGACCGCAGCTGAGGTTCAAAGATGTGTGTAAGAGAGACATGAGGGCACTGGACATAAATCCAGCAACATGGGAGGATGAAGCTGCCGATCCCACGAAGTGGCGATGCTATTTACGGCGCCACCTCAGATTGAGCGAAAAGAAACTCACACAACAAGCAGAAGAGAGGAGAAAACGTCAAAAGGAGCACCAGGAAAATAAGCAGCTGAAGGCTGCCACCTCAGGGGCGCATTCTCATAGTCAGTTATGACTGAAGGGGCTATTATTATTATTATTATAGTTTATAAATCGCAGTTGATTGTTTTTGTTTAAAATCCAGTTTCTGTTTGAAATTGCGTTATTGTGTGGAAATTATGAGAGTTATTTAATATTTTAATTGGTAGGGATAATTATCGAGCTGCATTTGACACCAACTATTACTAGAGACACCCTTGCATCATAGGATAAGTCTACAGGTGACTTACTTCACAGCTCTCTTCTACTTCTACCATCTAGGACTGTGCAATGAACTACCTGACTTGTCCTGTGCCATCCCTACCACTAGTTTACCAGTTCTTTTCTGTATTTATGGGAACTATATCTATTTTTTTATCTAACATTCATCTCACCACACTAGCCATCATAAAAATAATGAATATTACCAGCTCAACAGAAGTGAACAAGTAGTAATTTTCAGACTCTGCCCCATTCCACAACAAACTGAGATGCCATCTACTCAACAAACTAAAGATAGGAACTACTGATGAGTGTAATTTTAGCACTGAAAAAATGACTGCAGAACATCTGGTGCAAAATTGCCCAACATATAAGGAGCAGAGAAAGCAGATATGGTCATCACCAGTACCATTCCTAGATGCACTCCATGGAGTAACCAACAACATCAGACTGACTTTTCTTGAAACATATTCAAGTTGACATCTGAAAGTGTACAAAGAAGAATATACGGTTGATAAGCCATCCAACTTTTCCAAATGACACCGAGATCAGTTTGAAGCAAAGCAAATAACACTTACTTGGGTGGTTGTTGAAAATGTCCCCCCAGTCTGCCAAAGCATCCAGTTCTGCGCTAGTAGGATCAATCAACCTCATACCACCACCCATGCTCAGGTTGGCCAGCAGAACTGATGGTGTTGGTGTCTGATTGGATGAGACAGAACCCAAGTTTGCAGGAAAACTCCGATTTACTGAATAACCAATGATGGACTTCATCAAACTTGTGGAGGCGGAATCTCTGAGTTCAAGGTCAGAGTCACACTCGCTGTTAAAATTTAAACAACAACATTAATGCTATAATGGGTTTAGGTCTTACAATCATAAAAGTCAGAGTTGTATAAAATACTTAAAGATGATGAATCTGGGAGTGACAATCATAAAAGATTGTCAAAGGAAGAGTTACAGTATATAATATTTAACACATTAACTACCGAATTAAAAAACACACTGTGGCCGAATTAAATTTTGTTCCCATTTTCATTCTGTAGGTGTATGTAGAATTTTATCTGTAGTTTTCTTAATTTTAAACATATTTTTATGAATTATATGTCATTTTAATGATAAATGAATGTACTGTTGCCTAAAGCTGATAAAAGGAAAGTTTACTTAATATGGTAGATATTATTAGTAATGTAAAATGATTGACAGACAAAATTCAATTCAAATTTGTTTCCAAATTATCAACTTACGTTCAAATTTCTTGTTTCTATGGTAGGTAATACCTTTCTTAAAGTGATTATTATGTAGTATATCCAATAACAAGAAAAACAAGCCCAAGAACACACACACTGACTAATATTTACACTATTGGTAACTTACATTATCACACCTATGCCACTTCCCAAAAAATGTCTGAAATTTTTTCCTCATTTTCTCCCTGTAAGTGTTTGGAGAACTTAAGCTGCAGATTTATTAATTTTAAACAGATTTTTATTACTGATATGTCATTTTGATGACAAATGAATGTACTGTTGCCTAAAGCTGATAAAAGGAAAGTTTACTTAATATGGTGGATATTAGTAGTAATGTAAAATGATTGAAAGAAAGAAAAAGCATGCAACATTTTCTTTAAATTATCAACTTACCTGGAACTTGCTTATTCCTGAGGCAGCTAATTTCTTTTCTTGGTGATTTTCATGTAGTATATCCAATGGCAAGAAAAACAAGCCCAAGAACACACACAATAGCTAATAAATACACTATTAATGACTTACATTATCACACCTACACCACTTCCAAAAAATCTTAGAAATTTTGAATAAATAGCTCCTTTGACAAAGCACATTATCTATAACTTATTTACAGTATGTCAATGTCTTTAGTAAGTTACAGCTGAAGGATCATGCGTATGGTACAGCCTAAAACAGCTCTTTGGATGGAGATGGGGCTTTTCGGGGCAACCGATGCAATAAAAATTGGTTCGGACTCGTTTCGCAGGTGTTGAGCACACTATACAGTTCCTATCTTTGTCGGTGTAATCCACAATGTGCTTTGCACCCTCAAATCTTTTAACTTTGTTTCCTAACAATTTCCTACCTTTCTTGTTGCTACTGGTATCTACTAGATCAGGTGGAGTTATGGAGGCAGCCTTCTCAGTCAACTGATCAATCAGTTTGTCTTTGAAAAATTTCAATGACACTGACTTCTCATCAGCATGACTGAGGGTGTACAATATATGGGCATTTACCTGGGACACCTCTATAATCCAGTAAAAAATGTTCTTCCACCATTTTCTAGTTTTTCTTTGGAAATTGCCATAGTAAGCTACCATTTGATCATTGTGGTCACATCCATTCATGCAAAAATTGTACTGGTGTACTGGTTTGGGTTTTTCGACTAAGTTGTGATGTCGAGTTGTGACTTGCACCATCTCAACTGATGTTTCAGTGGACACAACAATACATGGTTTCTTTGCCTTTTTGTCTCGCCAAGCAACACATATCTGAGATCCATCACCATTTTTGTACCACCTGGCTTCTCGGTGATGGAGGGAGAGGGTCTTCAGTTGAAGTGGAAAATTTTTTCTGTTGATGTTGACTGTGCCAGTATAATGAATGCCCCTACTCAACAGATAGGTTATCAGTGTATCCACAGTGTAGTATCTGTCAGCAAATACATGGTGGCCCTTCCCAATTCCTTGCAGCAAGAAATCAAATACCTTCACCGCCTGACTTGTTGTAGAGTCATTAGCAAGAATATATGATGTATTCTTCCCAAAGTATGTCAATACAGAATAGACATATCCAGTGGCAGAATCACACAATCCAAAGGTCTTAATGTGATACTTGCTTGGCTTTGTTGCATTGTACTGCTTGTGTTTCCAGCGTCCATTATACCCAATAACCATTTCATCAATGGCTAAATTCTGAAATGGATAAAATGCATCCTGGAACTTCGCAACGAGCAAATTTAAAAAAGGCTCTATTTTGTCCTTCCCTTCTGAATCAGCATCTCCAACATGCATCATTGTATGGTAAATTATTTCAAACCTAGATCTTGAAAACATATTGCCATACCAGGGTGTATAATTATGAGGTGTATGTGCCCAATAATCTTTTACCGATGGCTTTTTATCTAAACCCATCGCAGTTGTTACTGCGAAAAATTTCAAAAGCTCATAGTCAGTGACAGGTTTCCAAGCAGCAGACGAAGATCTGTTTGAAGATGGGGGTTTTGATTTCTTTACTTCAGCATAATCATTTATTACTTTGACCAAAGAATGTAAAACATCTGGTGTCAGCAATGTAAGCCAGCAATCAAGTACAGAGGAACTTGCATCAAGATTTGCTTGCAAACCTGGTTCATGAGTTGGATCAAAATAAAAACTATTTGTTGTTTCACCCTCAGTCACTTGATCCCATTGTTCTCTTATTTTAGTTAGGCCTAGGCCTACAGTATTTCCTGCACTATTTCCTGCACTATTGGTAACTCTAACCGAGGTTTTCGCTCTTTTACGACCCACTGATGGCCCAGGACTTCTAATATCTTCATTGCTTGAATTTTCACTTCTAGTGTTATCATCACTGCCATACAATTCACTACCTGAATAAATGTCCACATTGTTTTCACTGTCCTCATCGTCGCTAGAACTATCATCAATCAATTGCTGAAATAAGTTTCTAGCCTGTTCAGCAGTTAGACGAGGTGTACGTGCGTTTTTTGTGGCGATATCATTCGTTGCCATAGTAAACAGTTTTGCGATTTGGTAACTAACCTGAAACGTGTAATAAATATGAATATAATATCACTTTTGAGAAGCACAAAAATACCCACGCTTTGGAATGTCGTTTTCCGGTGTTAAATTAAAATCTCGAACCAGATCAGAATGTGTTTCGTCATATATTTCATTCGTTATCTTACTAAACTTAGAAAGCCGATGGGACCGGTTTGCCGTCCAAATGTGTTTCTTTCGTAAGCCGCCCCCATCGGCTTGCGGTAGTTAATGAGTTAAAGATGATGAAGCAAATTGTGGTAATGGTGGATTCAGGTCTACAATCATGAGAGAGTCAAAGGAAGAGTTATAGTCTAAAATACTTAAGGATGATGAAGCAAAGTATGAATGAGCACTCATACAATCAAGCTTGACCCTTTAGCTCCCCAAGGAGCATAAGTCCTTAACAAACACAAGCCAAGTTCTCCTACCATGTGCAAGTTATTTCTATGTCTTTCTCATCATTTTCATTTCTATCTCCAGTTCTCTTCTCCAAGTGTTCTTTTCTCTCTTTTCCCTAGATATTACAGAACAAGGACTGCCTAGTAATGCTATCAACAGCTTTCCTAAATGTTGTGGCCAATCCATGGCCAGCATCTCCTTTTCTTCTCTTGTTCCACTTGTCTGGTTTGTGTCATCCGTTCCATATTGGTGACCTTGTCATACCATTTTAATCCCTCTATTCTATGCAAGCACCCATTTAGAATACTCACAAAGCATAACCTAAATTACTGAGTTTAGCCAGTGTAGAACAGTCGAGCATCAAAATAATAATGTTACAATATTAAACACAACATAACCTAACAAAGATATCTTAACCAATAGCCTAGACGAGGGTAAAAAAGGAAAAAAATAAAGGTAATTCCATAACAGATATTGCCATAGAGAAATGAAGTGTTACAGACTTCACAATACGAAGTCCAGCTTCGAGAGGTGGGGTGACCAGTTCCATTGCTTGCTGACTTTGGTTTTTCAAACTCAAGAGCAGTCAGGGACCCATTTACAGCTGGGTAGACAGCAGTGTGATGTCATCACGTTTCGAACTCAGCACCTTTGCCTCAAGAGCCCATCGCTGTAACCACTATGTCAATTGGATGCTCAAGATGAGGGTAGCAATAATTTATTAATGCATAATTAACAAACAGAAAATAATATTTTAAAATTTAGTTTAACCAGTTGTCCAGAATTCGCAGGAACAGTCCCAGTTACGATAGTTTGGCCATTCCTCAGAATCCACAACAAATATGGGAAAACAAGAGCCAGGGATCCAGACCTCCAGGACGATCGAGAGTTCATTGGGAAGACAACATTAGACAATCTCTGAAGGACCGAGAACTAGATTGGAACCAGGCCAGGAGGAAGACAGCTGATAGGATAGTATGGCACTCTCTCTGGCAAACCTCTACCCCCCAGGGTAGAAGAGAAAAGAGTAAGTAGTATTAGTCCAGAATTCACTACCATAAAGACATTAATGCTGCAATTCACAATCACAGCATAACCAAATAACTTTAGTTTAACTCAATATCCTTCTGAATTGATTGAATAAACACAATTAAATCCTTACCGAATGATTGTGTGAGTAGACATGATGAAGTCTGGTTCACCTGTAACATGGTTGTTGAACAGTTTACTCTTAGTCTGGACAAAAACATAGCGGTTCTCTGCCACTTTAAACCGGAACACTTCACTGGTGTTATTGCCATTCTTGAGTACTGAAAACAAAGAAAGGATAAGTTATATTTCAAATCTTTTATATATATATATATATATATATATATATATATATATATATATATATATATATATATATATATATATATATATATATATATATATACACACACACACACACCTCGACTTTCATTGCTTCGAGTTTCGTCGCTTCGCTCTTTCGTCGGTTTTCAATTATAACCACGTTTCCAAATTTCGTCGATCGCTTGGCTCTTTCGCCACAACTGCGCGTCATCTTGTTTCTTTCGTCATTCAGTCTTTGAATAGAAATCGTTCGGTGTGCACTGTTTTCTGAAGTTGTCCGCATTGAATCTCTTATATTTGTGATTGAACATATTAATATTACTTATTTTTGTGATTAAAATAACCAAACTATTCATACTATATTATTTTTGTGATTATACTGTAAACAGTTGAGTTATTTTTGTGATAACAGTATAATGGCAGTGTTCATATCGTGATTATAAGACACGTGTACAGTATTCATACTGTACTTTTTTGTGTTTAGGCCCTATACTATTTATTTTTGTGCTTTAATTATATTCATAACGGGTCCTAAATGTAGTGACTAAGTTAAAAATAAACCCATAAGTAGAGGATGCAATTGCATACTGGGAAAGGGTGGATCCGAATTTCGACCTCAAGTTCATAAGTAAATAATGGGCTAGAACACCAAAAAGCCTGTTACAGAGAACTTCTTAGGGAAAGGAAGAAGCCATCAATGAGGCAAACGTCTGCTCTCCTTTCTCAAGACGCAACCGCCACAACCAACTTCAGTCACCCCACCCCCCTAACCCTTCAGATTCCAAGCGATTAACATCAGCCCCAGCCCATGTTAGATCTCCTTTAAAGTCCCCTTCTCCTAAGAGAATTAGATTGAGTTCCTCCAGTTCTGAAGATAAGCCTCCTCAATTTTCTCCATCTGATTTTCTAAGTCTAGAATCCCCCTAAATCACCAACATTCAAAACTGTACATACTGTATATATTCATCGTCTACTTGCTCAAGAATGATTTTAAGGTAAGATGTTATTTACGTATTTTTTATTTATTTCTGTATTTTCTTTATTCTTATGTTTATTTCTGTTTATTTTGGTGTTGCACACACTCACAAGTGTTATATAGTTAGTTATTTATGTTTTTTGGAGGCCCTAATGCATAAATAAAGGCTATGCTTTGACTTTCGTCGGTCAGTGCTCTGGTCCCTAACCTGTTGAAAGAGTGAGGTATGATTGTGTGTATATTTTATATATATATATATATATATATATATATATATATATATATATATATATATATATATATATATATATATACACACACACACACACACAAAGAAGAAGATGTCACATTTATTCTCATAATCTTTGTCTCGTCTCTACGTATTATTAAACCCAGTTGTCATAACCTTTCATCAAGTATTCTGTTTTTGTCTTGCATCTGGGACTGGTTAAATTTTAAAAAATTAGGAAACCTACCCACCACAAAAATATTTATAGAATGTGTGATTCCTATACATTATATACACACATTGGGATTCTTGCCGGTGCTACAGAGTTCGTGCACTGTGCTGAGATCCTCCTTGTGTGATCTAAGGGAGGAGATCGGAGCACTGATGGCGTTGTCCGTGTGCAATGAAGATAGTCCTTAAAAACCAAACCAAACCAACCGGATCATCTGTCTCAATCAAGATAAAATCACTGTAGAGAACCCTTTCAATGACCAGAAGAAAGAAATATACAAATTAAAAAAATTAATTTGGTATGGAATCAGTTTTACAAATTAATGTATAAAGAAAATTTCGGGATTCACCCATCGTCAGCCAGTCACAAGCAGGTGACAAAGGAAAATATAGACAGGTCAACAGACAAAGCAATGGACATTGCAAACAAGTAGAAAACACGATGAATGAATCAAAAAATGATATAATGTGTGGTACAGAAAGATGAAAAGAATGTAAAAATACGGAACAAGCAAAAAAGAATATCAACTCAAGAAATGCAACAAAGAATGAAAACAAAAATGAAAGAACAAAGCAAAATAATATCTTTATGAAGAAATCCACTGAATAGTCTAGAGTAACAGGATACAAAACAAAACATAAGCAACAAAAAATAGACAGATCATCAAAAAGTGGGGAAAAGAAGGTACTGAAATAGTGGAAGATCACTATATAGCAGAATTAAAGCAAAATTATTCAGTTAAAAGAGAAAAAAAAACATGCTGACAGGAACACTAGGCAAGAACAACAAAACAGCTGAAGGCTATCATTTGAAGGGTACATCAATTCCCATAGTCAGTTATGAATGAAGAAGGCTATTATTATTATTAAAGAACCCTCCCACTGGGTTTTCAACAATGGCACATTTGTTAAGGTGATGTAGACTTTGTAGAGCAAATCCAACACAATTTTCCAAATGGCTTCAGCAGCATGGTGATATGAAGATCAGTATATAACTGGCCCATGTGGTTCCCAGGGGGGTCTCTGAAGAGACAAATAAAGACAAGGACTACTCCACCCTCAATCATGTCATACAAGGCAACTAATGAGGTTGTACATGGAGCTGGCAACCTAACCATGTAAAACAAAGTGGCACAGAAAACACTACTGTAAGAGCATGTGACTTCTTGATGAAGGCGTCCTGCAAGGGAACCATCTTCAGTGGTGGCTCCATCCTCCATAAGGAGTGCAAGGGAAAATGATGATGATATGATTAAACTTCTTCCAGAATAACATCATCAATGGACATCGTGACACATCACAAATTCTGTACCTCACAAATTCCGTGCAACTTTTCAACCACGCAGACATATCATGAGCAAAGGCATAGCCGAACATTATGTACACATAATCAGCACAAACCACCTCCCCAATTTTGCTCACATAAGCATGTCCTCTTTCCTCCACATCATCAAACATACTGTCCACACAGACATCACATCACAACCAATGTGCGTACCCTTCAAATGCAATGCATTTTGGTGCATCAAACAAAATAGTACGAACCAAGTCTTGTTTCATGCAACAGAATAAAAATTGCATTACTTCCACACAGTATTACTGCATCACACTCACCTTCTTGGAAATGCTTCTTAAGCTGTTGAATATCATTAGCATGGCAAAAATCAGTGATAAGAGCTTCTTCTAAGTTCAACATGCCATAACTGAAAATAAAAATATGTTTCAAGTATACTGTTGCGTGAGAAATTCTCGCAACATCGTTTTATTACAATATCTATTTTATAACGCAAGGGCAACAACTGCTTGAAATTTATAGTCACTTTTCTCGGTAAGCATTTGTCTTCTCGCGTTGGTATTGAATGCAGTTAAGTTTTGAGCTGTGGTCATTTTGCGCTGGACTGCGCATGACTGGTCTTGCTTCTTGGTCGATCGATTTCCGCCCACCAGTGGAGTGAGCGATTTGAATGGCGAGAAAGATGCCTCGCTGAAAGAGGATCTCCGCTATTTTTTGTTCTGTCAGGAATGTGAAAGTCCTCTTATGGATATTTCGTTTATTCGAGATAATACCTCTAGTGTATTTGCACATGCCGGGAGGCATAATATTTCTGTGTATTTCCTGAAGGCAAGGTAAATTGACTTTCCATTAACTCTATCGATTTTTGGTCGTGAGCGATTTCGATTCATAGCCTGTCTTCGAAAGTCGTCGTCACGAGATGTTTTCCCAGCTCACATGTCGCTGTATTGTACTGCATCGGTTGATGCATGTACCAAGGACCATTACTTGCTACTTTGTTAAATGAACTAGGTTTGGAAAACCTTTATTATCTAGAGGATATTTTTGAGGACGTTATTTATACTTCGGCAGACGTGTCTGTCTTGCTGAAGTCAGATTAAGGAGAGTGAACTGATCTCATACATCTGGTTACCTTCTGGCTAAGATAGAAAGGGATGGAGAATTTTCCCGACTACATTACAGCCTTATAATGTATTGACATGTCTGTGAATCACCTTTATTATGATGCTGTCTACCGTCCATTGCTATACTGACATTGTTGCTGTGATAATGACTGTCTGATGTACCTACATATTCGCGTATACATTTTGTCACTGTGGCGTCCACAATAAATGATACAGAAAAACGTCTAGCTGTTACAAGCATCATTGACTTTATACGTCGTGAGTTTACTGATGTCCTATGTGGATTGCCCTGTTATTTTGTATGAACATTGTTTGACTGAACACATCTGCACACTACACAAAACCAGACATGCGGATACCATCCATCATCATATGGCATCACGCATCATTTGGTGGCCAGTGTGGGGAGAAGATTACAGAGAGAGAGTCTGATGAGAGGAAAGAGAAAGCAAAAATGGAACATGAAGAAAAGGTCTTAGCTTTAGAGTTGGAAAAATTGAAATTGATGAACATGAGTAATGGTAATGATTCAAACAAGGGTTCATCTTCTGGTAAGGCTAATAATGATACTTTTAAGATTAAGTTGCCAACTTTTAGTCCTTCCAGTGATGACATAATGTTCTATCTGGACAGATTTGAACAAGCATGTACAGCTCATAACATAGACAAAGCAAAATATGTTTATCAGTTATCAGGGATACTGACAGGTAAAGCTCTAAGTATATTAAATATGGTGGATGAACCTGACAAGAACAATTATGAGGTTGTCAGGGCCGCTCTGTTAAAGAAATATCAGCTTAACGAAGACGGCTATCGTCTACAATTTAAAAACATGTTACCTGAAAATGGAGTTGAATTCTCCAAGTTTATTGCAAGAATACGCATTACTTTCTCACGATGGGTTGAACTATCTAAGACGGAAAAAACTTATGAAGGACTTATGGACTTAATACTTAGAGACAAAGTCATGTCGTCTGTCAATGAGTCTTTCCTTGCTTTCCTTCATGAACGTAAACCTAAAACAATAAAAGAAATGGAAGATTTCTGTTGCCAATACGTAACTGCGCACCCACACATAACCATGGGTAACTCTAAGGTGAAAGAAGGTTTACCAGTTGCTTCGGCAGCTCCGTATGGCCAAAACTTTGCTCGTAGATCCCAACAAAATTTTGATAGAAAGAGTAGCGGTAATTTCTGTCAAAATCATGGAAACCAATTTCATGGTGATTCTTCTTCGAAGAATTGGAGACAACCTGATAGTGGTCGTTACTATCACCCTAATAATTATAGGCATTTCAAAAGAGGATATGGTAATAGAGGTTATTCCTGCCGAAGACCTCAAAACCAAACAAATAGATGTTCGCATCAATGTGAACATGATAGTAATCGTGGAAACTGGAATTCGAATCATGATAACAATTACAATAGAGACAATAATAACTGCAGAGATAATAATAACTCTGATAACTTCAGAGGTAATAATAGTCGGGGTAGATCTCAACACAAAAAAAAAGAGATATCAGCAGGCTAATTCTGTACAACAGGAAACTGAGGGAGCCTGTAATCATGTTGTTGATAATAAAAACTTTGACGCTGTCACTAGTTCTGCTTTTGACTTTGAGAGAGCAAACAAATGCCCCCAATGCAGTACTTTATTCGAACCGGGTACCATAACTACTTTGAGTTGTGGTCACCCACTTCCCGCTCTTCCTGCTGCTGTTGCGCATGACGGGAGGGGTTCTTTAATCCTACATAAGGGTCTTGTTAATGATACTCCGGTCTCACTACTTTTCGATTCCAGATGCACCACTATTGGTGTTAGACAATCGCTTGTAGATCCATCTTGTGCTACAGGAAGGGTTATTAAATGTGTCACATTTGGCGGCACTCTAGAAAAATATCCTACTGCTGTAATTCGCATTGCCACTCCTTTCTTTACTGGAGATGTGCATGCTTGTCTCTTACCTAATCCTATTGCGGACCTTATTATTGGTCGTATTCACGGAGTTAGGGAGTGTACCCCACAGCAGATTGCTGCTTGGGAAGATAATAACATGCAAGCTACAAATGCAGTGGTTACAAGAGCACAAGCTCTACAAACACCCGAAACTTCACTGAATAGTGATAATGGAGTTGATAGCCAAGATAGTCACTTAGTGATTACTCGTGACTCTTTGAGCATGAGAGTGCAAATATTACAACATGCTCATGACTCGCAATGTGCTGGACATATGGGTTTTGCCCGTACGAAGTCGAGAGTCCTTGCGGCTTTCTTTTGGCCTTTTGTCAATAAGGACATTCGTATTTACTGCCGATCATGCAAGGTATGTCAGGAGGTCAAATCTAGAGGACCACGACATGCTGCGCCTATCCAGGCTGCTGACATTCCTATTCAGCCGTTCCAGAAAATGGCCATAGATATTATTGGCCCTTTTAAGGTCAAGTCGGCCAGAGGACATCAGTTTATCCTTACATGTGTCGATATGTGCACACGTTGGCCAGAGGCTATTCCTCTTAAGAGCATATCTACTACAGATATCGCAGATGCTCTTTGGTTGATATTTTCTCGCTTGGGGTTCCCCAGAGAAATATTGTCAGACCATGGCACTCAACTCATATCTGACACTATGTCACAGGTAATGTCTACCTTACATATTGAACGATCTCTCAGTAGTATCTACCATCCTATGTCTAATGGGTTAGTTGAGCGTCTGAATAGAACGCTCAAGACTTTGCTTGGTAAGATAACTGAAGATCATCCTCAAGATTGGGACAGGGTTTTACCCGCGGCTCTCTTTGCCTATAGAGAAGTCCCTAATGAACACACAGGATTTTCTCCCTTCGAACTTGTCTTTGGCGCGCGTCCACGCGGCCCTATGTCTTTATTACACGATCTCATCACTGCCGATGATATTAGCGATGAAACTCAATCCTCATATGAGTATGTCATTGCTCTTAGACAAAAGATCATTGAGGCATGTAAGCTAGCAACTGCTTCATCAGAAATTGCTAAAGAGAAGGCAAGGCAGTTTGCTAACAAGAATAGATGTCTACGACAACTTTGTCCAGGTGACAAAGCATTCGTCCTACTCCCCAGTAGGGAAAATAGACTTCTTATTGCATGGAAAGGTCCGTATGCAATAGTCTCTCGGGTTTCCGATGTTGACTATGTGGTCGATATTGATGGAAAGCATAAAACTTTCCACATAAACATGCTTTCGGAATTTCACGAACGTCCGGACTATTTGCTGCCTATTTTCCAGGCAACGGATGATGCTCCTGCACCTCACGGTCATTATTCATCCCTGTCTGTCATACAGGATGAGGAAGCTACCTTCTCTGATGTCAACCTTCCCCTTCCAGTGGTTCCATTACATTCCACGGAATCTTGGAAAAACGTTTCTGTTTCTCCTAATCTTTCTGGTGACGAACATCGACAAGTCTCGTCGATGTTACAAACATTTCAGGATGTTCTCACTGACATTCCTGGACACACAGATGTCATAGAACATGACATAATTCTTACCGACAATAATCCAATTAGGGTTAGGCCGTATCCTATTCCTATACACTTTCAGTCGCAGGTGGAAAAGGAATTGGATGAAATGATTCAATTAAATATAATTGAACCATCGACTTCACCATATTCTTCTTCCATGGTTATTGTCCGGAAGAAGGATAAGAACATACGAATTTGCGTTGATTATCGCAAATTGAATCAGGTCACAAAGTTCGATGCTGAACCGATGCCTTTGTTAGAAGATCTACTGATTAGACTTTCTAATTCTAGATTCTTCACTAAACTTGACTTGTCTAAAGGTTATTGGCAAGTGCCTTTAGCAGAGCATGCCAAACCTCTTACTGCTTTTTCTACACCTAGGGGTCTATTTCAATGGAATGTTATGCCTTTTGGTCTCATGAACGCCCCTGCCACTTTCGTTCGCATGATGCGTCGAATTCTGTCACATCGTTCGGATGTCATCGTATACTTAGATGACATCTGTCTCTTCAGTGATACCTGGGAAGATCACTATTTAGGGTTATATGACTTACTGTCCACTCTACGTGAGAATAATTTGACAGCAAAACCTTCTAAAGCTTTTGTTGGTTTTGGTGAAATCTCTTTCCTGGGTCATCGTGTTGGTCATGGTCTCTTGAAGACAGAAGACCACAATACTTCCAAAATACTGAACATCTCTGTTCCTAAAACGAAGAAACAAGTTAGGAGTCTCTTAGGTTTAATTCAATTTTATGGGAGATTTATTCCAAATTTATCTTCGATCATGGCACCTCTCTCAACATTGTTGAAGAAAGGTTCGCCTAATCTGGTCCGTTGGTCTGAAGAATGCCAATCTTCACTAGACCAAATCAAGAATATATTTTCTTCTCCTCCCATCTTAAGATTACCTACTCTTGATAGGACTTTTGTTCTTCGGAGTGATGCTTCATCCACTGGGATTGGAGCAGCACTGATGCAAGAATATGCAAATACTCTGCATCCTGTTATGTACATTTCTAGAAAACTAAATGCGGCAGAGAGGAACTACTCGGTTTTAGACCGTGAGTTGTTAGCGATGGTTTGGTCAATTCTAAAACTACAAAGATTCCTCCTGGGCGCACATTTCATTCTAGAGACTGATCAGAAAGCTCTTACAGCTATTCAGACTAAGAATTTGAAGAGTTCGAGATCCACTCGATATGCTATAGCTCTTCAACCTTTTCACTTCACGGTACGAGCTATCCGTGGTGCGGATAATGTGATGGCTGACATTTTGTCTAGATGCCCACATGACTCCAACTAATACTTCTGTCCTATATTCCTATATATTACAGAGTCATAACACACCTATATTACTACAATAGATTAGCACATCTGTACTCACTTTATATGTACACACTATCGTGCTTTGTTATCATCTTCTTCTGTTCGTTTTTTAAGATGATAGAGGAGGACTGAGTGGTTAATATAAGGGCCGTTAGTTTACTAAACAGCCACAATTATTAATAATGTATTGTACCTTATGAAGCATATTAGTTATTAATTAGCATTATAATGCTTGTACTTTCTCAGAATGTCATTGATGAGCTGAGGACTTACCTTACTAGTATCAAGCATGACGAGTTCTAGATTGTGTACTTACCCTCGGAATGCCAGAACATATGTCCTGGATCGTCATGTAGTTTAACTTTACTATGTACTTATGTCATTACATGCCAAATAATGTACTAATTAAATTTTCCTATCAGATTTGTACATCCATTTTTAAAGACAATATTAGAGTATGCTGTTTAATGATGATTATGGTAACTTGCATACGTATATTGTGTTTACATGCTAACGTGATGTGTGTTGGTGACACCTCCCCGATCTGAATATTTTTTGAGACATATTTATTTTTCTGTTGAGGTATATCCTCACCAGACACTCTATATTTAGCCTCATGTTAGGCAATTTAATTAATTATCAGCACATAATTCGTGCGTTTTGAGCCGCTTATCGCATGCTCTTTGATATTTAAAAAAAAAATATGTTCCACATTTTTTTTTTATCGGGAGGAGGTGGTGATATGTTGCGTGAGAAATTCTCGCAACATCGTTTTATTACAATATCTATTTTATAATGCAAGGGCAACAACTGCTTGAAATTTATAGTCACTTTTCTCGGTAAGCATTTGTCTTCTCGCGTTGGTATTGAATGCAGTTAAGTTTTGAGCTGTGGTCATTTTGCGCTGGACTGCGCATGACTGGTCTTGCTTCTTGGTCGATCGATTTCCGCCCACCAGTGGAGTGAGTGATTTGAATGGCGAGAAAGATGCCTCGCTGAAAGAGGATCTCCGCTATTTTTTGTTCTGTCAGGAATGTGAAAGTCCTCTTATGGATATTTCGTTTATTCGAGATAATACCTCTAGTGTATTTGCACATGCCGGGAGGCATAATATTTCTGTGTATTTCCTGAAGGCAAGGTAAATTGACTTTCCATTAACTCTATCGATTTTTGGTCGTGAGCGATTTCGATTCATAGCCTGTCTTCGAAAGTCGTCGTCACGAGATGTTTTCCCAGCTCACATGTCGCTGTATTGTACTGCATCGGTTGATGCATGTCCCAAGGACCATTACTTGCTACTTTGTTAAATGAACTAGGCTTGGAAAACCTTTGTTAACTAGAGGATATTTTTGAGGACGTTATTTATACTTCGGCAGACGTGTCTGTCTTGCTGAAGTCAGATTAAGGAGAGTGAACTGATCTCATACATCTGGTTACCTTCTGGCTAAGATAGAAAGGGATGGAGAATTTTCCCGACTACATTACAGCCTTATAATGTATTGACATGTCTGTGAATCACCTTTATTATGATGCTGTCTACCGTCCATTGCTATACTGACATTGTTGCTGTGATAATGACTGTCTGATGTACCTACATATTCGCGTATACATTTTGTCACTGTGGCGTCCACAATAAATGATACAGAAAAACGTCTAGCTGTTACAAGCATCATTGACTTTATACGTCATGAGTTTACTGACGTCCTATGTGGATTGCCCTGTTATTTTGTATGAACATTGTTTGACTGAACACATCTGCACACTACACAAAACCAGACATGCGGATACCATCCATCATCATATGGCATCACGCATCATATACATTAAAATATACATTTTAAATGTACAAGTATATTAAAACTTCAGTTGCCAAAACCTGAGTGGAGAGATATCTCATACAGATTTAGCATAGATGCTTAAAAAAAAATATCATTAAACTCCAGAAATAATGATTATTAATCATTATCATTATCATATCTGAGGCCAGAAGAGGAATGACAAGGTAAGTAATCCTCATCATACCCCAGGGTAGAAAAGAAGTGATGAAGTAAGTAATCATCATCATATCCCAGGGTAGAAAAGAAGTGACGAAGTAAGTAATCATCATCATATCCCAGGGTAGAAAAGAAGTGACGAAGTAAGTAATCATCATCATATCCCAGGGTAGAAGAGAAGTGACGAAGTAAGTAATCATCATATCCCAGGGTAGAAGAGAAGTGATGAAGTAAGTAATCATCATATCCCAGGGTAGAAGAGAAGTGATGAAGTAAGTAATCATAATCATATCCCATGGTAGATGAAGTGTGACAAAGTAAGTAATCATCATCATATCCCAGGGTAGAAGAGAAGTGACAAAGTAAGTAATCATCATCATATCCCAGGGTAGAAAAGAAGTGACTAAGTAAGTAATCATCATCATATCCCAGGGTAGAAGAGAAGTGATGAAGTAAGTAATCATCATTATACCCCAGGGTAGAAGAGAAGTGAAGAAGTAAGTAATCATCATCATATCCCAGGGTAAAAGAGAAGTGACCAAGTAAGTAATCATCATCATATCCCAAGGTAGAAGAGAAGTGACGAAGTAAGTAATCATTATCATATATCTCCCTTATTCTATCTAATGAATGCCTCCCTCACTTCTATCTCACAAATGCTCGCTCATTCTATTATTTCATCATATCCCAGGGTAGAAAAGAAATGACAAAGTAAGTAATCATCATCATATCCCAGGGTAGAAAAGAAGTGACAAAGTAAGTAATCATCATCATATCCCATGGTAGAAAAGGTGTGACAAAGTAATCATCATCATATCCCAGGGTAGAAAAGAAGTGATGAAGTAAGTAATCATCATCATATCATCATTTCCCAGGGCAGAAAAGAAGTGACAAAGTAAGTAATCATCATCATATTCCAGAGTAGAAAAGTAGTGATGAAGAAAGTAATCTTCATACAATCCCAGGGTAGAAGAGGTGTGACGAAGTAAGTAATAATCATCATTTCCCAGGGTAGAAAAGAAGTGATGAAGTAAGTAATCATCATCATATCCCAGGGTAGGAAAGAAGTGATGAAGTAAGTAATCATCATCATATCCCACGGTAGAAGAGGTGTGACAAAGTAAGTAATCATCATCATATCCCAGGGTAGAAAAGAAGTGACGAAGTAAGTAATCATTATCATATATCTCCCTTATTCTATCTAATGAATGCCTCCCTCACTTCTATCTCACAAATGCTCGCTAATTCTATTATTTCATCATATCCCAGGGTAGAAAAGAAATGACAAAGTAAGTAATCATCATCATATCCCAGGGTAGAAAAAAAGTGACAAAGTAAGTAATCATCATCATATCCCATGGTAGAAGAGGTGTGACAAAGTAAGTAATCATCATCATATCCCAGGGTAGAAAAGAAGTGATGAAGTAAGTAATCATCATCATATCATCATTTCCCAGGGTAGAAAAGAAGTGACAAAGTAAGTAATCATCATCATATTCCAGAGTAGAAAAGTAGTGATGAAGAAAGTAATCTTCATACAATCCCAGGGTAGAAGAGGTGTGACGAAGTAAGTAATAATCATCATTTCCCAGGGTAGAAAAGAAGTGATGAAGTAAGTAATCATCATCATATCCCAGGGTAGGAAAGAAGTGATGAAGTAAGTAATCATCATCATATCCCACGGTAGAAGAGGTGTGAGAAGTAAGTAATCATCATCATATCCTAGAGTAGAAAAGAAGTGAAAAAGTAAGTAATCATCATCATATCCCAGGGTAGAAAAGAAGTGACTAAGTAAGTAATCATCATCATATCCCAGAGTAGAAAAGAAGTGATGAAGTTAGTAATCATCATCATATCCCAGAGTAGAAAAGAAGTGACGAAGTAAGTAATCATCATCATATCCCACGGTAGAAGAGGTGTGATGAAGTAAGTAATCATCATCATATCCCAGAGTAGAAATAAGTGACGAAGTAAGTAATCATCATCATATCCCAGGGTAGAAGAGGTGTGATGAAGTAAGTAATCATTATCATATGTCTCCCTTATTCTATCTAATGAATGCCTGCCTCACTTCTATCTCACAAATGCTCGCTCATTCTATTATTTCATCATATCCCAGGGTAGAAAAGAAGTGACGAAGTAAGTAATCATCATCATATTCCAGGGTAGAAAAGAAGTGACGAAGTAAGTAATCATCATCATATCCCACAGTAGAAGAGGTGTGACGAAGTAAGTAATCATCATCATATCCCAGGGTAGAAAAGAAGTGATGAAGTAAGTAGTCATCATCATATCCCAGGGTAGAAGAGGTGTGACAAAGTAAGTAATCATTATCATTTCTCCCTTATTCTATCTCACAAATGTCTCCCTTATTCTATCTAATGAATGCCTCCCTCACTTCTATCTCACAAAGGCCTCGCTCATTCTATCTCATGAACGTCTCCCTTATTCTATCTCCAGAAGGTCTCCCTTATTGTAACTCACGAATGCCTCCCTCATTCTATCTCATGAATATCTCCCTTATTTTATCTCATGAATGTCTCCTTTATTCTATCTCCAGAAAGTCTCGCTACTTCTATCTCATGAATGCTGCCCTCCTTCTATCTCATGAATGCCTCCCTCACTTCTATCTCACAAATGCCTCGCTCATTCTATCTCATGAATGTCTCCCTTATTCTATCTCATGAATGTCTCCACTGCTCTATCTCACAAAAGTCTCCCTCATTTTATCTCATGAATGTCTCCATCATTTTATCTCATGAATGTCTCCCTCATTCTATCTCATGAATGTCTCAATTTTATCCCATGAATTTATTCCTCATTCATCTCACAAAGTCTCCCTCATTCTATCTAATGAATGTCTCCCATATTCCATCTCAATGTCTCCCTCATTTTATCTCATGAATGTCTCCCTTATTTCATCTCAATGTCTCCCTCATTTTATCTCATGAATGTCTCCCTTATTCCATCTCAATGTCTCCTTCATTTTATCCCATGAATGTCTTTCTTATTCCATCTCAATGTCTCCCTCATTTTATCTCATGAATGTCTCCCTTATTCCATCTCAATGTCTCCCTTGCTGTATCTCACAAATGTCTTCCTCATTCTATCTCACAAAAGTCTCCCTCATTCTACCTCATGAATGTATCCCTCCCTTATTCCATGTCATGAATGTCTACCTCATTCTATCTCATGAATGTCTCCCTTGCTCTATCTCACAAATGTCTCCCTCATTCTATCTCACAAACGTCTCCCTCATTCTATCTCATGAATGTATCTCTCCCTTATTCCATGTCATGAATGTCTCCCTCATTCTATCTCATGAATGTCTCCCTTGCTCTATCTCACAAATGTCTCCCTCATTCTATCTCACTAAAGTCTCCCTCATTCTATCTCATGAATGTCTCCCTTGCTCTATCTCACAAAAGTCTCCCTCATTCTATCTCATGAATGTCTCCCTTGCTCTATCTCACAAAAGTCTCCCTCATTCTATCCCATGAATGTCTCCCTTGCTCACTAAAGTCTCCCTCATTCTATCTCATGAATGTCTCCATTGCTCTATCTCACAAAAGTCTCCCTCATTCTATCTCATGAATGTCTCCCTTGCTCTATCTCACAAAAGTTTCCCTCATTCTATCTCACAGAAGCCTCCCTCATTCTATCTCATGAATGTCTCCCTTGCTCTATCTCACAAAAGTCTCCCTCATTCTATCTCATGAATGTCTCCCTTGCTCTATCTCACAAAAGTCTCCCTCATTCTATCTCATGAATGTCTCCCTCATTTTATCTCATGAATGTCTCCCTCATTTTATCTGATGAATTTCTTCCTCATTCTATCTCATGAATGCCTCCCTTGTTCTATCTCACTTAACTATCTTTTCAACCTTCTCATCCTCCCCTCCCCCCAATGTTTATTCTTCTACTCCCACTTTCTCTCCTCACTCTATCTCAAATGAGACTCCCTTTACTTCTCATCCCTCCTTTCACCTCACTTTCTAAATCTCCCCTCACTTGACTTTAACCCACCTTTCTCCTCATTACCACTACCATCTCCTACTCTCTCCACACCTCCAATCAAGAATAATCTACCCCAACAGATAATTAAAGATGCCTTGAAGCTGCCATGACACTTCACGTTCATTGAGTATAAATCTGCTCGTATTCATTTCAAAATACCTGCTTCAGACACTTTAGCTCTTCTGCTTTTATTAGATTAAAGGAGGGAAACATTCAGAAGTGTAGCACGATATCAGACGTCAGACAGCTTGTGGGACGGACAGTGAACACAGGAGGGAAAAATGGTGGTGAAAGTGTGATGGTCAGAAAGAGTGAGAGGAGGAGAGAAGCAAAGGTAGCCCCATAGGAGATGCTGCTGTAGGAGAGTGAAGTCTTAGAGACTCCACTACACCAGGCCTCAGCTCTATCTGGCCAGATGACTGGTTCCTTTCCTTGCTGCCTTTGCCTTTCCTAACTCAAGAGCTGAGTCAGGTACCCTTTTCACCACCATCATCATTATCATCATCAACCATCAGCTCCCTAAGAAGCATAGGCCCTCAACAAACTTATGCCAAGTTTTTCTTGTCCTGTGCCATCCGCTTAAGGTCTGTCTATGTCTTCTTCATTCCCTTTATTTGTCCGTCTCCAGTTCTCTTCTCCATGTGTTATTTGGCCTCCCTGTACCTCTCTTACCCTGGAGAATTCAGAACAAGGACTGCCTTGTAATGCTATCAACAGCGAGTACCCACTTACAGCTGGGTACTCTGGAGCATGACAGTACCAAACTTTGAACCCTGACTGTGCTTTGAGAAGCAAGAACTCTAACTACTCTACAATGCAAGGCTTGGAAAGTGAGACAAGGAAGTTAACAACAAAAACAAAATAAAGAATAATTAAAGAAAAAAAGGTAAAGACAGATAAGGTTATGTGATAGGATAAGCAAACAGAAAATCAAGGAATTCACAGATGATACGAAACAAAAATGATCATTTATACAGGATAATGAAAATGGGTATTTAGCCTGTGTACATTTCTGCCCTGAATAACAAACAAATTCATCATTATCATTTCGCTCCCTCTGAAGCAAGCAGTCAATCTCCTTCCAAAAGGAAGGGGGCATAAAAGCATTCATGTGCTACTTGTTTCTGTAACAATCTGTTTTACATGATGACACAGTCAGCCCCAAGCATAACCTCATCTTAGTTGGTTCTTATGGCATGTCTGAAGGAGAAGTAGTCCAGTCCTATTCGTTCACTGTCTCATTGCAGCCAGCCCGGAAACCATACGGGGCAACAAGCAAATTAATGTCATAACAATCATATGTTCAACATTCACTTCTTCTTTGATCCTTAGCCGCCGACTGTCAAAGCATCAAGCCTGGTGGCGTCTTGTAGGGCAGCAACAAACTGCTTTCACTTTGCTCAGTCGGCAACCATCCTTCGTGCAGTGCCCCAGCTCTGGTTCATTCTTTGCATCTCGGCCTCCACAGTTCTTCTCCTCCAAGTTGTTTTTGGTCGGCTTGTCTTTTGCTTTCCTTGAGAGGTCCATAGCATAGCTGTTCTTGTGATGGCATCGGGGTCTCATCTGAGGGTGTGGCCAACCAAACTCTAGTATCTGCCAGCTATGATGGTGTGCATATCCTCTTGGTTGCTCCGAGTAAGCAGTTCTCAGTTGGTGATGTTATTTGGCCCAAAGATTTGGAGAATTTTTCTTTGGCAGATTGTGTGAAAAGAGGACAACTTTGACATTTCCTTTTCTGTTACTTTTCAGCATTCCACACCATACAGAAGCACAGAAAGTACACAGCTGTCATATAATCTTCATTTTGTGTTTGATGTTCAGCATTAATACATATTAAAAGTACTTGAAATAATTATTTTAACCTTGCTACTTAACACTACAGACTTTCACAAATGGGTGTTTGTGCAGAATATGAAAACTGAAGTGGTATTACAAGATGACTAATGTAGAACTGATGAGAAGAACCAGACAAGCACCAGTGGAATTAGAGATGAGAAGACGATGCTGGAAATGGACAGGACACACAGTGAGGAAACCTGCTGATAGCCTTATAAGTCAGTCCTTGTTCTGGAATCCCCAGGTCAAAACAGGTAGAGGAAGACCAAAGAACATATAGAAAAGAGGACTGGAGACAGACATGAAAGAGATGAAGATGACAAAGAAAGACCTTAAGGGGATGGCACGGGATAAGAAGACTTGGAATAAGTTTGTTGAAGGTCTATGCTCCTTGAGGAACCACAAGGTGATGAATGGATAAATGAATGAACCTTGCAATGAACAAATTACAATAAACATTTAAATTAGTTATAAAATAATAAATTATAAATTATAATAATAATAATGATGAAATAACAGTTGTGATATTAGAAAGGTGTTCAGATAGCAACTGGGACATGCCACCTGAGGATATCCCGAAGCACGTGGGTAAAGTGTCCTGTGTTGTTCCTCTAGGGCCACGTATGAGACAGTCAAAGAATCGGCCTTTTGTCCCCTCAAAAATATCATACAAGGCCTCATAATGTGAGGTTGTGCATAGGGTTGGCACCTCATCACGCGAAATAAACCTCCAGTAACTACCACTACAAGAGCATGTGAACACTTTGTGTGGGCTTCTTTCTGCAAGGGGGACCAGCTGTTGTGGTAGCTACATGCTCCATTGGGAGCAAAAGGAAAATGATGATGATTTCTAAAAAGCATCCTGATATAACCGAAGCATCCAAACACATGGTTAATACTTCAAAGGGAAGTATTGCATAAAATACCAAACAAACGACACGATGAAGATAACTAACCCAGACAGAGATTTGTGACTAAAGATTTAAAATACAAAACATGAAAAATATCACAATACTTTGCTCTTTAACAAACCAAAGGCCACATCCCACAAACTAAACCTAAACTTCTAAACCTAAAGATATCCAAAAATTCACAAGCCCAAACCTAGTTTCTGCTCGGATGATCTTCCCGTTCAAGTCTTGCTTCGTGGAGAACTGGCTGATGCCCCCTATCATCATATTGTTCTTTTCATTCATAGGCAGACGGCGTGCTATGCACAAGAGGCACGTCTGATCGTCTGTGGATAAAGACATACATCACAAATAGAACATCCAGCTCTTGACTAATTCTGTTAAGCTCTCACCACTCTGTCAAGGAACAATATTGTAAGACACAACATTATCATAAACTAGTATACGGCAATCCATTAAGCGTTCCCAGCTATCACAATACAAGTAGTTAATCTCACCACCAGTTCCCATCCCATAATATCAACTGTCTACAGTTTCTGTGACCACTGAGTGGCAGAGGGGTTTTTTTTTTTTTTTTTTTTTTCGTACGCCCGCTAATACTCCAGGCGAAATCTCAGGTTATTATTATTTATGTCTAACCTGACATTGATTTTACGTGAGTATCCCTTTATTTCTTGTACAGAGACAGGTGTCCCTCGCCATTCAGGCAAATACTCTCCGATTTCGGAGGTACCCATTGCAGCTGGGTCGGCTCAGGAGCCGCCAGTCCCTGGTCGACGACACTCCTTCAAATGTACTCGCCAGGTCTCGAGTTAATCCAGTCCAAATCCCGGTCGACGAAAAATCCTCAAATGCCGTCGCCCGGGTTTGATCCTGTATCACCCGGTCGCCAGAGCGGTGTTGTAACCACTACGCTAGCGCGGCTCCCTGCAGAGGGGTTAAAGCGGTAGCTTCTTGAAGCAAGGCTACCAGGTTTGAAACCTGATCGCGTCACAATCAAGTCTACCCAGCTGTAAAAATGGGCGGCTGACTCTGTTTTTGAGTTAGGAAAGTCAAAGGCAACGAGGACAGGAACTGGTCACCCCATTTCATAAAGCCGTGACCCAGTATAGTGAAGTATGTAACACTACACTCCCCTTACAGCAGTATCTGCTATGAGATTACGTTTTTATGGTTTCTATCAGCGACAGTCACAGGGCTAGGTGTCTATATCTTCTTGTTTTTGTTTTGTTTTAAATACTTAAGAAGCCTCGAAGGCAAGACTGCAGCTGGTTTCCTAGCAGGAAGCCTACACCAAGCAGATACATACTCTTGCAGAAGTGGTTTCTATGGCAACATGTTTTATATGATGAGGTTGCCAGTTCCCTGGACAATCTCACATTAGCCACGTTGTACGACATGCTTGATAGTGCAGAAGCCCTATACTCCAGAGACCACCCCTCGGGAACCACACATGGCAGGTATCATAATACGATGTCATTTATCCTACCACCACCTCCCTCCACTGAAGAGGCTTAGTGAAACTGCAGAAAAGGCATCATGCTGGCTGTGGAACAACCGCAATAGGCTATGGAACTCGGGACAGTAAAATCTAGCCCCACCTGCGGTATAGGACACACCCTGATATTGAAATTTTTCTAAGTCCACAATACACTCAGTTTTTCGTTGTATTGGTGAAAGGACGGCGGCTCTACAGGTAACCCACAACCCGCGGTGTATTATATGAGGTGTTGGGTGCAGTTAGATTTTAGTTGCCAGCTCATAATGGCTTCACGCAGGTGTGTCAGTGGTGTGCTGCGGAACAACTGCAATAATTTGTCTTCACTTTGTTGCTTTTACAATTGCCTCTGGCTGGCGGAATTGTGGATTTTAAAGCTGCAACCAAGGTGGAATGGGTTCATTTTCTACACAAGACAACAGCAGGCTGAGACACTTAGGAGTCATGACCCAGGTGCCCCCCTAGAGTGTAAAGGAGAATAAGGGGCCGAAACACTTGATTGACGGGGGGACTACTTCTGATGATCAGATTGCCTCCTGTTGTATCGCTCTGTATAGAGTTTCCAATCATCATCTGTGAAGTTTCTATCAATGCCTACTTTAATATCTGGCATCTTCTTCTGTTCCCCTTTTCACTCCTTTTGGAGCATACAGCCACCAGTGTAACTGGTCTTCTGGCAGGAAGCCTGCCCCAAAATATTCATGAGCTCCCGCAGCAATGTCTCTGCAGCAATTTGTTTAACATGATGAGGTAGCCAACCCAATGCACGACCTGACATCAGTCACCTTCTTCGACATGTCAGCCCGACCAGTGGTTCTATTCTGTCTTTACCCACTCAGGGACCTTCCAGAAACACACAAGGCAACACCCTCACATTTCAACAGAATTACAGTAGTTATTATTTTCAATAACAGTATGAGATGTTTTCCCCACACTTTACTTGATGACACTAACATCTGCTCACTCGTAATGGGAAAAAATTATGATTTTAACGCAATTCGATTTAGCCGCTCGGATCCTCTGCTTGTTAAATGTAAACATTAATGTTGCTGCATGTCCTAATTGATATCTCTAGAGATGTAAAATCACTAGCTTCATGAGTCAGCACTGCGACATTACCATGTAAAACTTATTAAGACAGTAAATTAGTGTAATCATGTTAACGATGACATGTTTTCATAAACCGTAAATGTCATATTTCTGTAATAATGTTCATGTTTATTTAGTCTTCTTTTCCCTTTTTCACTCTTTATGAAGCATGGGGCCATCAGTACAGCTGGGTCCCTGGCAGGAGGCCTGCATAAAATCATTAATGAGCTCTTGCAGTTTCTGTCAAAGCCTGTCTTAGGATCAAGTGTCAGCTTCTTTCTTCATTTCCCCTTTTCACTCCTTACACAGCATATAGGACCACTGAAGATGGTCCTCTTGCAGGAAGCCTGCCCCAAAATATTCACATACTCTTGCAGCAGTGGTTCCTGTAGAACTTTATTTTATTTGATGAGGATGTCAGCCCCCCCATACACATGCTCATATTAGTTGCTTCTTGTGATGTGTCTAAGGATACAGTAGTCTTTATCTTTGTCTCCTAAGACACCCTACATACTATAATAAACACTTTTTCTTTCATTTTCTGTGCAGTATGCAATACACCCCAACCAAGAAGTGCTAACTTGGAGCCACCAAGAAGACATGTGCACCATCATAGCGGGTAGACATTAGAATTGGGTTGGCCACGTCCGCAGAAGAGAACCTGACACCATCACCATAAAGGCCATGCTATGGACTCCAGAAGGACAGCAACAGCAAGGACGGCCAAGAGCCACCTGGCGGAGAACTGTGGAGGCGGAGAACTGTGGATGTAGAGAACTGTGGAGGTGGAGATGCTAAGCATGAACCAGAGCTTGGGCACCCCCCGAAGGATGGCTGTTGACCGAGCAAAGTGGAGACTGTTGCTGCCCTACAAAACGACACTAGGCGTGATGGTTGCTAATTGCTTTGTCAGTCAGTGACCATGGACCAAAGAAGAACATGCAATACCCCAACCAATGGTGCATGAAGGCATATCTGGAGTCATCCTTATATGACCAACAGCGAAGCACAATGCTATAGTATACCATAAGGAGCAAAAAGGAACAAGAAAAAAGAAGAAACACGTAAATACATTACTAAACCATTTCCTAAGGTTAAAAATACCGCAGTCTCCCATTTAGTGCTGATAATTCTTTCCTGGTGCATCAAGCACTAACTGAAAAAGTGCTAAACGAATATTGATTTCCCATAAGACTTATCAGAAAACAAATTAACTTATTCCCAAGGTCCAGAAAACTGTATGAAAAATTAAGTGATACAAACCAAAAAATTAAATAATTAACAACACTTTTAACTTCATATAATAACCAAACATACTGAACACAAAGAAAATATTAGGCATGTACTGTACTTACAAAATATATTTTTAAAATATTATATGACTTTAATCACTACTACTTCCGCTTTAATCACTACTACTTCCGTAGCCTGTAGGGCTACAGTTCTCACAGCAGAGCTTGTCTTCACCATCAGACGACTGGTGAGACCCAAAGATGCAACAATAGAGAACGCAGTCAGCGACTCATAGCTTGACTGCCTGCATCAGGACCAGCGAATCAGAGCTGGTCAAGACCGCACTCCACCTCCACGTGGTGGTCCTGGAAACAGTCTGCAGCAGTGCAGTCTGGCTGAGCGAGTGTGGATCGCAATGGGAAGGCAAACCTGGTCCTAAAAAATGCCGTGCAGAAGTCGGATGTGTCAACCGAAAGGTGCAGATATCACAGCTTAGGCGTAAACAGACACAACGCAACCACCGTCCTTTTCAGGACGAACGAGGAAGAAGAAGACGACTGGTTAGCAGAAGGTTTTGTAGGTGTTGTAAAAGTGTTTCTGGCAGCAGATGTAGAAGGCATGGGCTACTTGGTCAATGGGGCAGAAGATACTAGAGGAGACTTAAAAAAAATTGTTGGGTCATAGTTCATTATGCTAGCAGGTGAGAACGCTTCTTGGCTCTCCCACCACCCTGAATGACCTTGAAAGTTATATTCCTGCCTCCCACAGAATTTTGTGCACAGGTAAGATCGAATTTGTAAAGTGAATAACGAGTATATGGCATGAAATAGAAACAGAGTTATATAAAAAATAAAAAGTGCTAATCAAACAGCAACAGGGGGACTGCTGTTTGAGCATGGATTGGGGAAGACAAAAATCAGGGATTACACAAGTAAAATCTGTACCTCTTGAGTGTGGAGAACTGAACTGTGGGTCGCTCAGTTTTTGAGTCAAGCTGGATTGGAAGATGGCCGTAATTTGCATGTTCTCATACTGGGACACGTAAGCTTGTTTTACTTCCACGTCATCCTTTTCTTCAACTGTGGATATACATTCTTATGCTAGACATGGCATGATATTAATGGAGCCTGAATGGATACAGATGTGACATGGCAGAAATGAATGAGTGACAGGTGAATTTCTGATGTGAATGTGAGGAGAGGATTGGAAAAATGTGACAAAAAAAGGCACAATCATTCATTCACTCATCACCCTTCAGCTCCCTAGGGACCATAGGCCTTCAACAAACTTATACCAAGTCTTCCTGGCCCGGTGCCGTCTGCTCAAGGTTTTTCCGTGTCTTCATCATGCCTTTCTCCTGTTGTCTTCCGCAGGTGTTCTTTAATCTCCTTTTACCTGAACAACCCTGGGGATACCAAAACACAGACTGCCTTGTTGTGACAAAACGTCTGAATATGCTCTTTTGTGTGATCTCTCACACCTTCAGCCCTCCAGCAGTATCCTTTCTTTTTTCTTCATTTTTCCCACTCATCGCTTTTATTTGGCATAAATCATACCTTTTCATTCGTTATTTTCACTATTTTGCTCTATGCTGGACATAGCATGGTGAAGTCTGTAACACGCCCCTCCCCTATGGCAGTATTTGCTATGAAAGTATTTGTTATAGGGCTGTCTTTATCTTGTTTGCCACTCCTCAAACGTGTTTACGTTCCGCCAGCTGAACTGTGGTATTATCGTAACAATACCAGTCACCCGCTTATCATAATCCGTCTGACCACCTGTGGAAACGTGTCCCCATTGGAAAGCTGTTGATCATGTTGACACATGCTGTTTGAAGAAATGTTTACGGCCGGAAATTTGACTGAATAGCCTGAACGGCTCCTGTGATAAACCCTCTGTGGATGGGAAGGAGCGAAGCTCCTGACCGGGTTGGAAGGAAAGTCCTCAGGTTCCCCAGCCTCGCAATGATATGTCATTGGGCCGAAGGGCTGAAAGCCCGAGTGCCGCTGGTTAAGAAAAAAAAAAAAAAAAAAAAAAATCTGTCAACCTGTATGAATTGTTCGTATGTACAATGTACGTATGTTTGATACTTTTAGCAGTGTACGGCCCTACAGATTCGTTGTACGGATTTTTTTCCCCCCCCCCCCCCCCCCCCCCCCCCCCCCCCCAAAAAAAAAGTCGAAATTTTTTTATTTTTTTTTTAATTCTAAAAAAATTTTCCAACCCAAGTTTTTTTTAAATTTTAAATCAGAAAATATTTTCTAGCCCAGGGTTTTTTTTTTTAAACCAATTTTTTTTTTTTTTAATTCCGGGAATCTCGGCGTCTGTTTTTAAACTGAGGTCTCTCCCAGCAACCAATCAAATCCTTTTATACCCAACAATTCGGCAAAAACTTCGAATTCGGCCTCAAACGCTTTCGGTTTTCAGCGTGACATGATGTATTTTTAAAGTTACCTGTTATCAACGACCATGCTTGTTTGCCACCACACTTCGACGCCATTTTGTTTTAAAACATCTACCGTAAAATCTCGCGTATAATACGCACAATTTTTACTCATTTTTGCCCGCTAAAACTCGGGTGCGTATTATACGCGAGTACTAAAATAATAATATGTGATAATCGTCACACAGAGGGAGTAGCCATCTTAATGACACAGAAAGCAGCAGCATCGCTTATCAGCTGGGTACCTATCAATGAGAGGCTAATATTAGCTAGATTTCAGACACGATTTTTCAAGCTCTCAATTGTACAATGTTATGCACCAACTAACGACGCTCTTGATACCACAAAAGATGACTTCTATGAAGCACTTCTAAGTACCATCAACACAATACCCAAGCATGACATAATAGCAGTCATGGGCGATTTTAACGCCAAAGTAGGTGACAACAACGATGGAGTACAAAGATATCTCGGTACTCATGGCATAGGCTGTATGAATCAAAATGGCGAAAGACTTCTAGAACTTTGTGAAATATCAAACCTCGATGTGGCAGACACCATCTTTCCACATAAGAATATCCACAAGATAACATGGAATTCACCTGATGGCAGAACTAAGAACCAGATAGATCACTTCTGCATAAGTGCAAAATTTCGCTCATCAGTTCAAGACGTCAGAGCATACAGAGGTGCAGAGATCGGAAGCGATCATAACCTCTGCATAGCTAAACTGAGAATTAAACTGAAGAAGTTATACCAACAGAATAAAAATAGAAGAATAGATGTACACAGACTGCAATCAAATGATATAAAGGAGGAATATAATGTCAAAATGAACAACTATTTCGATGCTTTAGGCAAAATTGACAACGATATCACCACCAAGACAATCGATACTAAATGGGAACAACTGAGAACAGCAATGACAGAAGCAGCAGTAGCGACCACCGGATACCTAGTACATAAAAAGAAAAAATGGATGAGAGAAGATACTTGGGATAAAATACAAGAAAGGAAAACAGCAAAACTTAAACTACTAGCGGCAAGTACACATAATGCAGTTGAATCTTGCAAACTAACTTATAACTTGTTAAATAAAGAAGTGAAGACAAAAACTCGAAGAGATAAAAGACATTTCATCAATGAACTGGCCGTAGAAGCTGAAAATGCTGCAAGAACTGGTAATAGTAGGTGCCTTTATCAAATTACAAAACAACTATGTCACCAGCCTACTGCAATGGAAACACCTGTTAAAGGTAAATTAGGGAATTCAATACCAACAGAAAAAGAACAAATGAAGAGATGGGCTGAGCACTTCATGGAGGTGCTAAACAGACCACCACCAACAGTAACACCTGATTTTAATAATGAAACACCCACAACCACCTTGCCAATAACTTGCGATGAATTCACGTTGGACGAGATCAAACAAGCCGTTAAAAGATTAAAAAATTTTAAAGCTGCTGGAGTTGACGAAATTTCAGGGGAAATGATTAAAGCAGTTAATGACAACAACCTCTTGAGAATTTTAGATATTATAAATGAAGTATGGAGAGAAGAACAACCACCACAACAATGGAAAGACAGTATTATTGTAAAGTTACCGAAGAAAGGTGATCTATCAGACTGTAATAACTGGCGTGGTATATCTCTATTATCAGTACCTGGAAAATTATTATGTTGCATGATGTTAGAAAGACTTAAATTGCATGCTGACGAAAAGATCAGAGAAGAACAAGCGGGTTTCAGGCCGAAACGATCATGTATTGATCAAATATTCACACTAAGAACAATTATAGAAGAATCAGTGGAAAGGCAATCGCCACTTATTATCACCTTCGTCGATTTTCAAAAAGCCTTTGATAGTCTACACCGCCCATCATTGTGGAAGATACTTACAATCTATGGTTTTCCAACAAAATATGTGAATATAATCAAAGCGCTATATGACAATGCAAGATGTTGTGTTAGAACAAATAAAGGGAATACAGAATGGTTTACAGTAGAAACAGGGGTGAAACAAGGCTGTATTATGTCACCACTACTTTTTGGAATAGCTATTGATTGGGTTATGAGAAACTATACCCACAATGAACAATTAGGTATAAAATGGACAAATGGAAAATTCCTGGGGGACCTGGATTTCGCAGATGATGTAGCATTCTTAAGTTCGACATCAAGACAATCCCAAGAAGCAATAAATAATTTGTGTCATCTCTCGGTTAAAATAGGTCTCCAAATAAATGCCTCTAAAACTAAAGCTATGAACTTTTCTAACGAGACCTTTGATATCATCTTGAACGGGGAAAAACTACAGAAAGTTGAAAGTTTCAATTATTTAGGCAGTAAAATGACTCAGGATGGTGACACAACAAGAGAAATCCATACTAGAATTGCTTTGGCAGCTAGCGCTTTCAATAGATTATCTAACATTTGGAAATTACGATCATTGAATATACATACCAAGCTTCGTCTGTTTAATTCAAATGTTATCTCAGTGTTAACATACGGCTGTGAGAGTTGGAAAATAACAAAATCATTGGAGAACAAGCTGAATACATTCGAGAACAAATGTCTTAGAAAGCTCATGAACATCAGTTGGAAAGAATTCAAGACTAATCGACAAATAAGAGAAGACTCTAGGCAGAAATATGTCTCCGACTATATAAGGAAAAGACGATGGTCATATATCGGTCATGTCCTACGAATGCAAAACAACAGAATACCACTACAGGCGCTCACTTGGGTTCCTGAGGGTAAGAGGAAAAAAGGAAGACCAAAAGAAACACTCAGAAGAACAATAATAAGAGAAGGAAGAACGTTGGGCCTAAATAATGTGCAAGAGCTAAGAGGAGTGGCGTCACAACGGACAACCTGGAGAGCACTGGTTTCTGCCTTATGCGCCGTGTTTGGTGCTTAAAGAATTTATTATTATTATTATTACTAAAAAAAACGTAATTTTCGATATCGAAAGTAACCTACATTGGAAAGTCTGCAAAGTTTTTGTCACAATTTGATAGTAAAAATGGCGCAAAATTTAATGTGTCATGTGTTTTCTTATGTGTTAGACATTGTTGCAAAACTCATTTCACACTCTTGGTCTTCAATCTATTTTGATATTAAGCTTGGTTGTGAAGTTTGTCATTTGATTATTTTGAGCCCTAAAAATGAATTCGAGAAAATGTTGTACTGCAGCAGAAAAGCTCTTAGTGGTAAAATATGCAGAATCTAACGGCAATCGGGCAGCAAGTCGACATTTTCCATTAACGAGTGCAACATTCGATTATGGCGAAAAAACAAAGAGGCGCTGCAAGTGTTCCCTAGTAAGAAAAAGGCGAATCGTAGGTCACCACCATACCTTCCAGACCTAGAAAAAAAACATTACTGGAGTGGGTAGTGGATAGAAGGCAACAAGGCATCGGTGTTTCATGCATTGAAATCCGACTTAAAGCTCTGGAACTTAAAAAATCTCGTACAGGCACAACAGCATTTAACGCGTCATATGGATGGGCAGTTCGTTTTATGAAGCGACATGGTCTTTCAGTTCGTCGAAGAACTACTATCGCGCAGCATCTTCCATCTTCTTCCAGTTTTTTAACAAATGTTTCATAAAATAAAATCTTGAAAAGTTATGATGCGTATTATACACGAATTTCCATTTTACCAGAAAATTTGGGGCTAAATCAAGCATGTGTATTATACACGAGTGTGTATTATACGCGAGATTTTACGGTAAGTACTTATAACTTGGTTAAATATTGCTGTTGTTTTGCTTTGTTGCAATTTAATCGCTGTCTTAATCTTTCCAGTTATATCTTGCCCTTCAATATATTTTCGATAAATTGTCATAATATTCTGTGTAGGCCCTACATAACTAGAAAAAAAAAAGTTTGTTTGCGTTGAGTAGGTCTACTGTATTCCAGCGCTCGAGATTCGCTGCTTTATTTTTTAATAAAGTGGCAATCTGTTATCCCTGGTCTAGGCTACCAACTCTTAAATAATAATTTTGTAAATTTTTGGTGGTACGTTTTTTCTTCCTAGATTTGATATTCTGTTCATAATTTTGTTTTTGCTGTTAGCCGTTTGCTTTGCTTCGTTGTATTTTTTAATCATTCTCTTCGCTTACAAAGATTATTAGTACAAATATTTCATCCACTGAATGATGGCTGAGCCTTATTCAAAGAAACAAAAGCTTGCAGGTCATGGTAAGTTTCAGGTCGAATGGGTTAAACTCTTCCCTGGCATTGTAGATGCATCCAAGTTAGGATCAACCCATGCTTTTTGTAGACTATGCAGCAAAGATATTAAAGTAGTAGCTTCAGGATTATATGATCTGAAAGTACATTTTAAAACGAAATTGCATGAACAAATGTTTGCAATGAAGAAGGGAGCATCTATTAAGACCTTTTTTGCTCAGCCAAAGCAGGAAGAGGGTGGCATTACAAGGGCTGAAGTTTTATTTGCCAATTTCATTGCCCAGCATAACTTAACTGCATCTTTTGCTGATCACTTTTGTGACTTGGCGCCTGTAATGTTTCCTGACAGTGATACTGCCAGAAAGTTCCAGTCGAAGAGGACCAAGACAACACTTATCATTAAAAACTGCCTGGCTCCATCTGCAACAGAACCAGTGATAAAGCTGTGCAGGGAAACACCCTTCTCATTAATGGTTGATGAATCAAATGACAAGAAAACAGAGAAGCGGTTAGCTATTATGGTGAGAGTTTTTGAAGAAGGATTGGGACCGAGAACGAGATTGTTGGACATGCCTGTATGCAGTGGTGGAACCAGTGAGGCGATATTCAGTGATGTTGATAATCTGTTCACAAAATCTCATATTCCATGGAAAAATTGCATCGGCTTTGCTAGTGACAACTGCAATGTCATGGTGTGGAAATCAAACTCAGTACTTACCAGGATCAAGCAGAGGAACCCTTATGTTTTTAGTATTGGGTGCATTTGCCACCTTTCAAATTTATGTGCACAAGATGGAATCAAACAGTTGACTGTGCCAGTAGAAGATCTTTTGTTAGACATGTACTATCATTTTGAGCACAGCTCAAAACGACGAAAGGCTTATAAGGAGTTCCAACTATTCACAGAAGCAGATGACCTGAATATTCTTAAACATTGTCAGACTCGCTAGCTGTCATTGCAGAAGGTAGTGGATAGAATTATTAACCAGTATACAGCTCTCTCAGCTTATTTTGAAAGCCACAATGATGTTGAAAAGCCTGGCAGAGTCCAAAACATCCATAAACTTTTAAAAGCACCACTAAACCAGCTGACTCTTCGTTTTCTGAGTTTCATTCTGCCACTGTTAAATGAGTTTAATAAACACTTTCAAACAGATGAGTCGCACATTGGTGGCATGATGGAGGAGATGGACAGTTTGCTTAGAACATGTTTAGTTAAGTATGGAGATGAAGTATGTTAAACAGGTTGTTGACTTGAGGAATATCAAATTTAGTGATCGAGGGGTGCAGCATGATGACAGCATACTGGCAATTGGCCTCTTTAACAGAGCATTTATCGAAGAAATGGAGCTTGATAGTGGAGTAAAGAGTTCATTTTTTGAGGATGTCAGAAATTTTTACACATCAGTGGTTTAAAAAATTACTGATAAATTTCCCTTTCACAACCAGGTTCTAAAGGACTTAAAAGTGCTAGATCCAAGCACTAAAGATAATCTCAGGTATCCAAACATCTGCAGATTGGCAGATGCTTTTGCCCAAGATCTTGATCAGGAAGCACTGAAAGATGAGTTCGATGACTACTGTATGTTGTCTGGTGTGTGTGTGCCTCTACTGACAGATAGTGGTCAGAAAAAAAGCTTCTGTAGCTATTGGCTGGAAGTTGTTGACCAGAAAACTAGTACTGCTGCCATCTGCTTCCCTAATTTGAAAGTCATCATTCAGTGACTGCTGATACTCTCTCACGGCAATGCTGACTGCGAAAGATCATTTTCAATGATGAAAAAAATCCACACAGACTGCAGGAGGTCCATGAATGCGGACACACTCACTTCTATTTTACAGTGTAAGATTAACATTGATACATGCTGTGCAGACTTTAAGCCCACAAATGCAATTCTGCACAGTGCTAAAAGTGCATGTGTTGATTATAATACAAAACACTGTACATCGAAAGAATAGTGTACCTCATGATCACTAAGTTTTTTATATGTAAAGAACAGCATGAGACTATTAGCTTGTTTTATATCACAATAATTCAAATGCTAATATATTTGTATATGTCATTTCTCATTTTAAAACTGTATTGTGTAAAATTTATTAATATATTGTTTTGCATAAGGATTTTTGGGTGTTTGTAAGGATTTTTTTGGTTTGGCGTACAGGTTTTTGTCTCAGGAGGTTGAGCAAGCTTGTATTGTGCGTACGATGAAAGAAGACAACACTGACCAGACATCTGTCTGCCGGAGGCATGCAGATAAAGGGGGTAATTAGATAATCTGTTGGGGCAGACATCTGGGCGGACGTCATTACGCCAGAAACATAGGGTCACAATATTTTGATAGACAGAGGTGCGCCGGAAGTCTTATGTAACGATTTGACATCACTATTGTAAGAGGCCACACGTATATATTAAATTTAATATTTTCAAATAAGCGTGGGATGAGTAATGATAAACTTACCCACCCAAACAGTGCTAGATAGATTTGATTGGTTCGCCAGAATCTACAATGGATTGATTGGAACATTCAGCAGGAAACACAGCTGGGATTTGAAACTCCGGATTGTGAGATATACTGTAGAAATCAGACACAGAACAGCACAGACTGCATCGCAGCATCAACTAAACACCTCCTACAAGCCAGAGGAAAGAGGATAGGACTTACAATTCCACAACTAGAAGTTCAAGATCGAGTATTGGGCAACTTTGGAATTTACAATTAAACCCTGAATTTTAATACAGGACTGGAAACTTGGGAATTTTATCACAAGGAGTCAGAGAGGAATTTTAACAAAAGTTTTCCCAGGCAGGATTCATAAAACACCAGCCGTCAGAGGAATTAACTCATATTTCCCAGACCCAGTCATAAGAGGAATTATACCAACAGTTTTCCCAGGCAGGATTCATAGAACATCTGCCGTCAGAGGAATAAACTCATATTTCCCAGACCAAGTCATAAGAGGAATTATACAAACAGTTTTCCCAGGCCAGGAATTTACAGAACTCCAGCCATCAGAGGAATTAACTTATATTTCCAGACCAAAGTGATTCGAACAGCATCTAACTAAAGGGCTGTGTGTCCATTCTAAATCTGTGCCAGGAGACGTGTGTATTCCCAAAATGTTGGGGTAAGTGTAGAAAAAAATATTTACTAATGTAAATTTTACAGGTTTCTTGCAAAGTGGTTATATATGAGGCTGGCAACCTCAACATATGAAAATAGTATATTCAGGAACCACTACAGCAAGAGCTGGTGATTGTTTCTCACTAGTCGTGCGGGAAACCCGACAGCAGAGCGACCCCAGACTTCGACTGCAGCACTCATGATTACATCACATGTGCCTAAAGTGTAACATATTATTTTGTGAGAATTATGTACCTTTTTTAATTGTAATTCAGACAAATCATTATTCATGCACTCCAGACGCAATTTCATAGTTGACACCCAGAAGGATATTGGTGAATTTTCATCATATTCCCTGAGTTACATTGTGTGCTCGGGAATTTAATTCTTCTGAGAGCTTAACATTGGTGGGTGGAGAGCATGACAATGGGCCTGTTAGTTTGCGGAGAACAAATGTACTCAGCAGAAGGCATTTGTTTCTGTCTGTCACAGTTCGTGGTTACAAGACATCAGACTTAAGTACTGAAGCTCCAACGCCACTAGTGTAAGAGAAGAGTATCACCGCCAACAGTTGACAAATTATGTGGAGAAATGTACTCATCACCAAAAAGAAGTGACGGAACCACAGCTGCAGGACTCATCTGGAGCTAAGTTTTATGTAACAGGCTACAGCAAAAATCAAAGACATTCTAAAGCCCATTCTAAACCTCAATGAGGAAACTTTAATTTCAATTTTCACCCAATTTTCCTTATTTATTTTCCCATGTTAAAGACTAATTGACTATTAAATTTGTTGTATGTTATTTTAAACTAAACAATAATAGTTGATTCAGTTTATATGAACAAAAGCAAACGTATGAGCCAGTTTTTCTTGATAAATACATATATATAAATATAGAGCCATTACTTAAAAGAGGGCATTCGTTGGATTACTCCAACTGGGGGCTTGACAGGCCAGAACCATTGCATAAACCCTTCACAAAAGGTGACGGGCCAGATAATAAGTTAACAAATTTGCTCAGCCCTTAAGCAGCGTTTGTTCTTGACTTCTGGGAATATTTTGTGAAGGATCCCCTACGGTAGAAGTGCCATTCATCTTCTATCTACATCTTTCCCAAGAGTAATCTTGCGCGAAGATAGATACCTTGGACGACCTACTTTTAGATATGCTTGCATTGTGACCATTAGTGGACTACTACTGCAAAGCAAGGGAGGCAATCCTGTGACACTTGTAATGCTATCAACAAGTTTTCTCAATCTATGTCCTATTCATCTCCAGCATCTTTTTCTCATCTCTTGCACTTTGTGTTCCCATTTATTTCTATCTCCAGTTCTCTTCTCCATGTATCTCTTGGTCTCTCTCTACCTCTTTTACCCAGGGAATGCCAGAACAAGGACTGTCTGGCAGAGGCGTCCCTAAAGTATTTGGCACCCGGGGCGGATACTAACTTTGGCACCCCCCTGCTCATAAAGAAATACACTTGCAAGCACATTTTAACATTAAGTATTATGACAATAGTGTCCAACGGCACCCACTTCCTGGCTGTCACCCGGGGCAGACCGCCCCCCTTAGTACGCCACTGCTGTCTGGTAATGCTATCAACAGATTTTCCCAATGTGTGTTCTAGCTTCTTCTTCTCGTCTCTTGTTCTATATTGCTGCCAAGATAGATGTAAGATGCTTTTGTCTTGTAATGGTGTTTCTCCAAGTTATCATTTGTTGCAGTCTCTGACTGCGTCATTAATGTTGACCTAGGACCTTCTGTCCTGGATAGCTGAATTAGTTTATTTAAATTACTCGTTTTGAAAAATTAGTTTATATTTGTTGATGTTTTTTTGGGGGGGGCTTTTCTACAGGATGGGGTACCTGGCCCCTTGCTAGACATATTGTTATGGTGCAATCAGGCTTATGCTGGTTAATAGGTTTGCATTTTCCCCCAAAAGGAATAACAACACATATGGATAGACTGTAAGATACTTGAAAATTTGAATGAACGACAGAAAAAGAGAAGACAATAGGCTGATATTTTCTGCAGTTGTGAGATGTACAATAATTTATAGTTAACATTTTTTTAAATGTTGGCTGCAGCCCTAAATTTATTAATGATCAGTACAAAGATAATGAATTTATTACAGGATAATATGAATAACACAGCTGTTGGGCGTACTCGTACTGATTTACAGATTAACCCAACATTATCCGTCCAACTTACGTGCAGGTAATTTTGTCATTCCTGTTTTGCGGTCAGGACATCCATTTTCATGTCAGTGGCTTCCTTTCGGCTTTCACCACTGGCAGTCATACGAGCCACAGACTCCGAATGTCCATCCCGCAGCAAAGTTTGTTCATTTATTGTTGCTTCCGTAACTTCATTGTTTTTTTTTACACAGACAGGGGTGTCAGCCCTATGCTAAAACCCCCAACCTGGAGGACCAGGGTACCAGCTTTTGTCTGACCCCTACTCACACAGACTAGTCCAGCTTGGTTGAACCTACCAGGAGTAAAACTCCCACTGGCATAGCTCTGGGGATTGTCAGGGTACGCAAGCTGCCATACCGCTACAAGGTATAGGTACCATTGATGGACCCCTGAAGGAAAATGAAAGAGAGGCGGACCAAAAACAACCTGGCGGAGGACTGTGGAGGCTGAGATGCAAAGAATGAACCAGAGTTGGGGCACTGTACGAAGGATGGCCACCGACCGAGCAAAGTGGAATCAATTTGTTGTTGCCCTACAAGACGCCACTAGGCGTGATGGCCACTGACTGCTTTGACGGTCGGCGGCTAAGGATCAAAGAAGAAGAATTTTGTCATTGACAGAATAGAACTACTTCCCCCTCACGTATGTCGTAAGAGGCCAATCAGGCATGTCACAAGAGGTGACTGATATGACACTGTGCATGAGGCTGGCAACCTCATCATAAAATAAGCTGCCACAGAAACTAATGCTGCAGGAACACACACAGGCTTTGATGCAGGGTTCCTGTAAGGGGATCAGCCACGGTGGTGCCTCCATGCTTCATAAGGATTAACAAGGATGAGAAGAACAATGAATTAGACAGCCTGGCAGAAGCAGTAATGGAAACCAGTTATAAATTCAACAAAGCGAAAGTAGGTGGATTCCTGCTTAGCGCAAGACATATGGAAATGGATAGGCAGGCAGATTTTGCAAAGGAGGAGGAAGTGAAATTCAAACTGAAGACAGACATTAAAAAATGAGACAGACAAGATGACACAGGCAATGAGACAGACAAGATGACACAGGCAATGAGACAGACAAGATGACACAGGCAATGAGACAGACAAGATGACACAGGCAATGAGACAGATACAATAAGGCAGACAAGATGACACAGACAATGAGACACACAAGATGACACAAAAAATGAGACACACAAGATGATGCAAAACATGAGTCAGACAAGATGACACAAGACATGAGACAGACAAGAAGACATAGACAATGAGACACATGTTGACATAAAAAATGAGTCAGACAAGATGACACACAAAATGAGACACACAAGGTGACACAAACAATGAGGCAGACAAGATGATGCAAAACATGAGTCAGACAAGATGACACAAGACATGAGACAGACAAGAAGACATAGACAATGAGACACATGTTGACATAAAAAATGAGTCAGACAAGATGACACACAAAATGAGACACACAAGGTGACACAGACAATGAGGCAGACAAGATGACACAAAACATGAGACAGACAAGAAGACATAGACAATGAGACACATGTTGACATAAAAAAATGAGTCACACAAGATGACACAAAAAATGAGACAGAAAAGATGACACTAAAAATGAGACAGACAAATTGAAACTAAAAAAATGAGACAGACAAGATGACACAGACAATGAGACAGACGATTAGGCAGACAACATGACACAGACAATGAGGCAGACAATACGGCACAGATGATGAAGCAGACAACACAGCACAGATGATGAGGCAGACAACATGGCACAGATGATGAGGCAGACAACATGGCACAGACAGCGAGGCAGACAACATGGCACAGACAGCGAGGCAGACAACATGGCACAGATGATGAGGCAGACAACATGGCACAGATGATGAAGCAGACAATATGGCACAGACGACGAGGCAGATAACATGACACAGATGATGAGGCAGACAATTAAACAGACAACTTGACACAGAGACAGACAAGATGCCAGACAATGAGACAGACAGTATGAGACAGACAAGGTGACACAGACAATGAGGCAGACAAGATGGGACAGACAATGATACCGACAAGATGACACAGACAATGAGACACAGACAATATGACACAGACAGTGAGACAAAGACATGATGACACAGGCAATTAGACAGATAAGATGACACAGACAATTAGACAGACATGATGACACAGACAAGATGACATAGACAAGCAGTAAACAACTTACTTGGAGGTTTAACTAGCATACGACAATGGAAATTGCATCCTCTGGTTGTTGGGGAATCACTTGGCCATGCTAAACCACTGGCTGTGAATATAAGAACACACACACAACTGATAAACACAACTGTCAGTTTGGGTAAACAAGATCAGAAAATAAACAACAACAACAACAAATGGTGACAGGAGAGATTGTCAGTTGGAGTGTGTGAGTGAGTGTGTGAGTGAGCAAGCGAATAAGTGGGTGGGTGCTTGAGTGAATGAACGAACGAATCAACTGTATTTTGAAAGGATTGAGAATAGGGGATGCAGGCCTGTCTGATATCCTGTCCTTTGTCTTTCACCATGTATCCTGATACTCACTCACGTGGTCAAACCGTCAACAATTAATCTGCATTTTTACATGCATCATCAATTCTTAAAAGATATAAACACATTCTCGCATATATCGGCACATTGTGGGGGGATTTCTTACATACTTCTATAGCAGAAAAATATTGAAAAGCATTAACAAATACTTTTAAAGACATACTTCTTCTTCCTCGTTCGTCCTGAAAAGGACGGTGGTTGCGTTGTGTCTGTTTACGCCTAAGCTGTGATATCTGCACCTTTCGGTCGACACATCCGACTTCTGCACAGCATTTTTTGGGACCGGGTTTGCCTTCCCACTGCGATCCCTACTCGCTCAGCCAGACTGCAGTGATGCAATCTGTTTCCAGGACCACCACGTGGAGGTGGAGTAGGGTCTTGACCAGCTCTGGTTCGCTGATCCTGATGCAAGCAGTCAAGCTATGGGTCGCTGACTGCATTCTCTATTGCTGCATCTTTGGGTCCCTTAAAGACATACAACTGCCTATACTCGTACACGTCATCATAATCTAAACAAATGACAGCATTACACACTTCTAAAATAAAGTGACATATGTATATATTTTCACATACAAATTATCATATAAAAGTGCTCCACAGAGATGATGAAAATTATTCACATAGAAAAATGATTTCTACGTGACACAAGGGTAAGAGGAAAATAGAGGGTGGCATATAGATGAGATGTGCAAAGGGATTTTGCTGCTGCTGTGCTGTGGTGGGTGCTAGTCAGTGTTAATTAGGTGTTTGAAAAGTGCTTTGTTGATGATGTGCTGGGTAAGCAGGCTTTCTAGGCAGTAGGGAAGGTTGTTCCACATGTAAGCTCCTAAGTAGACAGACAGACAGGCACAGTGAGTGAGTGAGTGCGAAAAAAGAGCAAGCAGAACACAGAAGACATAGGAAAGTGTGAGACAAAGAGAGTATGACGGTGTGACAAGATCAGTAATAACTTGATGCTGTAGTGACAGTTATGACTGACAAAAAAAAGGTCAGCCCTGTTTCTGCTGCCGCTCTTGATCTTCTTCTTCTTCTTCTTCTTCCTCGTTCGTTCTGAAAAGGATGTTGGTTGCGTTGTGTCCGTTTACAGCAAAGCTGCAATATCTGCACCTTTCGGCCGACACATCCGACTTCAGTACGGCATTTTTTGGGACCGGGTTTGCCTTCCCACTTCGATCCCTACTCTCTCAGCCAGACTGCAGTGATGCAGCCTGTTTCCAGGACCACCACTTTGAGGTGGAGTAGGGTCTTGGTCAGCTCTGGTTCGCTGACCCTGACGCAAGCAGTCAAGCTATGGGTCGCTGACTGCATTCTCTGTTGCTGAATCTTTGGGTCCCGCTGCTACTGATGATGATGGTGATGTGATGATGATGACGGTGGTGGTGATGATGATTGTGATGACGATGGTTATTATGGTGATGATGATGGAGTTGTTGATGATGGTCATAGTAGTGGCAGTGATGATGATAATGATGATGGTGGTGATTATGATGATGGTGTTGATGATGGTCTGGTGATGGTGATGATGATACATTTTACTGCTTGCCTGATTGTTCAGTTGGTACAGTGCTGTACTTATAATGGAGAAGTTGCTGGTTTAACTTCATGTTTTGAATGGCATTTTATGTATTGTTTTAGTTAACCTTAATATATTTTTTCTCTTTCAATGTGGTTTTACAGAAGAATGTTAAAAATACCATGGACAGCTAAAATAGTAATAAGAATATCCCGAAAGAGATCAACGCAGTAAGGAAGCTTATTCCTCAGGTGAGAAAGAAGCAATCCACTTTCGTTAGATATGTGTTGCGTCCTTTTTGGGTTCCTTAACAGTATAATAGTTGACATAGTCTCACTACTGTTAAGAGGGTACGCATCAACAAATGTGGTAAGAATATATTTGTAAATTTAATTCATCGCGCACGGGAGCGCACATATTTGTGCGTAAGTATTTTGGGTTTTGTTGCTAAACACTAGATGATGTAGTGACCTCCTGAGAGAGATGAAGGACTGTGATATGTCAGACTGATGTCTGTTTTGTTCAAACCCCATGTGGTGGGTTTATCTTCTGTTGAAATTGATTATATACGGCCTTCCAGACGGAAGCCATCGCTTTGATGATTTTGACAGTTAAGTTCGTTTATAATAATATAAATTTATTCTACGTCTTTTCGTTATACTGAGTCTAGTCAGTACATTCCATGGGAATCGTTGACCCTTCAGTTGGATGTATTGAAATGGATAACCTATAAAACGAAGTCATTGAAAATCCAGCCTATTATTTTGAAGAATATTGTATTACAAAACCGTAACTACAAAGATAAAGTATTTGATCGCCCTCCTAAGGATTACGGCACATAAGGAGAGGTCGTTCAAGTTCAGAACTTAGAAATTTATATGCACTGTGATGCCTCAAGTATGAGGTTCTAAGGTTCCAGATTTCTTATTTATGAGGCCAATTTAAAGATGAAAATATTTGTGATTTATTGTATACCATGGATCATTATAATTCTCTCTGCCCCTTGAGAGGTCAGCCGTTATAGGATTAATCTCATGATCCAAACTGCCTCATCATTCATGTACATTGATTCGTTTACTAAGATGCCCAGGCATACGTAATTAATATGATTATTATGAGATCATCTGATTGGAACAGTGAGAATATATTTTGACATCTCATCATAATTATTATTATGTCAAACGTCAATGCGTCTTGTCTCGTTCAACGTGATTGTTAAATAAAATATGGAATCAAGTTTACTCAAGAGTTCCAGAGTACCTCATTTGGGCACTGGCATTTTGTTGACGTGCCCCTGTTGAGATTCCTGTTGATTGATCGCCACATATTCAAAAAATACCATTCGCGTAAAAATCAGCACCTAATAGTCAACTAGTCATTAACAACAAAGACCAACTACTCCAAAAAATGACTACTACAGTTTGTCACGAGACGAAGTAAGCTGGAATATATTGTGACAACAGAAAAATAGATAGAGGACGACAAAGAGAGAAGTTACTGGACAGTTTGACATCATGGCATGGAAAGAAGTCAACAACAGGCTTGATAAATAGCGCTGGAGACAAGAAGTTGTGGAGATACATAACTACCTTGGTACTTGATGAAGAAGAATCCCTAAAAGACATTTTCAATCACCTTTAGTCAATCACTTTGTGTAAGAAAGCTTAAATCTTATTTTGATTTTTTATTTAAATGAAATCTGACACCAAAAAATTTTTTTATTTTCAATCAAATTTGATATAAAATATTTTTTTTTTTCCAATCAAATTTGATTTTTAAGTCTTTTTTTTTTTTCGAATTTGATACAAAAAATTTTTCCCAATCAAATTATAGAGAAAAAATGTTTCTCAACCAAATTTGATACCAAATGTCAAGTGGTGGTGGATGTGACTGATGTTGTTGTTTAACTAGGACTGCTGAGCTTTACGTTCTTTGTAGCCAATACCAAGTTGAAGAGTCCTTGGTGTTATCTACATTGTAGATCTAGGCTTTTCTGCCATTTCAAAACGTTTTGAGCTGAAGTCATGAGCTCCAGTTTCTCCAGCTTGCCTAGCATTTAAAGGATCATCACATCTGGTCCAAAGTTAGAAGGAAGAAGCATGTGGCGCACTGTACCTTCCCTGCCATCCAAGGGGCTCTCCAAATATGCAGATCTAAAATACTGTGCTCTGGGCTTTCCCAAGGAATCATCACGTCCTACACAGAGCCACTTCTCAGCTCCCCCTGCCTATCATGGGGTCCATAGTGAGATCCACCTGCATGCAGGCAACCAGGTAAAAGCCAGAGTTACGTCTGGGGCTCAAGTAACTCCTCTAAGCTTAGTGTGCAATGCTGGGTTCTCAACATGTTTCACCACAGGGGGAATCCCTGGAAGTGTGTGGATGATTTCAAGAGTCAATGAGGGTGTAATTGTAATTAGCCTCACAGAGGTTCACATCCACATCTATATACTACAGCATTGTGCATAGCTGGTGGACTCCAGATATGCCTCCATGCACAGTAGATGGGATAATGATGCACACAATGGGGGGGGGGGGTTGATCTGCCAATAGATGCCAAGCCATTATCTGGAAGATCTCTAGATGACCAAGGGGGGGAAAAAGAATTATTAAACTAGCTACATTTCAGACTAGTCCTCTCTCCCTGGCATTGAAAAGTAGTTTTCCTCAGGCTTATAGCTACTTTCACAGCATTTCCAGTGAGAACCTGCAAGTTAACTTCCTAAAACTTGATTTGTTCATGAAATATATGAGGCTGTAAGCGATCTTTTCTATGAAATTAAGTTTGGTTTGGTTTGAAGGACTATCTTCATTGCACACAGACAACTCCGTCAGTGCTACGATCTCCTACCTTAGATCACACAAGGAGGATCTCAACACAGTGCACGAACTACGGCAAGAATCTCAATTGGTGTACACAAGAATCACACATTCTATAAATATTTTTGTGGAGGTAGGTTTCTAATTTAAAAATTTTGCCACGGCAACGGCCTTATGGCCTCTTCTTTAAGATTTCAAACTGCCTTGGGATTTTTATTGTGCGCAACTGGCACATGGAACCTCCTATTTTTTCACTTTCACTTCCGGTTCCTGTCCAATATGTCGGACATTGTTTTTCAAGCGTTAGATTCGATGAAGTAATTTGATATTTTCGTTTATATAATTTGCACAGTTCGTGCCAACATCTTTATGTTTGAAGACATTGACAGTTTCAACCTGAATATGTAGATACCTTTTGTGTATTTGCTTCGAGTGAGGACTTTTAAATACACAAATCATTTCAGCGATCCCATCAGCCATCTTGGCTATTTTTGTGCATGAATATGGTGACGTGAAATAAAAGCGATTAACGCAACTTCCGTCACTTTGCAGTTCAGCGGCTCAGCAGGACAAGATAAAACATAAGCCGATTCAGATTTCTATACAGTATGATGAAACATGATCTAAATATCCACAAACTAATAGATCGAGACTATAAAACCAGCAAGATATCGAAGGTAACAAACAGGGGACTCAGTTGGCCTTCAGAAGCAACTTTACTTGATTTCTTACAACTCGCTTCAGTATTATTATAGCTAATTATCAGGAACAATGGCACACGTGAGCTCGGTCACCACTATTCGACCTAAAACCAAAAAATTACACATTAAACGTGACAAGAGCGGTGAAGAAAAAGACCAAGATCACTAAAGATAACACCCTGTGCACACCTTCATTGAATATAACTTATAAAAACAACAGGCAGTGTGCCATACTAAATTTCTCCACATTGCTTGAGTATGAGGCCCTTAGAAGTCTTTCAAAGATATGCTATAAATCAAATGCACATATTGCATCAAGAACAGATGCTAGTGGTGCATACGTGGAAGATGTTATTTCCACTGAAGATGTGTTCCTCCATTTTTACAACACCTCTAACAAAATCATGATTCAAGGTTCAGAGACTACTGTGAAAAATTGGATACAGAAAGATTTAAACAAATTATGGATAACTGCAACCACTGCTGGAGTCAGTCGACAGGCCATCACACCCATCTTAGCTCTTTCCAACTTACCAGACTGTCGTGAAACATTCTAAATCCACATATCTAAATTAAAAAGTAAATGTAAAGCCTAACGAATTAATTCAATAAAAGGAAAGAGGAATGGTAAAAGAACAGTGCTGTCACAATGGCGTACAAAAATCCCCCTTTTTCTACTTCGTCTGCATAATTGTAACGCTTTCACGTTTACTAGAAAAGCCTACAGCAGCACACACGCGTTTCTAAAAATAAAATTGGTACTGTGTTTCTTAGAAAACCTTGAGATACGCACACTGCTTAATGACCTAGATAAAATACTAGCATTAATGTCATTATATACACTGCGTAATGAAAAGACAGTCTGACTTAGAAGAGAGAGATAGAGAGATGTACGGAGGAACGCATGCAATACTACCACAGTCTCGCGATTAATAGTAACGCCAATCCCACGCTTAAGGCATGAAGCACTAACTTTTTTTTCAAATAAACAGTGATAAAAAACAATACCAATACACGGTTAGGTTTTGAAAACATGTTTAATGCTTATTAGGAAACATGACATTCTACTGTTTTATGTCTGAAATCCTGACATTAGTCTGACAGAACAGTCGAAAAAGCAGGACAGGTGGCGGTTCTAAATCGATTTAAAAAAATAAATAAAAAAATACACGACTATCCTAGAATACATATTTTGAACGGAGCCACTTAGCCCCATTAAATTTATATATTTGGGTGCCTTAGGACTTGCTGACAAAGAATATGTTAAGTGTTATGCACATAGTCTAGTAATTAACAAATTATAGCCAAAATATTATAGGGGTGTTGTCTGACAGCACCAGATCATATTTGCTCATGTTTGGATACTGCTTTAGGGGAATGAGGCCACTACGTTAAATCCGATTTGATTGGTTAGAATTATATGTAAGGCGAAACATGATTAGTCGACTGCAAATACTATTTTTGGTTGTTAAGGGAAACGTAGGAAGGGTAAATTTTTTCTAAAGCTTTTGTAAACATGGTCTCATTGGCTAGACCAGTTGATATAGTCAATTAGGAGCGTCTGTTCAGTGCCACTTTTTGAAATTAAACTGTGTAGAAGCAAGTGCGTTGAGATCCAGTTCATATTTTTCTAATAAAAGCCTGGGACAGAGGCAGATCGGAATTGTGCCATAACTCATCGCCAGTCAACGTATGTGTTTAATATTTCCTTGAATTGTGGTAAGCTAGACATATTTGATCTCTTTTAGATGAAAATTGAATGTGAATTGATAATTTATGTCTTTATGTGTGTGGTTCAGTAACAAACATGAGGCAAAGCCTAGATATTGCTCCAACCTGAACAAAACTTGTCGGAGAGGAGTATAACTGCATGGGATTGCCAAATAGTACTATGACACCTATCATATTGTATAGAAGGAATTACAGCTGAAATTGCAGAGGCGTTGTAACCATTAGGGAGAGGAATACTGGTGAATGTTGTTACATGAGAAGCTAACAGTTGGCCTACAGCGCTGAACTCAGTGTTTGTTATGTATTGTGCTTCAGTGTGGAAATAGATTATAAATTAGTTCTGAAGTAGGAGGTACAACCTTCTTGTTTCAGGGACCGTGGTACTAACATATTAAAGCAGCACATGGTCTGAGTTTTGCTGAATCCAGAGGCTGATAGCATACTCCTTGGTCCAGATATCGACCAGTGTTGATCCTCAAGAAAACTGTGAAGCAAGCGAGCATAGGAGACTGTTTCCTGCCGCCCACACAGAAGTTAAGATTACGTTGGCCAGAGCAGCTCAATCTTGTGTATACCACCTCTAAAAGTGACTTTACCTTAAATCAAGAGAGACATTTATTTGTTTCAAATAAAAAGAAACTGTGAACCTTTCCAATATTATTTCCACCAGAAACAAACACTTGAAGTCATGATGACAAACAACAACATAGCTTGAATAGCCAGTATTACCTCATAGTACTACATCACTACTTACACACATATTGTAATAATAATATATGTCAATACAAAGATCCTATCTATAAATTGTGTACATACAACTTGTGATTTCATTTGATTGTGATTCCTGGTTCACTTTGTAGTTGAATCAGGATATCTATTATTGACAGGAATTAATACATATTTTTAAAAGTTACACTTGTCTTATTAAGATAGTCTTATAGAGTGTTCTATGTATGTGAGTGTCACAGTGTTGTAAAGTATTGTGGATTAAATTAAATTGTTTATCTGTCTGTTGGTTGTTGTGAACATACACTTCATCACTATCATAACCCTAGACATTCAACGTAGTCATCACAATATTCCAGAATAAGTCTGACTGAGGTATAAATGTGGTAGCAAAGTAAGGTCATCTGTAATACACCACACTCATTAGATACAGATACCTTCACAGCTGATCTCAGTCAGTACACTAAGTCCCCTATAAATATTTATATCATCCCACTTTACCACATATATTGGGGTCTTGTCCGGGATTTTGAATCTTCTCCTATTATATATATTGGGGGTAATTCACTTCAGGGAATAATAAAAATTTAAAAGGTATCCTGGGGTGAAAATAAATAAGGTTGAGCTCTCAGTGCCTGTGGTTGTCCTTAGATAATTATTTATAGATTGAATTGTTTAGTTAAATATTGTATACATTTGCCTGTTAGAAAATGGCGGACCTAGCAAAATTTCGATCTGCTGCTGTGCAGGCTGCTAAAGAGTTAGGAATGGACGGGCAAGTTATGATTGCTTATGTCACTACTGAAAGTGACAAATTTATTGAACGTGAAGAAAGAAAATTTGAAGCAGAAAGGAAATTAGAATCGGAAAGATTAGAAAAAGAGGCTGAAAGAAAGTTAGAGGCTGAAAAAGAAATTAAGAGGTTGCAGATTGAGGCTGACAAAGAGGCTAAGGCATTGGAGGCAGATAGGGAGATTAAAAGGCTCCAGTATGAAGAGAAGAAATTGGAGGCAGAAAGAGAAGAAAGAAGGCAAGCTACAGAAAGAGAAGAAAGAAGGCAAGCTACAGAAAGAGAAGCAGAAGAAAGAAGATTGACTGCAGAAAGGGAAGCAGAAAAGGAGGAGAAGAGATTACAAAGGGAACATGAGTTACGACTAAGGGAGCTGGAATTTCAAGGCCATGCTCCTGAAAATGGTGCCAGTCCCTTTACCTCTGATGCCTCTGCTAGTCAGGGAGCCTCAACCTCAGCTATGAACTTTCATTTAGATCATTTTGTTGAGAAAGAAGATGATATCGAGAGCTATCTAAATAGATATGAACTATTAGCTACCACGTATGGGTTAGAGAGAGAAAGGTGGAGCTTAAAGTTATCACAAGGGCTTCGTGGTGCAGCTTATGAAGTTTTTGCCAAAATGAGCAGAGGTGATCAAGAAAATTATGACATGCTAAAGCAGGCTCTTTTGTTAAGATATGAAAAGAATGTTGAATTTTATAGAAAAAAATTTAGGAATGCTAAACTACTGTCAGGTGAAACCTATCACCAGTTCTCTGCACGGTTAGAGACATACTTGGAGAAATGGACTTCTCTGGGGAAAACCCAAGATCTTAAGGAAATGATCCTTATAGAACAACTAAGAGAGTCCATGGCTCCAGACCTGAGAAAGTTTCTCATGGAACAAGGTGCAGAGAGGCTGGGTGAGTTACTAAATGTCGCTGAAAGGTATCAGGCAGCTCAAGCAGAGGTAACAAGTAATAAAAAGAAACAGGTAGATAATTTTAAGGCACCACAGAACGTTAATAAATTTGATCCTAGAGATCAGAACAAAGGTACGCACCAGTTTGATAGGCCACGGTATGACAATAAAAATAAAACCCCACAATTCGATGAAAGAAAATCTTTCAACCAAAAAAGGAGGTGGTGTAAGAATTGTCGGATGGACAATCATGATACTGACCGTTGCAGAAGGAACCCTATAGTAATGGCCACCCTTCAGGTCAGGTCGACCTCAAGAAAGGAGGAGGATATTATGTTAAATACCACTCCAGAAGAGATGAGGAAGGCGCAGGCTGGGGATAAGACCCTCAAGCCTTGTTTTAAGAAGTTGTCCAATTGTCACACACCTCCAGGAAAAGGAGACTTCTATATGAAGAACAAACTGATATACCGGAAGACTGGAACTAGATCCAAAGGTCAGGGACAGCTGGTACTTCCTAAAAGGTATAGGACAGACTTAATAAGGAGCCTACATGTGAGAAAAGATGGGGACCATGAGAAAATAGGTACCATCATTCAAAAGGTGGCTCAGAATTATTATTGGCCCAAGGCAAGGTGGGACATTGAAAATGTTGTAGAAAGGTGTAGCATAGCACATGAGGGAACACCCACAAGTGGGAACATTGATCAGGACCTGGACACGCCACGGGGCAAACGTAGGCCTGACACTGGAAAGAATAATAAAGTGGACCAAGTGGAATGGGAAGCCCCTTTTCACGGACAATCTTCAATTGACTGTTTTACAATGGCCACAATGCAGATAGTGCAAAAAGATGTCTTACCCCAGGATAAGCCGAAAATCCCTCAATCGGACTTATGTAAACTGGAGGAAGAAGATGTAGAGAGGAAATCTCTCATCAAGAATTCTAAGTGGGGAGAAAGCCCCAAGAAAAAAATTGGTAGCGGTCGATTTGTGCATGATGATTCGGGGAAGAAAAGTCATCACAACAGGGCTTCGAGTGCAAAGGACCTGACATGTGCCAGGAAAAATAAGTTTCCGAATTTAAAAGTCCATATGTAACTCTGTTAAGAACGTGGACTGATGAAAAGGCAGAGGAAAATATTACATCCTCATACCAATATGTGAATGAGCTGACCACTCGTTTAAAAACTGGCTGGAAACTTGCCAATGAAAATTTGAGGCAAGCCAGGAAAAAACATGCTGCCTATTACAACAGGAAAGCTAAAGACAGAGATTTGGCTGTGGGAGAGAAGGTACTGCTTCTTCTACCCGGTAGTCAGAATAAGTTACAAATTGGATGGCAAGGTCCATATACAGTTCTAGAGAAGGTGTCTAGAACCAATTATAAGATAGATAAGAAGGGGAAAGAAAAAATCTATCATGTGAATCTCCTGAAGAAATATTTGGAAAGAGAAAATCAGGAAGAGACACACTTGTTGACCTTGTCCATTGCAATAGAGTTGAAAAAGGAACCACTTTCATCATTTGAATATCCATTACATCCCTGTGAGACAGCGGCACAGGTGAAAATCAGTACACATTTAACGAAAAATCAGAAGGAGAGAGTGCAACAGGTTCTAGATGATCATACAGAGGTGCTAACGGACCGACCGGGGCATACAAACTTATTGGAATATGATATGAAACTGATAGACCCCACACCTGTCTGTATGAAAGCCTATTCGATTCCTTTTGCTAAGGAGAAAGCCTTGAAGGAAGAGATAGACTATTTGTTGAAGGAAGGAATAATTTCACACAGTGAATCTTCGTATAGTTCCAGTGTGGTACTCTTAAGGAAACCCTCTGGAGAACATAGACTCTGTATAGATTACAGGAGACTGAATGCTATCACAGAAGGTCAGGTGGATCCATTGCCGGATACAAATCAGTTGTTTGCCAGGCTAAATATTTCTCAAAAGTGGATCTGAGCAAAGGATACTATCAGATTCCAGTAAAGCCTGAGGTTAGACCATACCTAGCTTTTAGTACCTCAGAGGGACACTATGAGTTTAACAGATTGCCATTGGATTGAAGAATGCGCCTAGTGTCTTCTCTAGAATGATGAGAAAATTGTTGGATCCTCTGAATAATCCATGCATCACAAATTTCATGGATGATATCCTTATAGCAACAGAAACATTTGAGGAACACATTGACTCTCTGAACATGCTGTTTAATCGACTTAGAGAAGCGAATTTAACAGCCCGACCAACCAAATGTTGCGTTGGATGTAAAGAATTAGATTTCTTGGGACACACAGTCCATCAGGGAAACATGACCCCTGACCCCAAGAATTTAGAGAAACTAAAGAAAGCCCCGAGACCACAAACCAAGAAAGACGTGAGATCTTTTGTCTCATTATGTGGTTTCTACCAAAAGTATATCAAAAACTTTAATTCTATATGTGCACCGTTAACTGATTTGACACGCAAAGGAAATCCAGATCGAATTACATGGACAGCACAATGTGAATTGGCATACCAGGAATTGAAGGAAAAGCTCACAAGCAAACCTATTTTGAAATTACCTGACTTAAGTCAAGAATTCATTGTGAGAATGGATGCAAGTAATATCGGGTTAGGCGCGACCCTATTACAAAAATCAGATGCACTGAATGGGGAATTAACCCCAGTGGCATATGCTAGCAGAAAGTTGAATAAAGCTGAAACCAATTACTCAACTAGCGAAAACGAATGTCTTGCAGTAATATGGGCAATCAAGAAATTCAATATTTATCTGTATGGGAAGGCATTTAAGTTGCAAACGGATCACAAACCCTTGTCGTTTCTAGCGCAGGCTAGGCATGAAAATTCGAGGTTACTCAGATGGTCCTTACTTTTGCAGCCATTCCAGTTCAGCATAGAGTATATTTCTGGAAAAACCAACCTGGGAGCGGATTTTCTAAGCCGCCATCCGTGTGATGAAAATCACCGTAAGCCCCAGGAATAATATTAAATTTCACTATGTGTATATAGAATTATAGACTGACATATAACGTCTGTTTTAAGTGGGGAGAATTTGTCGTGAAACATTCTAAATCCACATATCTAAATTAAAAAGTAAATGTAAAGCCTAACGAATTAATTCAATAAAAGGAAAGAGGAATGGTAAAAGAACAGTGCTGTCACAATGGCGTACAAAAATCCCCCTTTTTCTGCTTCATCTGCATAATTGTAACGCTTTCACGTTTACTAGTAAAGCCTACAGCAGCACACACGCGTTTCTAAAAATAAAACTGGTACTGTGTTTCTTAGAAAACCTTGAGATACGCACACTGCTTAATGACCTAGATAAAATACTAGCATTAATGTCATTATATACACTGCGTAATGAAAAGACAGACGGACTTAGAAGAGAGAGATAGAGAGATGTACGGAGGAACGCATGCAATACTACCACAGTCTCGCGATTAATAGTAACGCCAATCCCACGCGTAAGGCATGAAGCACTAACTTTTTTTTTTCAAATAAACAGTGATAAAAAACACTACCAATACACGGTTAGGTTTTGAAAACATGTTTAATGCTTATTAGGAAACATGACATTCTACTGTTTTATGTCTGAAATCCTGACATTAGTCTGACAGAACAGTCGAAAAGGCAGGACAGGTGGCGGTTCTAAATCGATTAAAAAGAAAAAAAATACACGACTATCCTAGAATACATATTTTGAACGGAGCCACTTAGCCCCATTAAATTTATATATTTGGGTGCCTTAGGACTTGCTGACAAAGAATATGTTAAGTGTTATGCACATAGTCTAGTAATTAACAAATTATAGCCAAAATATTATAGGGGTGTTGTCTGACAGCACCAGATCATATTTGCTCATGTTTGGATACTGCTTTAGGGGAATGAGGCCACTACGTTAAATCCGATTTGATTGGTTAGAATTATATGTAAGGCGAAACATGATTAGTCGACTGCAAATACTATTTTTGGTTGTTAAGGGAAACGTAGGAAGGATAAATTTTTTCTAAAGCTTTTGTAAACATGGTCTCATTGGCTAGACCAGTTGATATAGTCAATTAGGAGCGTCTGTTCAGTGCCACTTTTTAAAATTAAACTGTGTAGAAGCAAGTGCGTTGAGATCCAGTTCATATTTTTCTAATAAAAGCCTGGGACAGAGGCAGATCGGAATTGTGCCATAACTCATCGCCAGTCAACGTATTTGTTTAATATTTCCTTGAATTGTGGTAAGCTAGACATATTTGATCTCTTTTAGATGAAAATTGAATGTGAACTGATAATTTATGTCTGTATGTGTGTGGTTCAGTAACAAACATGAGGCAAAGCCTAGATATTGCTCCAACCTGAACAAAACTTGTCGGAGAGGAGTATAACTGCATGGGATTGCCAAATAGTACTATGACACCTATCTTATTGTATAGAAGGAATTACAGCTGAAATTGCAGAGGCGTTGTAACCATTAGGGAGAGGAATACTGGTGAATGTTGTTACATGAGAAGCTAACAGTTGGCCTACAGCGCTGAACTCAGTGTTTGTTATGTATTGTGCTTCAGTGTGGAAATAGATTATAAATTAGTTCTGAAGTAGGAGGTACAACCTTCTTGTTTCAGGGACCGTGGTACTAACGTATTAAAGCAGCACATGGTCTGAGTTTTGCTGAGTCCAGAGGCTGATAGCATACTCCTTGGTCCAGATATCGACCAGTGTTGATCCTCAAGAAAACTGTGAAGCAAGCGAGCATAGGAGACTGTTTCCTGCCGCCCACACAGAAGTTAAGATTACGTTGGCCAGAGCAGCTCAATCTTGTGTATACCCCCTCTAAAAGTGACTTTACCTTAAATCAAGAGGGACATTTATTTGTTTCAAATAAAAAGAAACTGTGAACCTTTCCAATATTATTTCCACCAGAAACAAACACTTGAAGTCATGATGACAAACAACACCATAGCTTGAATAGCCAGTATTACCTCATAGTACTACATCACTACTTACACACATATTGTAATAATAATATATGTCAATACAAAGATCCTATCTATAAATTGTGTACATACAACTTGTGATTTCATTTGATTGTGATTCCTGGTTCACTTTGTAGTTGAATCAGGATATCTATTATTGACAGGAATTAATACATATTTTTAAAAGTTACACTTGTCTTATTAAGATAGTCTTATAGAGTGTTCTATGTATGTGAGTGTCACAGTGTTGTAAAGTATTGTGGATTAAATTAAATTGTTTATCTGTCTGTTGGTTGTTGTGAACATACACTTCATCACTATCATAACCCTAGACATTCAACGTAGTCATCACAATATTCCAGAATAAGTCTGACTGAGGTATAAATGTGGTAGCAAAGTAAGGTCATCTGTAATACACCACACTCATTAGATACAGATACCTTCACAGCTGATCTCAGTCAGTACACTAAGTCCCCTATAAATATTTATATCATCCCACTTTACCACACAGACATATCTTCGCATTGTCATACACCCATTGACAAAAATGTAAAACTACATATGCTATGTATTGATGAATGCGACACATTATCACAAACTGAGCTGAAAACACCAGTTACAGCAGAAACAGAATATGGAATCACAGAGGCGGATCACCATTCACTCACAGAATTTGTTGTTAGCGGTCCAGTACCAACATCACCACAACCCTTACAAATAGCATATCATCATGATGTATTTACAAGTATTATGTCTGAGATAGATTTACTTAGAGCAGAGCTGAACAGCCTAAGACAGTCGTATGAGAATCTTCAGACAGAACATTCGGTACTTAACAGTAGCTATGAAAAAAGCCAGCAGTATACGGTGGAGCTTTGTACACCACAAGAGAAAACGGACAAACTGTGTCAAAAACTGAAAAACACTAGCAACGAATCCAAGCAAAACATTACGCAACTAAAACTTCATCACAGCCAAGAAAGTGTCCTGGATTCTCCTAAATTCACTACTGACAGTGCAGACAATGTTTGCAGAATCCTGGTAAAAATTTCGAATCGGCACTCGCCGCCAAGACGAGTAACTCACAGCATGCGTTATTATCAGAAATCCAATAATCAGAGCACACAGGTAACACAAGATCAGGCTCGTCCTATCACAGGCACCAACACAAGGATTCAGAATAAAAGGAAGCACCTTATTTTCGGGGACCAGAATGTCAAGGAACTACAAAAATCTAGATTGTTAACAAATGATATGGACTCAGTCACTGTTCGCTTCAAGAACTGGGCATCCACTCAGGACTTACTGTCACTCCTTAAACGTTTTCCGTCTGATCCCACTGTCACCAGAGTAACTACTCATATAGGTCTATCAGACTCGCTCAAAGATATTGAAATATCCCAAGCTGATCTAAACCAAATCACATCAAAATTCCATTCGTTATTCCCTAATGCGAAAATCTACTTCTCATCCATTATTCCTCCAGTCAGAGCCCATTACCGCAAATCCATTGATGTCAACAATTCTTAACTTAAGAGGCACTGTGTCAGACACAACTATAAATTCATTGATCACTCCTCGTACTTCCTTGCGAAATCAGGAGCCCCTAAAAAATATCTTTACAGCGGTGATATTGCCTTATCTACTGAAGGAATCAGCAAGCTGGCAACAAACATCAGGTACCCAGAACGCACCTTCAAAGGAGTCGGCCACACACCAGGATCTCAAAATCCAACCAGTCATCTATCAACAGTGACTACCTGCTTCCCAGACAGTAATTATGACCTTGACTTTCCACCATTACTTACTACTTCTAACACCACCCACTCAACATCATCTCATAATCAGGAACATCAAATCACACCTGTTCTTATAAATCGTGAAGTGCAGGGAACAGCTTGTGATGTCTCCCTACAGCAACAACCACCTATGTTTTTTGCACTTACTCAACAGGAACAACGTGATAGACTCTATCCTCAAAAGTGTACAAATGAAGCAACATAACAAACTCAGTCTTCATGTCCTGATACATCCTCACTCCAACCATCAATGTCACAGACACAAGAAACCTACCCCTCGTCACCGCATTTGTACCATCTTCCTATGTATCAACATCTGTGCCCAACCTTTTCTAATTTCTTGCTACAACAAAGACGCTTGGACTATTTACCTTCTGCCGGGAGATCATACTGGTCAGCATACTCCCATCCCACAACAAGAACACATGAATATCCCGCAACCACATTCTACCCCATGCATCATCCTTCACGTCCTAATCTACCAAATTTGTACTTTCAACAGCCCTGTTATCAATATTTAGAACTAACATTTTTACTTTCACTTACTTGGTAAAGTTAATTAGTCTAAATATTCGTGATTTTTGTGTTAAGGCTACTTTTGTTATTGATATTTTTAAACCCCCTCTCCAAAGTTAAATGCATACAAATCAGACACAATGGCTAATTAAGGATGGTCTACGACTGGGTCATCTAAACATATACCATCTATTAGGCAAACTTCCTGAACTTACACGAATTCTGAATCAAAATTTTCATGTTTTTGGACTTTCTGAAAGTCGTTTAAATGACAAAATATCAGATGATGATATTACACTGCAAGGCTTTACAACTGTTCGACGAGACTCAAGTAGTAAGCTAGAAACAGGTATAGTAGTATATATTTCCAATTCCATTAGTTTTCGCAGCAGAAGCGATTTAGAGACAGCAGAGACCGAGTGCATATTGTTAGAAATAAAAATACCCAGTCAGGGACAATTTCTAATCGGGTATCTTTATAGAAATCCCAGTGCAGGAACTATCTGGTATGAAAATTTCACCACTATGATGGACACAGTATTTACCACTGCCAAAGAAATTATTCTTTTGGGCGACTTCAACATTGACATGCATAACACAAACCAAACGTGGGAAAACATCATACTATCTTACAACTTAAAACAAATAGTCAACCAGCCTACCAGGGTAACAACAACGTCATCCACAACAACTGACCACATCTACGTCACCTGTACAGAAAACATTCTAGAATGCTCTGTTCCTATTGTAGCAATGAGTGACCACTATCCAATATGTTGCACGTGGTCAAAGAATAAATATAAAGCTCCCAGAAATAAACATATAAGTATTAAATTTAGAAGTTTCAAAAATTTCAACCATGGACTATTTTTACATGATTTGCGAGCTGCCCTCTGGCCAATGTTTACCAGCTTTCTGATCCCGATGACGCCATAGCTCATTGGACACGTATCTTTCACTGTGTGTTTGATAACTATGCACCAGCTAAAGAAGTTCATGTGAAACGACACATCAAATCTCCTTGGATCACACAAGCAGTGCTAGAAGCCATGAGGCAGCGAGATCGAGCTCACAGAAATAAGGACTTTAACACATACAGAACACAAAGAAACAAGGTACAATATTTAATACGTAGAGAAAAGAAAACATACTTTAAAAACTTAATTCAGAACAAAACAAACAGTAAAGATATGTGGAAAGCAATCAACACTAGCAAACAAACGAAATTCGCCAGACTCATTACTCCCCAATACCTCATTTATGTGTATGGACTTTAGCAATTACTTTTAGGCAGAAAAAGCCAGTCTTAAATCTACGATACCAGATTCCCCTGGTGACCTAGGCCAACTGTCAGCATTCTGTGAGAACAAATGCACGAACACAGTCCCATTCGACATTCCGTATATGACAGTTAATGAAGTGTATAACTATCTTCTAGACCTTAAAGAGAATAACTCATCAGGACTTGATGGAATCAGTAATCGAATACTGCGCTATGCTGCGCCTGTTATTAGTGATTCACTAACATACATATACAATCTATGTATCGCAAAGAGTTACTTCCCGTTGCACTTTAAAGTCGCTAAGGTATATCCTCTTTTCAAACCTGGTTCCTCTGATACTCGTAACCTTGGTAATTATAGGCCAATCTCTCTTATATCATTGTTATCCAAACCACTGGAAAAACACATTCATAAAATAACACTACAACACCTAGTTAACAACGGCTTGCTAATTGATAGTCAATCGGGGTTTAGGCCTAAACATTCATGTCACACTGCTCTAACTAAGATGATAGACAACTGGCACCTAAATATTAACAATGATAACATATGTGGGGCAGTCTTTGTAGACTTTAAAAAAGTATTTGATATGATAGATCACGCTATTTTAATTAGAAAACTAGAAACATCAAAAGTAAACTTTCAACTGATGACAATAATTACATCATTCCTGTCAGACAGAAAACATGTAGTTTTTTACAATAACTCCTTTTTACAATAAGCCCAGCAGTGATAAATACTGGCGTTCCTCAGGGTTCTATACTTGGTCCTCTACTTTTTACCATATACATTAATGACCTTCCTCTTCACATCAAGCACTCATCCTGTGATCTGTTTGCGGGCGACTGTACTGTTTACAAGAGTGATAAAAGTTGTAAAACACTCGAACTATCTGTTAAGGTTAAAAAGGGAGGTGATACTTTGTATATGGGTTGGTCACAGTAAACTAAGGGTTACATCGCTTGTATACTTGATTAACGATGAATTGGGTTAACAAATATTGATAGAGGTCATAGTGTACAGATAGCGTCATGAGCGCTGGTCTGTATTGTTAGAACTGTAAATAGTTCGCACGGCTAGTCCGTGGAAGGGACTGAGCGGTGGTGAACTGCGAAGTCCCGTGACTGTTTAGGCGGGAGTTTTTGTGACCGCTGGCAGTTGGGTTCTGGCGTTGACAGAGTGAAGTCAACGAAGGTGTTTTTCTAAGTGTGTGTTCCCGACCAGTGTTCGGTGAAAATGGTAGAGTGTTATTCAATGTGTGTCTCGGTGGAGACTTTTTGAACAGGCCTGTATCTGAATATTCTTCCTGCATATGTATTCTTCCATGTGTTAGATTATTGGAGGATGGTATGTATTAATATTTATGACTGCAGTGGATGCAGCTTATGAGACATTTTTGTGAAGGAGATTAGGCCATATATAGAGTCTGAGAGGAAGACATGACTGTGTAGGCCATATGTATAGTCTATTTAGGCGCTATGAAGAGTCCGAGAGGTAAAGAGACTACTTTGTAGGCCATAGACGATTTTGTGAAGGAGATTAGGCCATATATAGAGTCTGAGAGGAATACATGACTTTATAGGCCGTATATAGATATTATGCAGGTTATATTACTGCAGACTGCTGTGTGCGCAGTCTTTCCTTTGAGGAATATGGTGATGTGCATCTTCTAGAGGAAGTGCACCACTATTTATGATTAGGCCTTGAATATATATAGCTGACGATGATTATTCAACTGCCGGGGAGCAGCCTTGGTGGAGAAGGGGAGGACGGAGTCCTTTGAGGAAAATCGTGATGGTCATCTTCAATGAGAAGTGCATCATTATGCTATAAGTTATGAGGCCATATTTATAACTGCGGTGAGCGCAGTTCTTTAGGAGTGTTGTACGTGCATTTATATGAGGTGTGCGCCATTAGGCGCTGTACTTAAGCGCTGTGGAGTGTGGGAGCTTCATGAATACCTTTATTCAATATCATGTACTTTATGATGTTTCTTTCGTCTATGTCGTCGTCTGTGTGTAACGTGAATAAACCATTGTTTAAACGTTACTATTCGTTCAACGATACATGAATTCAGTGTGTGTCACTGTGATGGATGAATGTACCAGTACACACCTACATTGAGCATTCAAGGCATAGTGACAGCAGTAGGGACATATTTACAAATAGCCCTGAGGGGGCGTGGCCTATATAAGGAGAACACATTTACACCTTCATCACTTATCTACCACTGGTTTCAGTTATATAGAATTATCAGTGGTGGCCTACCATTCTAGTGGATCAGCAACCTTAGATGTATCACTATCGTTACAAAAGGATACAGATAATCTGATTAAGTGGAGCAATGGTAATCGCATGCTAATAAATATCATTAAAACAAAATGCATGTTAATTTCAACTAGACAAAAATTACAAAATTCAGAGACAACAATACTTCAGATCTACATTGGTACCTCACTAATTGAAAACTTTAATGAACATAAAACTCTAGGTATAATCGTTGACCAGCATCCAAATTGGAACTCACATGTACATGCACTGACCAAGCAAACAGCACAGAAAGTTTACCAGTTAGCTAAAATCAAACATTTCTTAGATGAAGATGCACGAAAATTGTTCTATATATCTCACATACAAGCAAACCTTGACTATTGCTCCACAATCTGGGATGGTTGCTCAATGTCCAACACAAAGAGGCTCCATTCACTACAAAAGCATGCAGTGCGTCTAGTCTCTGACATCTGCCTAACTCAGTGTGTAGATTTCTATAGAAATCTCCGAATACTGCCCTTAAGTAAGCGCCTTCTGTTTAACAAAGCTAAATTTGTTCGCAAAATCCTGTCACACAATGCTCCAGCATATCTGGGGCCAATGTTCAATTACAATGAAAGACGCAGTCTACGCTTTAACAGATTGCAAGTGCCCAAGCATAGGCTTGACTTATTCAAGAAAAGCTTAGCGTACTCTGTTGCTCATCTTTGGAATTGTCTTCCACATAACCTAAGAAACAACCTCAGTCCCTATTCATACAATCATAGACTTGTTGAATACTTTCTGAATTCTGATTACATGCCCCCCTAATCGGTTTATCTTTTCTTATAACATCAACTGTAGGTTCTAGTGATGATGTTTGTACTTTTCAACATATGTTATGTCATGCTTATAAGTAATTAATGTTAATATGAGTGTGCTATATTATTATTTTACTTTACAACGTTGAATTTCTTGAAATTGATATGTAAAATGCATATGAGAATAAATGAATTCAGTATGAAAGGTGAGCGAAAGGAAGGGCAGAATTTTAGACGGGCCTGTGTGCCCAATTCTCAACCCTTTGCAAATAAAGTTTGTTCGTTCATTCGTTCACCCTTATTCGATAAGGCTAGGCATCCGACCTCACTACCCAGGAGACCAGGGAGGAGTATGACATCATTAGGAACACTGGTTCTGAAAAAATGTCCATAAATTATATTCCCTCTAATGGGAATTAAACCCGGTACCTTTAGAATTCAAGGAGGACGCCATACCTCTTAGCCACTCTGTCCCCAATGACAGATTTAATGAAGTTAACATTCTGTAAAATATTTAGTTTTTATTTTTCCACCGATCTACAGATGGGATTGCAGAAAACAAATCGTGCAGCAGAGAAAAAAGTTGCATATTTGCTAGACTTATTCCAACATCCAGATACTCTAGCTGAAAACAGACATGATTTTATCAATGTAAATCTTTAAACAGCTTAATGTGTTCCAAAAGCAGATCACCACAGATCCTGGGTTAACAATCCCTGATCTAAACTTAACTAAAACATCTGTTACAGAAGCAAAACAATATTTAACAACAATGACTAGCCAAAATATAAACTCACTCAGTGTCATAGGCAACAAGTTATTACTGAACTGTGGGTGGTCTCCGACATGTATGAGGTTGTAGATACTCTTTCCAACTAGTTCATCCTGATGGAGAAAGATAAAAAGAACTGTCATGTTCAATGACTTTTACGAATAGAGTTGTAGAATTGGAGTTGAAGTTGGCGGAGCAGAGTTGGAGTCAGGAGTCAGAATTAGGGATTTGGTAGATTTGTGATCATAATGAAAGAGATACAAATGTTAACACAGAAAATTAGGGATTTGGTAGATTTGTGTTCAAGATACAAACGTAAATACAGAAAATTAAGGATATGGTAGACTTGTGTTCACAAAGAAAGAGATACAAACGTTTACACAGAAAATTAGGGATCTGGTAGATGTGTGTTCACAATGAAAGAGATACAGATGTTAACATAGAAAGTTAGGGATTTGGTAGAGTTTGTGTTCACAATGAAAGAGATGCAAAAGTTAACAGAAAATTAGGGATCTGGTAGATTTGTGTTCACAATGAAAGAGATACAAACGTTTAACACAGAAATTTGGGATTTGGTAGATTTGTGTTCACAATGAAAGAGATACAAACGTTAACACAGACAATTAGGGATTTGCTAGATTTGTATTCACAATGAAACGTTAACACTGAAAATTAAGGATTTGATAGATTTGTGTTCACAATGAAAGAGATATAAATGTTAACACAGAAAATTAAGGATTTGGTAGATTTGTGTTTACAATGAAAGAAGTACAAACGTTAACACAGAAAATTAGGGATTTGGTAGATTTGTGTTCACAATGAAAGAGATACAAATGTTAACACAGAAAGTTAGGGATCTGGTAGATTTGTGTTCACAATGAAAGAGATACAAAAGTTAACAGAAAATCATGGATCAGGTAGATGAGTTCACAATGACAAGAGATACAAACGTTAACACAGAAAATTAGGGATTTGGTAGAATTGTGTTCACAATGAAAGAGATACAAACGTTAACATAGAAAATTAGGGATTTGGTAGATTTGTGTTCACAATGAAAGAAATAAAAATGCTAATACAGAAAAAAATTAAGGATTTGGTAGGTTCACAAAGAAATAAATACAAACCTTAACACTGAAAATTAAGCATAAACTTAAAGAATATCATACTACATACTTCTTTAGCTCCCAACGAGTACAACCTTTACCAAATTCATGCCAAATCTTCCTATCCTGTGTCATTCACTCATGGTCTTGTTTATTCCCTTTTATTTATGTCTCTCTTTCCCTGTGTTTTTGGTCTCTCTCTCAATCTCTTACTCTGCATGTTCCAGAACAAGGACTGCCTTGTAATGCTAACAGCAGGTTTCCTCAATGTGTGCCCTTTCCATCACCAGCATCTTCTTCTCATCCCTTGTTCCACTGGCACTTGTCTGGTTCATGTCATCAGTTCCACATTGGCGGTCTTGTCATACCACTTCAATCCTTCAACTCTACGCAAGCATCTATTTATGAGTCAGTAGTTTCTTGGTTATCGTTTCTGTTGTTCTCCATGTTTCACAGCCATACAGTAGGGTTGATTTGAAGTTTGAGTTGAAGATTCTGATTTTTGTGTGTTGAACTTAATTTCTTTTGTTGTTCATACATTTCCAAAAGAAAAAGATAAATGAGATAAAGACTGAACGAACGAACAAACTTTATTTTCAAAGGGTTAAGAACTGAGCGTGCAGGCCCCTCTCTCATTTTGCCCTTACACTCTCTAAAGACAGAGAGAGAGAAAGTGAGAGAGACAGAAAGATAAAGAGAGAGAGAGATGTATAAAGAGAGAGAGATAGATAGATGAAGACAGATATAAAGAAAGAGACAGATGAAGACAGATATATGAAGAGAAATTTAAATACAGATAGACAGATAAAGATATATGAAGAGAGAGAGAAAATGAGAGAGACAGAGGCAGACAGACAGAGAGATGAAGGAAGATACAGAGATAGGTATATTTTTTTTTTTAAAGACAAAGTATCCCATTCAACCCTTGATGGGTTATAATTAGGATATATAGTGTAGTAAATTCAAGATAATAAGTTCTTATTTCAGATAAAGGGACAGTGACAAAGAGAGAGAGAGATAGAAAGAGAGAAGGGGGGGGGGGGGGGGGGGGGGGGGGGGGGGGGGGGGGGGGGGGGGGGGGGGGCGGGGGGAAAGAAAGAGCTTGACAGGTCACTTAAAGGAAAAAATGTTTTTGAAAATAAATTCATGAAAACTCTTTTCTACTGTGACCTCCAGATCTCAACTGTCAGGCCCAACTTCCGCCCACACAACAACAGACCACTCACATGATCAAAACAATGGCCTTTTGTTTCCGCCCCCTGTGGGACATAGACCTTTAACAAATCATGCTAAGCCTTCTTGTCCTGTGCCATCCATTCCAGGTTTTCCTTTGTCTTCTATATCCCCCTTCTTGTCAGTCTCCAATACCCTTCTCTAAATATTTTTAGTCTTTCTCTATGTCTCTTAACCTGGGGGGATCCCATATCAATGACTTCCTTGTCGTGCTATCAACTAGTTTTTCTTCTGTGTGTGTGTCCTATCTATCGCCAACATCTTTTCTTCACCTCCATTGGTATTTGGTAAACGATAAACACAAGGGTAGTCTCAAAGTAAAATCTGCCGTGTAGGAGTGAAGTGTTAGAGACTTCACTGTACTAAGTCCAGCTTTTTTATGAGGTAGGGTGACCAGTTCCCTTCTTCACTGCTTTTGCCTTCCCTAACTCAAGAGCAGAGTTAAGTACCTATTTACAGCTGGGTATACTGGAGCAGGACTAGCTGTAAATTTAAAAAAAAATGGTTTTTACCTGTGTGTATTTGAGAAACTGGGTGACGTTCTCCGATATAAACTCAACCTTTCCCTGGCTGTTTACCACAAACAGGAACCCATTTAAGGCCTGTAATAGATCATTAAATAATACTGGGTGAATTAAATAATGATGACAGTTATGTAAATGATAATAATGTTGATAGCTTTGAAGAGAATGATAATGATAACACTATTTTGATGATGATGATGATGTAGAGGAGTCAATATGTTGATGATGATAATGGTTAAGATGATGATGATGATGATTATAATGACGATGGTGGTGGTAATGATTATAATTGTTATGATGATTGTCGTGAGTTAGTCTGTTTCACAACACGGCCTTCTGTATAATTCTGAGTAACTCTGACCACACCGCGCGCCATACATTGTAAAAACTGTATGATACATTGGCCAATGGAAAGACTTCCTTATTCGTGTGTTTACTGAAACGTACTAGGCTTAACATGGAGTCTCAATCCGTGCAACTGTGTGAAGGATGCCATTTAATTACATAAGTAGGTTTGGAAAAGCATTTAAAGAATTATTTCTTGTTGGAATGGGACACATACCAGGAACATAAGGAAGGATGACAGAAATTGTTTTAATGTATTGATCAAGGTATTACTTAGTATTTTATACTAGACCAAATCATTGTATGGAGGCGTAGCATGGACAAATGGATCTAACTAAGGATTTAGAAGGAAAGTGTAGTCACAGTGAACTGGCTGTGGGTAATACTTGTATAAATTGTCCTGTGCATCTGCTAGCACATTGTCTGACACTGTCTATCATCTCCATCTTGTGTAATAATGGAATAGTGATGGACCATATAGGGGTTACGTTTATTTTTGTTTCAAGTTTTATCCTGAAAACTACACCAACTTAAAAGAGTCATCCACCTCTGTTGGACTCTGTGGTGTGAGTGCGCTTGTGGTCAACAGAGCCAGATACCCAGCTTCCACTGCCTGGAGGAATTCATAATACTTGTCCGTCCATGGCAGGAGTGTGAACGATCTCTAAACAATAGATAAGTGGCAAAACAAAGCCACTAGTCATCGTATCCAGATTATACACCTACATTAACAAACAAGATACTAATAAAGACAGCCTACAGTGTATGATGAAAAGTGTGGACATAAATTTACCCATTACTAGCTTCACAGTCAAGAAATAGTGACAAAACTCATTAGTATCATATAAATGTTCTTTAAAAGGAGATAATTAACCCAGGTGATAACCTTCAACCAGTGAATGACTGTTTAAGATTGTTAATTATTTTCAATGGTTATTGATTTATTGTTGTAAATAAATTTGAATTCATTTCAAACTTTCCAGACCGAAAAGAAAAACGGTATAGGCTAAATAAATTGTAAATATTTACCAGCAGACTTACTTATTAAAGTTGAGTTTATGTTCTTGTTGGAAATAATTTTGTTAATATCCCCTAGCAGAGTCAACAATAATAATATAATAATCAAGGGAGGATCTTGAGAGGGAGCCCATAGGGATCCAGGATAATACAATACAGTTGACATTCAAAAATCCGGCAACCTCCGGACCTGAGGAGTGCCGGATTGTTGAAAATGCCGGATTTTTTTTAATGGTTATATATGCTATATATATTTAACAGAAAATGACTACCTGTACAGTCCTTTAAAGAAAGAAAATTAAAAACTAAATGAAAAGCAAATGAAATTTTAATGTTCATCAACTAAATAAAACAGTTCTACAGAACTTTAGTTCAACAGCTGCATCAAAACATAAACGGCTCCAGAAAACAGTGGCGCGCCAACGCGGTAAATTAAAAAATGCGCTCCGAAATCCATGCCGGAAATCTGAAGGAACCGGATTATCGATGGCCGGATTTTTTAATGTCAACTGTAACATCATACCTGGAAACTTATACAGCTTGACCCTACCTTTGATATCCATACACCCTTACTCTTTTCAGAGAAGGGGGTATTACTTATTAGACCAGACTCTTATGTGGCACTATCCTGGTATTACCTGATACAACTTTTTGTCCAGGATATCTTATATTTTAATAACATCTCCACCCTCTCGCGACAATGATTATAATGAAGGTGATTATGATGATGATGAAATTATAATGATGGCAATGATTATGAAGGTGTTGATGATTATAATGATGATTATGATGGTGATGATTATAATGATGATTATGATGGTGATAATAATAATGATGATGGTGGTGATTATGATGGTAATGATGATGTTTATTATTATATTGATGATTAAGATACCTCTACACCTCACGGTAGAAGGGGAACGACTAAGTAAGTAAGTTGATGATTAAGATGGTGATGATTATAAAGATGATTATGATGGTGATGATTATGGTGGTGGTGGTGATGATTATACTGATGATTATTATTATGATGATGGTGATTATTATAATGATGGAGATGATTATAGTAATGACGGTGATGAGTACGACGACGACACCGAAGGTTTGTGATAAACAGAACTGAAATCCTACCTTGAGCAGTATAGATCCTAATAAATCATTGGCCACAAAGGAAGGTTTACTGGAGGACACGTGACTCTGTTGGACTGCATTTGATGACTGGCTGCTAGAACTGTTTTCTGTTGTTGGAGAAAAGTTGGAGGGGAATAAATGACGGAGGCTTTTTTTAAAACAATGCATGAACACACCTAATCATGTTAAGATTAGGGTAAATAAATAGTTTCAAACCAGAATTGGGAGGAATCATTTCTAACTTGCAGAGTGAAATTTGTGCTACAGTAAATAGTGTGTTAAATGCGGTATGGAATACATATGAAAAAAAAACAAGGTGATTGTCTTTACCGAAATGTCTTTTGTCTCGTAAGACGAATAAACAGTGAGTTAGTGTGTTACCTATTTACATATAAACAAGTGTGTTACCGCGGTACACGAATAAACAGTGAGTTAGCGGTATACAAATAAACAGTGTGTTACCGGTATACAAATAAACAGTGTGTTACCGGTCCACGAATAAACAGTGTGTTACCGGTCCACGAATAAACAGTGTGTGTGTTACCTGTACACGAATAAACAGTGTTACTGGGAGGTGGTTTTTAGTTCTTTTTGGGGTTTATTATTGGTTTCTAGGAGAGCTGGGCGGGATAACGGCTCGAAGTGGTATTTTACTATTAGCTCCGGGGTAAGTAGATATTCTGGGGGTGGGGTCGTTTGTTTATGGTAATGTGGACGTTCAGCATAGTTTTTGTGATGTAGTATTATGGGGTTGTTTGAGATACTGGTAATGAATTGTTGAGAAATGGTTCTTGGTTTTTATGATGTGGGATAGGGTCTCGTTATTGATAAGTTGTTAAGTGAATTAGTTGGAATTGTTGCTTTCTGGAAGGGTTTTTTTGAGTTTGGTAATTGGGGAATGTCCGTGGATAAGTAAATCATGGGGTAGTTAGAATTCCATGTATTGTAAAGTAAGTACCGGGAAATTGTAGTAGAGGTTATGACACAGTGTTTGATAGGTTGAACGATTATATTGCAAAGTGGATTTTGGTGATAAATTTGATATTTAGTTTTTGAAAATCATGCAGAGGTCCGGGAAGTGATGAATTTGCGGGTGGATGATGGTTCGAGTGTTTTGTGGAAATTGTGAATCCGAGAAGTTAGCAGTGTAATGGGCTGGTAAATTTTGTGTTGGGAGTTTGTTTGAAATGGAGTGCCGTAAGATATTGGTTATTTGAGAGGAGGTGAATTGAGTGAAGTGGAGTGAACTTTGTGTGGTGAGATAGCTAGAGTGGATTAGTTGAAATAGATGGATTTTGAATGTGAAAGGGAGTTATGTTGAGTAGGTGAATTTTGGAGTGATTATTGTGGGGAGTGTGTGTAGTGTTATGTTCTTATGTGTTAGATTTGTTTTATAATGTGAATAAATTTCTAGGTATTGGCAATTGTGTAAAGAAGATTCGTTTTGGGATGAATGGTTTTTTGTGTAGAATATGATGGGTATTGATTGTTGAATGTTTTTGGGGGGGTGGTATATTTTTTATTATATGTAGTGATTATTGGTAGTGTGGAAATGGAAAGGAAGTATAGGTTGTGTTATAGGTGTTAGTTTGAAATTGTCATATTTTTTGTTGGGGACATGCTGCATGGGGGTTTTTGGTTATAGAACATGGTAGGTTACTATTTACATCGTTGTTTATGAACATGAGTGTTACTTGAATAGTAGATTTTGGTAAATATGTAACAAGTGGGAAAGGGGTTGAGTGGTGTAGATGGGATATAGTTAGGAAATTTTGGATGTGGCGAATGGTAAGGTTTTGAAAATTGGTTTGGAATTTTTACTTGAGTGTGTTTTTTAATTGATGATTTTGAATTTGGTGGAATGATGGTCTTTTTGGTATGGATAGTTTGAGGTTTGTTGCATGATATTGGAATTTGAATGATTTGTTGGTTTGGGGGTTGGGGGGATAAATTTGATTTGAATTGTATTTGTTGGCGTGTATTTTGTGAAATTGGATGTTTGAGGTAATAAGGGTTGATATTATGGATTTATAGGGTGTAATGAGGGAATATTGGAAAGGCTTTTGTGCCACATTGTTTAGTGGGAGTGGCGACATCGATTTTGACTTGATTTATGATAAAGGATTATGGTGTATGTGGTCTGGATGTGGTGGTATTGATTGGGTAATTTGGTAATCTTTGGGAAATGGAATGGAAATTTTTTTGGATGTTGGGTGGAGTGAAATTGGGGAAAAAAATCGATGTTTTGGGCTTGAGTTGTGGTGTCGGATTAGTATTTGTGTGGTTTGTGGGGTGTTAGGGGGGTTTGGGATGGTAAATGGGCAATGAAGCCTTTATGAGGTTTATGAAAATTGTAGATGAATTTGAAATAGGGCTTGAAATTGGCAAAATGAAAGTTGAAATTGTTGGTGGGGAAATTTGATTTTTGAATCAAATAAGTAATCCGGCACAGAAGTGTTGAGATTTAATAAGACGAATGGAGATGAATTGAAGAGGAAATAAGTAATGGAATTGGAGGTGGGGCAAAATGTAAATGGTAGCTGGCGGAATGTTTTTTGGAAATATGAATTTGAGGCGGTATTGAAATGGGGGCAATGGATGGAACTGATGTTGAAGAAATGTGCCAATGTAATATTTGAAGAAGCGATTATTGTTGGTTGGCTTGAAGTTGGCACCGTAAAATCAACACCTGTTTTCAAACATATTATGAGGGGTCTTTGGGTTTGGATACGGTTTTCTAAAAGGGTCAGTGCTCTAGCCTACTTTGGGTGGACTGACTGCGGGATATGTGCACTTCGGGAAGGATCATATATCGAGGGGGCGTGGGGTGGATATTTTCTCATTTTGTTACTGGGGTGTTATGTCTAGTCTCGAGGTATTTTTGTTGTGTTTTATGTGGTAGTCCATGGCGGTATAAACAATCTGTTAATTATAACTTTGTCAATTATTTTAGGGGACGAGGTTAGCAGTGGGGGTTAACTATCACGGGGCATTTTCGGGTGACCAGGTGACCCTCTCCTTTGTCCCAATCCTCCAACCACATCCATTAAGAAACTTCATCACTCAACCTAACGTAAATTGGTCCGGACATTTTGACAAGGCTATCCTACAACTTCCCCACATCCCACTGGACCTCATTAGGACCAAGCATCTAACTATGTCAAATAAAACGTCAGAATGTATCGGTCTTACTGGGTGTATCCACAACTAGACTCGTCGTTCAAGGGGGGTGGCCTGACATTCCCTATACTTTCGTAGCTGATCGCATGCTGTTTGCAGGGGGGGTTTTCTTAGCGTAGGTCCTACGGGTGGTCCTGTGGGACTGGGTATGGGAGGTCAGGAACAACATCAGGGGTGTTGAAAGGGGCGGACGTTTGGCGGATCCACGTCGTCCTGGCACTGCTGGGGGTTGCCACATTGGGGGGGTCTTGCGACATGGACCCCAAAGTCGTTACCATTTAAGGGGTGTTGAGAGGTATCTCATATCATGGAGCTTAATCCCCTGAGCGTTACGCAGACTTATGGTTTCCTGTGGTTATGGTTTCTGCCCCATGCCAGAAGTGCACCACGTACCTACCTTGATTGGTTTTGCCGGGATTTTTGAAAGCTTGCTCGACACGGGAATAGCTGTCCGATACCTCCGGCTCCCCTTTGCTATCGTCCAAACTGTGTTTGGGTCCACCCCCGACATGCTTCGCCCCTAGGGGAAATGCATGTAAAGTTTCCACTAGGTGCTAGGTTTGTTGTGATGTTAATGGTAACAGTATACTATTGGCGGAGTTGTCATAGGTACAGATTAATGTTATCTCCCATTTGTTTGCTGGGGTATTATGTAAAAAATCGTACCCCCTCCGTCGAGGCTCAGGGGATGGGGACTGAGCACACATAGGTACCCTACGGTAAATAGTTACAAACCAGGGGCGGGGGGGGGGGGGTGGGGGGGTCTGGGGTTTTTTAAGGTGGGGGCGGGTGGTAATGGGAAGTACTGTGACGGGGATTTGGGTGGTGAGTCGGGGGGGGTGGTGGTGTTAATTAGGGGGAGACCACGTGGATCAGGTCAGAGAGGAGTGTGGGGGGGTGAATTGGGGGTAGACATGGTCTAGGGAATTGTTTTGTGGTGGGGTGTTTTGGTATCGGCACTGGTTGAGGTTGAGCGATGTAGGTAGATGGGGATGGTTATTGATAAGAGTTAGTGAATTGACTTGGTGGGTTTACAAGTTGGCTTGGGGGTTAAATGATACCGTCACTAAAAACATTGTTAATGGGGGGGGTGGAATAGGTGAAATTTGTCCAATGTTGTTAGAGGGTATTGTTGAATTCGGTTCCAGTGGGATGGGGGTGAAACTGTTTGTGGGCTGGGGTTATGTGGTAGTTAAAGAACAAAAATTTGCGGGCAAAACCGCGCCCATTGGCAATTATGGGGGGTAATACAGTGGGATTGTAGTGCCATGGGGAATGTTGCCGGGGGGTGCGAGGCGGGTGAGTTTGACTTGGGAGGGGTCGGAGGAGGTGGTTTGGAGGTGGGGGGGGGGGGGATTAGTGATGTGGCGGATGAGACTGAGGGATTGTTTTGGTTGAGGGTGTGGTGTGGAGGTTTTGTTTTGGTGGTTGTTAAAGTGGGGGTATGTTGTGTTGAATATTAGAATGTTAGGGTGAGTCTTGGTGGTGTGTGTGAGGTCTGTATATGATGGGGGGGTAGGTTTATTGGTAGTGATGCACTTTATTGGGATGTTTCAGTTAGATTGCTAGATTTAAGTTTTGGAGGGGGGAATTTCACCCAAATTGATGGGGTTATCAAAACTCTATTGAGGTTCGCAGGAATGGTGTGTGGGGTGACCGGATTGATGTTAGGGTATCTTGTGTTAAGGTTGGGTTGCTAGGAGGCATAGACATTAACAGTGTTTATTGCATAGTGGTTCACCGGGAAGTGGTTGGCTGAGTGAGGGTGCGTGCATGGGATAGGCAGTAACTGCCCCGGGAAATGAAAGGGGCCGACACGATAAGACCGTGTTGGGCGAGGATTGGTGTTGATGTGAAGAAGGGGAGGGGATTTATTAATGAATTTGTTAGTTTGTTGTAGTTGTTGTATGGTTTGGATGGGGTAGGGATTTTTAAGGCCATGGGGGGAGATCATATTAGGTTTGCGGCGTTGTTTGATATGGTGGGAGGTGCGGACTGGCTTAGGGAAGGCGTACACGATTTGGGATTTTTTTTGTATAGGGAGTATTGTGGGTTCAACTGGTATAGTATTCTTGTGCTTTTGTTGGTCTGAGTCTTGGATGTTCAGTAGAGTTGCTTTTTGTGGTTGGTGGGGTGGTGAATGTTACTAGCCAAAAAGTTACGGGTAAGGTTGGGAGATGGTGGGACCGTATTTTCTGTATTGCACATTTGGTTGGAGATTTTACATTGTGGTGTAATATTGTTATGGTGTGGTTGTCCCTGCCCCAGATATGTCCTGGATGGGGTTAAGGGTGTTGGTATCTTTTATCCCCTTTTCCCCCCCTAGTAAATTTATGGATGTATTTTTAATATTTGACTCTGCTGCAACCTGAGTAACAAGATTTAAATTGAGTGTATTTCCAGCGCTGTTCACGCTATCAGCTGTACTGAGTCCGATCCGATGTGTGCGCCTAATAGCCAGTCGCTATGCTAGCATCTAACATCAATGACTATCTGAGGAGTGTATGGGGTAGAGGGGGTTGGCTGACCAATTGTGAATATGTTTATTTTGGAATAATGGGGTGGGTATTTGGTGCGGGTTTCTGACAGTTATTTAATGGTAACTTGTTCTACCGTGGGCCTGGGGAGTGTTGGCGCTGTTAGTATCAGTCTGCACTGTAGTCATATCAGACTGAGGGAGTGCAGGTTGCCAACTAACAACTCAGGCCAATCCAATGAATACCACTAGATACCTTACAGGATGGAAGTGTATGGAGGAAATTGTCCATCTGGGTACATTAATTACATCAATTAATAACAGTTGTGAATACTGTCGTATATGATTTATCAGATAGGTAATAGATGTTTATAGCCCTGTCTGAGCAGAAGTGATAGTGATGACAATGTGAAAGTAAGGGGTAAGATATAGTTTTTATCACGAGGTGATCGTGTAAGAGAAAGGACAGTCTCTGGATAGAATAATTTATCTAATCCAGCCTATCTGGACGACGATATTTAAATCAGACGCACTTTCTCTGCTTGTACGAAAATACAAGTTACACTGCACTCACATGCACACAATTCTGTGACAGATACGCCCGAACGCGAAAACAAACTAGGTATAACATATAGTGGATAAAGGTTTAATAAAGTTTATTATCAATAAAAGATCACAACAATAAGCATACACATCACTAGATTATGGTTTACAGACAAAAATGAAAATTAATCAAATAGGTTCTCCCCTCTGGTAACGGAAAAGAAAGGACGATCCCAACAGAGGTTAATTAACCCAAAAGATCAAAGGTTAACAATAAGTTATGAAATAGTCAGTATGGGAAAAGAATAGGTTCCTAATGTAAACTATCACGTGACTAATCAGATTATTGAGATTAAAAAAAAAGAAAGAAGAAACCATATAAGTATATGATGTTAACAAAAGACATAAGTTTTTTTCTCTGTTCATTCAACTAGAGTCGGTGTTAAATTTGTACTGGATACAATAAGTTATCTATGCCTTCAGTTGGTTGGAGTAAGGTTCATGCGTGGTGATCGCCGATGTAGAATAAATAGAACATATACAGTTCCTAGATGGTTTAGCCTCAGGTGGCTGAAACGCTAGTTTAAGTTACACAAGTGTTGCTGACAATATATTGCCACAGTTGGCTGATTATTTATATATATATATATATATATATATATATATATATATATATTATATATATATATATATATATATATATATATATATATATATATATATATATATATATATATATATATAAGTAGATCTGGTAATAGTTCTGGCCCAGTTAATATTATAATACAATGGTTCTATTCTGGTTTCTCTCAGGAAAATGAGGGAAATTGGACCGCACAGGTCACAGCAAGAAGCTCATCAATATTAAATATTCTTGGATGCTTATAATATTATAAGTTCGTATGATCATAAGTTCATATGGCCATAAGAAAATAACCGCTAGTACTCAGGTTTGATCAGCCTATATTTTAGGAAAAGAACATATAAACATTGTGAACGGATTGATGACGACATTATATGAAAGTTACCCTCAATTCCACCTAACATAAGAAACAACAGAGACTGATGACGTAATTCATAATTAATATATAAAACAAAAGAAACTTAACATAGACACCAAAGACAGTTATAGGAGATGACGACATAATGATGTAAACTTAACTAGTGTAGTAACGATGACATATACATAAGTGGTGCACAAATGATTGTAAGCAGTGGTTTTAGCCAATAGATTCATTGGACTATAAGACATCCGGTATGAAGACTAATGTTTAGCAGTCTTTAGCTAACTGACCTTGCAACAGGATGAGTGTGTTTTTGAAACACTTTTTCTAAAAGCACTAGAAATATTCTCTAATAACCCTCCCAAAAAACTTACAGTTTTAACTGACTCTCTTTCAACAATTAAAGCACTTAGAAACTTACGAGAATGTAGTAGACCTGATATAGCAGAGGAGATATTTCTGGCTACTACATACTTATATTCCAGAGGATGTTCAGTCTTAATTGCTTGGATACCTTCACATGTTGGCATAGAAGGAAATGAAAAGGCAGATAAAGAAGCCAAGGAAGGTAGATCTGATAAAAATCTAATAAATGTAGGGACGAGTAAATCAGAGATTAAGAGCTTAATTAAAGATTTAATAACAGATGAATGGAAAGCAGAGTGGGATAAAAATCTGAAAGGAAGACATGCATATAAGATGTTCAAGGCTCTAACAAGAAAATGTCAGATATCTAGGGAATTGAAAATTCCCAGTAATAAGAAACTTCTCAGACTACAGCTGGGAAAAGGCTATTTCAGAGTAGAAGAACCTTACTGTGCAGGGTGTCTTCAAGACAATAATATAGAACATTTCTTGTTAAAATGTAAGAGGTATGAACAAATGAGAATACCAATATTAGATTATTTGCAAGCATCCAACTTACCTATAAATATAGAAGTGTTAAGAATAGACAGACCTAGGAAACTGCATAATATAGTCAAACAATATTTAACACGAACACATGTTAATATATAGTGGCTGGGAATGTGAAGGTCTGATGCTTGCTTACAATGCATATGACTTTTAACAGATGAAAGTCAATTAAATATCTGTTAAAGTCAGTTATATAACTGGAACCACCAGGCCTTTACACCCCTCCACTTTAATATTATTCTTGTTTAGAGTTTCTTCTTGATTTTGTTTGTTTGTTTGCTTGTTTTTTTTTTGTTTTTAATTTATTTAACATATAAGCACAATTGTGATTTTCTGGGAAGGTTAAGGCGGCCGGCGTGATGCCGACCACATCACCCCTAGTGTGCCGACGGTCAAGATAATATGGGCCTAACACCATATTCCCAATATGCCTCAATGGGCGTGTAACGGGTTCCTTTACCTTTTTTTTTTTTTCACAATTGTGATTGTCCCTATTTACAATGATTTGACAAATGTGATGCCACTTTCTCATATCGGCAGTTGTTCATATTATTTGGAATTGAAAACAATATATATCCTAATTATAACCCATCAGAGGTTGAACGGGATATTTTTCTTCATTAATTTATATATTTAAAAAAATCTCTCTTATAAAACTGGCAGTCCGTCTCAGGCGTATCTTGCCACTAAACAGTTTCTCCCTCAATTGAGTAGGAGAAGGCTTTAGAAAGTATTATGGAGCCCAGCCAAAGTTTATTAACTTAATTAAGGAAAACACAGACTATCTTTTGTCACTTCTTCTTCGTCGTCGTTTCTCAATTTGAGCGGAAAATACGTTGTGTCGCAGTTTACAGCTAAGCTGCGATATCTACGTCTTTTGGCCCGGCACATCCGATTTCAGCAAGAAGTTTTTTTTTTTTTTCCCGGGGTTTCTGTCCTCAGCCCTTGGCTGTCCCCCGCCTACCTTCAAGGCAGCAAGTGGTTTAAAATCAGAGTTTTCCGAGATGAGCTGCCGTTCAGGGCTTACGAGCTTCATCTACCCGGAATTTAACCTTCTTCTTCTTCGTTCATTCTGAAAAGGACGTTGGTTGCGTTGTATCTGTTTACAGCGAAGCTGCGATATTTGCGCCTTTCGGCCGACACATTCGACCATTCGACTTCAGCACGGCATTTTTGGGACCGGGTTAGCCTTCCCTCTTCGATCCTTACTCACTCAGCTAGACTGCAGTGATGCAGACTGTTTCTAGGACCACCACTTGGAGGTGGAGTAGGGTCTTGGTCAGCTCTGGTTCGCTGACCCTGACGCAAGCAGTCTAGCTATGGGTCGCTGTCAATTTTATTTGAGATAGGTCTTAGAAATAGTGGTCTCGTCCGAGTGGGAAATGATAGTGAAGGCTCTGTGATAGTAAGGGATAGTTGATTCACAAGGGTGCTGAAAAGAGTAAGGACAGTCTCTGAAATCGGGTAATCTCTCCGATCTGCCTATCTTACGACAATTTTATTTATCTGTAGACTCCTAAACCTCTCCTGGCTAAACAATTTCTGCCAGTTACTCAACACTCATGTACACACACCAATTTGGTGCTACAAACACACAGACGTGAATACAAACTACATATAACAGATATGGGGTAATGGGTCGGCCAACACAGTAATTTAAGGTTTATGGTGTTTATTATCAGTTAAACCAAAATCACAACATTTAGCATGGTAGTCAAAAAAATCATAGTTACAGAAAAATACAATTTAACAAGGTTGGGGGGGGGGGGGGGGGGGTGTCTTTGAATAGTAGTATCCCAATATGCCCTTCCCGCTTGTATAGTTTAGTATGGGATGTAGGAACAGAGTCCTAGTATTCTCCAAGTTATCCCTTGACTAAGCAGATTAAGGGAGGGGGAGATAAGAAAATATAAACAGTCCCCCCTTAGAGAGGAAAAATACAATGAATGAAGTGTAAGGATATTTACCAAGTAAAGAAAATTATACGTTTAGCTAATATATCTCATTCATTCATGCACGCTAGCGATGGCCATCACACCCATTCACACTTACCGATCGTTGAATCTGGCAATCCATAGAATAACACAAACAGCTAGTAAACACTCAACAAATGCATGAGTCTTTTCCTTCGTTTTCCAGCCCCAGACTATCGGGTTTGGCGTTCAGCAAATTTTCCCGTAATTGCTGGAAGTTGAAGCATTAGTGTTCTTGGTTTGATTTTTATCTAAAGTTTCTACGGGATGGCACTGTCACAGGTATAGTTATGAGAAGGTAGTGGTCTCCTGGATTTCACCGCTGGTGGTGGGAAACTTCTATAGCGTGATGACAAAGACTGACCAGTGAGTTATGTTTTTCTTCGGGTTTTAAATCCAGTGGAAATAACAGGACTGTCACAGGTATATGAAGAATATATTCTTTTTCACAGTAGAGCAGTAAAAATTATATATCGCTTCTGGCAATTGTTCTTCTCCAGTTATTTTACATAATTTATTGCTTTATGAGTTTTAAATGTTCTTCGGTTGCTTTATCTCATGTACATTTAGAGAGCGAGGCCGCACAGGGCCGCCACAAGAAGATTATATTTAAAGGTTCATAAAAATTCTGGATGGTAGAAGAACCGAGTCTGGAGGGCTCTATAATTGCTGGGACGCAAAGGTATATGCTCATCCTATGTGAAAAAATAGAAAAAACATGAAATCATACACCCAATACGAATCATATTTTGACGCGCGATAATTTTACAGTTAAGACTATTTTTAAACACTAGCGTATTCAGTTATATATATTTAAGAAAAACTCTCCGCGAGTCTAATGGTTAAAAAACACACGTATATACAGAACTAAACTGTATTAATTGGTTATAAATCCCTTAGCGGCTTCTAAATAAATTTAAGCATCTATTATATTGGGAAATAACGTATAGATATATCATTTAATTTACAACTGGAAACTCTTGAGATGGGTTTATTTAATAGTTTAAAATTAACACAAACTCCAGTGAAATAAAATGAAAGAACTAGACCACTGATCACTTGAAACTAATATATTACCGCTTGCACAAACAGAATGAATTTAAGTCTCCAATATAGAAGATATCCGCGAGAAATCTTGTTCTATAAGCTAGTACTTTATTCAGACTCTCTGGCGCAAATGATAAACGCATTCTTCAGTGGTCTCAATATATATTAAATGAAATGAGAGGTAATATCTAGATGTTAAGTTTAACGCCTTATTTGAAATCAGGGAACTTTTCTGTTTCTGCGCCGCCATCCCAGCACCATTACCCAACTATCTACCGCTAGACTTCCCCCGTTCGTCTCGGTCTGCGAGCGATTTCAGCGCTCTTCTCTGGTTCGCACTGAAGTGTTAAACGAAGGCGTGAAACTGCTTCGTCCGTTCTGGGGACCACCACTGCCTTTGAGGATACCGCTCTCCCGATAAGCTTTGGTAACTCCTACTAGGCGGGGTGACAGAAAGGTATAGAGAAATGCTTGATTATAATCGCTCTAGAGATAGGCAATAGGCGTGATAACTGTTTATCATATTAATTATCCAACGTTGGTAAAAATCCACGTGGAAATGATGCATACTAATGAGCCCGCGTGGCATCCACGTTGACTATTGTGTTTCACACAAATCCAGGGGCTGCGATGCTATTCAAGGCTACTATCCTTTATCATCCATCAATTCAGGGACTTCAATTTTCATACTCTACGTCACAGTCGCTTACTGCATTTTCTCACTGTTGACGTGTCTTGGGTCCGAATTTAACCCATGCCTGGGGTTTGGGTTGGTGCTAACCAGAGCATGGTTCACTCCACATTTTGTCACAATTTCTCTTGTTACTGGCTGTAGAAATGGATTATGAAGACAACGTGACCCAACAGAAATGGGATTCAGTGGCTTCTGACAAAACAGGTTTTTACAAAAATTATTTCCCTTCCTTATGGAGCATGCAGTCGCCACTGCAGGTGGTCCACTTGAAGGAAGCCTGCATTACAGCATTTATGTATTCTTGCATAGCTTCTGTGACAATTTGTGTGAAACGATCAGGTTGCCAGCCCCCACGGGCAACCTTGTTTTAGTCGTCACGTACGACATGCCTGGGGGAGCAGTAGCCATATTCTTTCTTTGTCTCCTCGGGCATCCCCCCGGGGGACTACACGGCACAGGTTAACTAGCTATTTGTCCTGTGCCATCCCTACTTCAGATTTTCGCTATTTCTCTTCCCGAATTTACGGGAATTCCTCTCAAGCCACCATCTCGCCACACTTGTGGTAGTCAATATTTTATCTTTCCTTTAAGGAAAAAGACCTTATTTCTGTTACAAAGTGAAAGTCCATATCAGGAGACGATATACGGTAGATCCCGATCTACATGTAGTTCGCATGGGATGATTTGGTAGATCTACATGTTACGGAGAACGGAAAGGAGAAAAAAAATATTTTAAGCCTGATAAATTTCGGACTTGCCCTCTCCCGACGTCATTTAAAAAATATATATATAATTTTAGATCCTTATAAAATAGCCATGACAGACAATTTGAATTTAGAGCAACGGAAGTGCATATTAAATCAATATCTGAAATACGAGAATGTAGAGACTACCCATAGGAAGTGGAAGGTTAAATTTTCTAACCAATCCTCCATCTAGATCTTTGTCAGAAAGTTTGTGTCAATGTTGAATCGGCTATAAAAATGTGTGGACAATGATGAGAAACAATTTGAAATTTGGTTGTGATTGAATGATTTAATTACTTGCTGTTTATTCTTTAATTCCACATATTAAAAAAAAAGATTCAACAATTTTGAGGTAATAATTTGTTTTACTTCTCAATAAAACATGTTTAAAACATCTTTAAGAAAAGTGTGAGCCTACTTTTGGGTCATCCTGTACATTCCTTTCAACGAAAACAGACGATTTCACTTCCCGTTATAGTCAAAATATTACTTTACATTCAGTGTCGTAAAATACGGCACATTCAACGTTAAAAATACGGCGTTATTTACTATTAACAAACTTCCTTTTAATTAAAACAGAAGAAACGCAGCATTATTCCCGATTAACAAACTTCCCTTTCACGAAAACACAAGAGGTTCCATTCATGCTGTGACAATCAACAAGCTACAATCCCTTTCAAGAAAACAGTCGCTATTCCGAATTAATTCCGGTCTCATGAAAACCAACCAAAGATATTTCAATTTTACTGCGACTAAATCTCGGGAGACAACAGAAATCAGCATTATTACTCAACATCTGAAACATAAAGGAACGGTCGATGTAGCTGCCTGCAAGCAACTGCCACTGACATTGATGGACACATTCTGCTGCTAATGTCCCTAATGACGGTTCTCTGGTGTTAGGAAGATAATTGTTGGAAACTGCAGCACAGTTTATTCGAAATCTATTCTGATCCTGTATAAATGTATCGATTTTAGCCCCCGCTGCATTAGATATGAGACTTGTTGGAGATTTTTTTTTAAGCAGGTAAAGGCCTTTTGTGTAAGAATCAGCCTGATATGAAGAACAAAGAAACATCTTCCACATGATCCGGACGTTCGAGTTATGTGGACCATAAATCTACGGATCTATAGATGTTTCAATATATATTTCACGATGATCGATCTTCTTCTTCTTCTTTGATCCTTAGCCGCCGACCGTCAAAGCAGTCAGTGGCCATTACGCCTGGTGGCGTCTTGTAGGGCAACAACAAATTGATTCCACTTTGCTCGGTCGGCAGCCATCCTTCGTACAGTTCCCCAATTCTGGTTCATTCTTTGCATCTCAGCCTCCACAGTCCTCCACCAAGTTGTTTTTGGTCGGCCTCTCTTTCGTTTTCCTTCAGGGGTCCATAGCATAGCTGTTCTTGTGATGGCATCGGGGTCTCTTCTGAGGACATGGCCAACCCAGCTCCAGCGTCTGCCAGCTATGATGGTGTGCATGTCCTCTTGCTTGCTCCGAGTAAACAGATCTTGGTTGGTGATGATATTCGGCCAAAAGATTCGGAGAATTTTTCTTAGGCATGTTGCGTGAAAAGAGGACCATTTCGAATTTTCCTTCTCTGTAACTCTCCAGCTCTCCGCGCCATAGAGAAGCACAGAAAGCACACAACTCTGATATAATCCTAATTTTGTGCTTGTGCTGTACTGAGAGGACTTCCAGATGTTGTTTAAACTAAAAAAGGCTGTTCTTGCTTTGTTCATTCTGTTGTTGATGTCTTTGCTGGCTCCGCCGTCTGGTGTTACTATGCATCCTAGGTATGTGAAGGCATCTGTCTGTTCCAGTTGCTGATTCCTTACTGATATGGGCTCAGGGTTGCTCACATTGAGCGTCATGACCTCTGTCTTCTTTAGGTTGATGTTCAAGCCCACCTGCTGGCTATACTTATTAAGTCTATCCGTTTTTTCCTGGATGTGTTGATGTGAATGTGCTAGCAGTGCAATGTCATCTGCATATTCCAGATCTTCCAATGTAGAAAATGTAGTCCATCTTATTCCTCTTGGATTGCCCTCTGTTGTCTGGCGCATCACCCAGTCTATGACTGTTAAAAATAGAGTGGTTGATAAGGGGCATCCCTGTCGTACTCCTGTCTTCACTTCAAAGGTTAGGTTGCTCTACCCAATGCTGCACGTAAAGTTTGCATAAAGGCTTTTTATGATTGACACTATTGTGGTAAAGTGGGATGTTATAAATATTTATAGGGGACTTAGTGTACTGACTGAGATCAGCTGTGAAGGTATCTGTATCTAATAAGGGTAGTGTATTACAGATGACCTTACTTGCTACCACATATTTATACCTCAGTCAGAATTATTCTGGAATATTGTGATGACTACGTTGAATGTCTAGGGTATGTATATGATGAAGTGTAAGTCACAACAACAACAGACAGATAAACAATTTAATTTATTCCACCACACGTGACAACACTGTGACACTCACACACATTTAACACTCTATAAGACTATTCTTAAATGAGGCACTGGTAAATTTTCAAATATAAATATGTATTAATTACTGTCACTAATATATATGTGTCCTGATTCAAATACAAAGTGAACCAGGAATCACAATCAATTTTAATTACAAGTTATATGTACAGAATTTATCAATATGAATCTTGTAGTGACATATTTTATTAAGATTATCCTATGTGTGTCAGTTGTGTAGTAGTAATATGAGGTAATACTGGTTTTGTTTTTTTCAAGCTATGTTGTTATTTGTCATCATGACTTCAAGTGTTTGTTTCTGTTGGAACTAGTATTGGAGATGTTCTCAGTTCCGTTCATTAAAACAATTTATTTCCCCTCTTATTTTTATACAATGTCAGTTTAAGATGGGGTTACATAATGTTGAGCTCCGCTGGCCACATAGGCTTATCTTTCGTGATGGCGGCAGGAAAAGACTCCTCTGCTCGAGTGCTCCCCTGTGTTCTGGAGACACCTCACTGTTTGCTATATGGACCAAGGAGTATGCTATCCGCCTCTGGATTCAGCAAAGCTCTGACCAGGTGCTGCTCAATAACTTTAGGACCACAGTCCCTGAAACAAGAAGGTTGTACCTCCTACTTCAGAACTAATTTATACTCTATTTCTACACTGAGCACAATACATAACAAACACTGAGTTCAGAGCGGTAGGCCAACTGCTATCTTCATCTGAAACAATTTTCACCAGTATATTCCTCCCTAATGGTTACTACGCCTCTGCAATTCCAGCATTATTTCTTTCTAGTCAATAAAATAGGTGTCAGTGTACTGTTTGGCAATTCCATTTAGTTTCACTTTCCTCCGACACCTTCTGTTCAGGCTGGAGCACTATAGAGGCTTTACCTCATGTTCGCTACTGAACCACACATATATACAGACATAAATTATCAATTTACATTCAATTTTCATTAAAAGATATCAAATATTTCAAGCTTACCACAATTCATGGAAATAATACAGAATTACGTTGACTGGCACTGAATATAACACAATTTCGATCTGCCGATGTCCCAGGCTTTTATTTAGAAAAATATGCACTGGTGCTCAACGCACTGGTTCTGTAGTAAGTTTATTTGCAAATGTGGTGGTGACCTGACGCCTCTAATTGACTATATTGGCAGGTCTAACCAATCGTGCCATGTCTACCCAATCGTTTGAAAAAAAGTACTCCTACTCCCGTTTCCCCTGACAACGAAAGATAGTATTTATAGCCCGACTAATCGTGTTTAGCCTTACATTTATTGCGCTCCAATCAAATCGGATTTAACATGGAGACCCATTTCCCGTACAATGGTGGGGTGAAAATCTGCCACTGAGCGATTCTGATTTGGGTGTTGTCTGACATCCCTCACTATTTCTTTTGGCTATAATTTGGTAATTCCTAGACTATTTGCGTAACGTTTTACATATTCTTTGTCAGCAAGTCCTAAGGAACCCAAATATACAAATTTAAAGGAGCTAAGTGGCTGCGTTCAAAATATGCACTTTCTTCTACCTCCTGTTTACTTCGAATACGATGTGGTGTCTGGGTACTGTAATGTTTTCAAACGTAAACCAGTATAATGTCATATTTCCTAATAAGAATTTTCAGGTTTTTAAAAACTAACTCTCGTATGGGTAGTGTTTTTTTTTTCACTGTCGATTTGAAAAAAAAAGCTAGTGCATGTGGCCTTACACGCGTGATGGCAGCAATTGTGTATCGCGCGACGCGTGTTTAGTGTTGCATGTGTTCCTCCGATCAGCCCTCCCTTCTTTCTATCCTAAGTCCATCTGTCCGTTCGTTTATGGTAACGTAGTGTAATTAATGCTAGTATTAATTTAGGTCATTAATCAGCTTGCGTATCTCAAGGTTTTTCTTAGAAAGGCAGTACACGTTTTATTGAAGCAAGCGTGTAATGATGCAGTAGGCTTTTACTATCAACGTGAAACGTTACAATTTGCAGACGAAGGAGAAAACAAGGGGGATTTCGAGTACAGTCATTGTGACAGCACTGTTCTTTACCATTCTTCTTTCCTTTTATTAAAGTTATTTGTTAGGCTTTACATTTACGTTTTAATTTATATATGTGGATTAGAATTTCTCACGACAAATCCTCCCCACTAAAACAGACGTGATATGTCAGTCTATAATTCTATATACACATAGAGAAATTTATTATTTTTCCTGGAGTTTAGGGTGATTCTCATCACACGGGTGGCGGCTTAAAAAATCCGCTCCCAGATTTGTTTTTCCACTTATATACTCTATGCTAAACTCAAATGGCTGCATCAATAAGGACCAACGGAGTAATCTCGAGTTCTCATGCCTAGCCTGTGCTAGAAACGACAAAGGTTTGTGATCCGTTTGCAACTTAAATGCCTTCCCATACAGATAAATATTGAATTTCTTTATCGCCCATATTACTGCAAGACATTCTTTTTCGCTAGTTGAGTAGTTGGTTTCAGCTTTATTCAACTTTCTGCTAGCATATGCCACTGGGCTTAATTCCCCATCCAATGCATCTGATCTCTGTAGCAGAGTTGCACCTAACCCAATATTACTGGCATCCGTCCTTACAATGAATTCTTGACTTAAGTCAGGTAATTTCAAAATAGGTTTGCTTGTGAGCTTTTCCTTCAATTCCTGGTAAGCCATTTCACATTGTGGTGTCCATGTAATTCGATCTGGATTTCCCTTACGTGTCAAATCAGTTAACGGTGCACATATGGAATTAAAGTTTTTGATATACTTCTGGTAGAAACCACATAATGAGACAAAGGATCTCACGTCTTTCTTGGTTTGTGGTCTCGGGGCTTTCTTTAGTTTCTCTAAATTCTTGGGGTCAGGGGTCATGTTTCCCTGATAAACTGTGTGTCCCAAGAATTCCAATTCTTTACATCCAACGCAACATTTGGTTGGTCTTGCTGTTAAATTCGCTTCCCTAAGTCGATTAAAGAGCATGTTCAGGGAGTCAATGTGTTCCTCAAATGTTTCTGTTGCTATAAGGATATCATCCATGAAATTTGTGATACATGGATTATTCAGAGGGTCCAATAATTTTCTCATCATTTTAGAGAAGACACTAGGCGCATTCTTCAATCCAAATGGCAATCTATTAAACTCATAGTGTCCTTCTGAGGTACTAAAAGCTAGGTATGGTCTAACCTCAGGCTTTACTGGAATCTGATAGTATCCTTTACTCAGATCCACTTTTGAGAAATATTTAGCTTTATTTAGTCTGGCAAACAACTGATTTGTATCCGGCAATGGATCCACCTGTCCTTCTGTAATAGCATTCAGTCTCCTGTAATCTATACAGAGTCTATGTTCTCCAGAGGGCTTCCTTAAGAGTACAACACCGGAACTATACGAAGATTCACTGTGTGAAATAATTCCTTCCTTCAACAAATAGTCTATCTCTTCCTTCAAAGCTTTCTCCTTAGCAAAAGGAATCGAATATGGTTTCATACAGACAGGTGTGGGGTCTATCAGTTTCATATCATATTCCAATAAGTTTGTATGCCCAGGTCGGTCTGTTAACACCTCTGTATGAGTATCTAGAACCTGTTGCACTCTCTCTTTCTGAGTTTTCGTTAAATGTGTACTGATTTTCACCTGTGCCGCTGTCTCACAGGGGTGTAATGGATATTCAAATGATGAAAGTGGTTCCTTTTTCATCTCCATGGCAATGGACAAGGTCAACAAGTGTGTCTCTTCCTGATGTTCTCTTTCCAAATATTTCTTCAGGAGATTCACATGATAGATTTTTTTCTTTCCCCTTCTTATCTATCTTATAATTGGTTCTAGACACCTTCTCTAGAACTGTATATGGACCTTGCCATCCAATTTGTAACTTATTCTGACTACCAGGTAGAAGAAGCAGTACCTTCTCTCCCACAGCCAAATCTCTGTCTTTCGCCTTCCTGTTATAATAGGCAGCATGTTTCTTCCTGGCTTGTTTCAAATTTTCATTGGCAAGTTTCCAGCCAGTTTTTAAACGAGTGGTCAGCTCATTCACATATTGGTATGAGGATGTAATATTTTCCTCTGCCTTTTCATCAGTCCACGTTCTTAACAGAGCTTCCAGTGGACCTTTTATTGGCCTTCCAAACAATAATGTTGCCGGGGCCATACCGGTTGAACTATGGGGTACCTCCCGATAAGCAAAGAGGGCGGCGTGCAGGTACTGGTCCCATGTATCTGGTTTTTCGTGTGCCAACTTTCTCAGGATCGACATCAACGTGCCATTAAATCTTTCCACTTGGCCGTTCCCTTGGGGGGTGGTACACACTACAATGGAAGTGTTTGGCCTGGAAGATCCTGAAAACTTCTTCAGTTAGTTTCCCCTTGAACTGAGAGCCATTATCAGTCAAGATTTGATTGGGAAAGCCTAACCTTGTGAAAATTGTGAGTAATGCCTCTGCCACATGTTTAGAATCAATCGATGACAGGGCTACCGCCTCTCCCCACATAGAACAAGTGTCCACCAGAGTCAGAATGTAGCTGTTCCTTCTCTTGGTTCGGGTGAGAGGTCCCACAAGATCCACGGCAACTCTCTCAAAGGGTGTTCCCACTATGGGCATTTCCCCCAGAGTTGCTGGTGCAGTCCAATGTTTAGGTGCTACTCGTTGGCACTCTGGACAGGATTTTACATATCGTTTGATATCTTCAGTTATTCCTGGCCAGAAATAATGACAAGCTATACGCTGTCCTGTTGCGCTGATCCCCATATGACCACTGAAGGGAATCGCATGCCCTAGTTCCAACACTTTAGTCCTATATGAAGTGGGAAGGACCAGCTGTCCGTGACCATTGGATTCAGATCCAGCCTTCCTATATATCAGCTTGTTCTTCATATAAAACTCTCCCTTGCCTGGAGGTGTATGAGATTTGGGCAACTTCTTGAAACACGGCTTGAGTGTTTTGTCCTCAGCCTGTGCCTTCCTCATCTCATCTGGATGAGTATTTATTGGATTAGCCTCCTCCTTTTTAGACTGTGATCTGGTCTGCACTGTTGCCAATATCACAGGTCTCTTGGGATTCCCCAAGAAGACATATCTACACCCCAATATCAGAGGGTAGATTGGCTCATTTATCACTGCTGCTTTTATGATTCCTTCCACATATCGCGTTTTCACCTTTATCCGGGCGACGGGAAGTGTCATGGTAGCTACATCCTTGGTTGCAGTTTGAATCTCCACTGTTTCTGTGGTGTATTGATCGGCCTGCACCAGGTGAGAACTCACAACGGAATCGTAATCTAAACCGGTATCATATAAACACCTTATAGTGACACCATTACAAATGACATCTTCACACACTGGGGGGTGGTATGGTTCCTGTAGTTCTGCAGGTTTAACCTTTTTTTTCCTTTTTCCCAGATGTCATAGCAGCACAATGAGGAGGTTTCCTTCTACAATGGTCAGTGTCATGATTGTTCATCTTACAATTTTTACACCACCTTTTTCCTTGGTTGAAAGATTTTCTTTCATCATATTTCCTTTCATCGAATTGTGGGGTTTTATTTTTATTGTCATACCGTGGCCTATCAAACTGGTGCTTACCTTTGTTTTGATCCCTAGGATCAAATTTATTAAAGTTCTGTGGTGCCCTAAAATTTTCTACCTGTTTCTTTTTATTACCTGTTACCTCTGCTTGAGCTGCTTGATACCTTTCAGCAACATTTAGCAACTCACCCAGCCTCTCTGCACCTTGTTCCATGAGAAAGTTTCTCAGGTCTGGAGCCATGGACTCTCTTAATTGTTCTATAAGGACCATTTCCTTAAGATCTTGGGTTTTCCCCAGAGAAGTCCATTTCTCCAAGTATGTCTCTATTCGTGCAGAGAACTGGTGATAGGTTTCACCTGACAGTAGTTTAGCATTCCTAAATTTTTTCCTATAAAATTCTGCGTTCTTTTCATATCTTAACAAAAGAGCCTGCTTTAGCATGTCATAATTTTCCTGATCACCTCTGCTCATTTTGGCAAAAACTTCATAAGCTGCCCCACGAAGACCTTGAGATAACTTTAAGCTCCACCTTTCTCTCTCTAACCCATATGTGGTAGCTAATAGTTCATATCTATTTAGATAGCTCTCAATATCATCGTCTTTCTCAACAAAATGATCTAAATGAAATTCATAGCTGAGGTTGAGGCTCCCTGACTAGCAGTGGCATCAGAGGTAAAGGGACTGGCACCATTTTCAGGAGCATGGCCTTGAAACTCAAACTCCCTTAGTCGTAACTCATGTTCCCTTTGTAATCTCTTCTCCTCCTTTTCTGCTTCCCTTTCTGCAGCTAATCTCTTTTCTTCTCTTTCTGCAGCCTGTCTTCTTTCCTCGGCTTCCAATGCTTTAGCCTCTTTGTCAGCCTCAATCTGCAACCTCTTAGCCTCAGCCTCAATCTGCAACCTCTTAGCCTCAGCCTCAATCTGCAACCTCTTAGTCTCAGCCTCTAACCTTCTTTCGGCCTCTTTTTCTAATCTTCTTTCTTCCCGTTCAATATATTTGTCACATTCAGCAGTGACATAAGCAATCATAATTTGCCCGTCCATTCCTAACTCTTTCGCAGTCTGTACAGCAGCAGATCGAAATTTTGCCAAGTCGGCCATTGTCTAACATATAAATGTAAACAATTCAATCTTTCAATAATTATCTAAGGACACTACAGGCACTGAGAGCTCAACCTTATTTATTTTCACCCAAGGATACTTTTTTAATTCTTATTATTCCCTGAAGTGAATTACCCCCAATATTTTTAATAGGGAAAGATTCAAAATCCCGAGAGCGAGACCCCAATATATGTGGTAAAGTGGGATGTTATAAATATTTATAGGGGACTTAGTGTACTGACTGAGATCAGCTGTGAAGGTATCTGTATCTAATAAGGGTAGTGTATTACAGATGACCTTACTTGCTACCACATATTTATACCTCAGTCAGAATTATTCTGGAATATTGTGATGACTACGTTGAATGTCTAGGGTATGTATATGATGAAGTGTAAGTCACAACAACAACAGACAGATAAACAATTTAATTTATTCCACCACACGTGACAACACTGTGACACTCACACACATTTAACACTCTATAAGACTATTCTTAAATGAGGCACTGGTAAATTTTCAAATATAAATATGTATTAATTACTGTTACTAATATATATGTGTCCTGATTCAAATACGGGACCTCAAGACGCAGCAATAGAGACCGCAGTCAGCGACTCATAGCTTGACTGCCTGCGTCAGGACCAGCGAACCAGAGCTGGTCAAGACCGCACTCCACCTCCCCGTGGTGGTCCTGGAAACAGTCTGCAGCTGTGCAGGCTGGCTGAGCGAGTGTGGATCGAAATGGGAAGGCAAACCCGGTCCTAAAAAATGCCGTGCAGAAGTCGGATGTGTCGACCGAAAGGTGCAGATATCACAGCTACGTTGTAAACAGACACAACGCAACCACAGCCCTTTTCAGGGCGAACGAAGAAGAAGAAGATTCAAATACAAAGTGAACCAGGAATCACAATCAATTTTAATTACAAGTTATATGTACAGAATTTATCAATATGAATCTTGTAGTGACATATTTTATTAAGATTATCCTATGTGTGTCAGTTGTGTAGTAGTAATATGAGGTAATACTGGTTTTGTTTTTTCAAGCTATGTTGTTATTTGTCATCATGACTTCAAGTGTTTGTTTCTGTTGGAACTAGTATTGGAGATGTTCTCAGTTCCGTTCATTAAAACAATTTATTTCCCCTCTTATTTTTATACAATGTCAGTTTAAGATGGGGTTACATAATGTTGAGCTCCGCTGGCCACATAAGCTTATCTTTCGTGATGGCGGCAGGAAAAGACTCCTCTGCTCGAGTGCTCCCCTGTGTTCTGGAGACACCTCACTGTTTGCTATATGGACCAAGGAGTATGCTGTCCGCCTCTGGATTCAGCAAAGCTCTGACCAGGTGCTGCTCAATAACTTTAGGACCACAGTCCCTGAAACAAGAAGGTTGTACCTCCTACTTCAGAACTAATTTATACTCTATTTCTACACTGAGCACAATACATAACAAACACTGAGTTCAGAGCGGTAGGCCAACTGCTATCTTCATCTGAAACAATTTTCACCAGTATATTCCTCCCTAATGGTTACTACGCCTCTGCAATTCCAGCATTATTTCTTTCTAGTCAATAAAATAGGTGTCAGTGTACTGTTTGGCAATTCCATTTAGTTTCACTTTCCTCCGACACCTTCTGTTCAGGCTGGAGCACTATAGAGGCTTTACCTCATGTTCGCTACTGAACCACACATATCTTCTTCTTCTTCTTCCGTCCTTAGCCAAAGACCGACCAAGCAGTCAGAGGCCATCACGCCTTGTGGTGTCTTAAGGGCAACAGCAGATTGATTTTCTCTGTTGCAGTTTCCCATCACGCCTAGCGGCGTCTTTAGGGCAACAACAAATAGATCCATCTGCCGTTGTTTCCGTAATCGGTGTGACAAGCCAACGGGTGATCAGCCCATTGGGCAAACCACACATATATACAGACATAAATTATCAATTTACATTCAATTTTCATTAAAAGATATCAAATATTTCAAGCTTACCACAATTCATGGAAATAATACAGAATTACGTTGACTGGCACTGAATATAACACAATTTCGATCTGCCGATGTCCCAGGCTTTTATTTAGAAAAATATGCACTGGTGCTCAACGCACTGGTTCTGTAGTAAGTTTATTTGCAAATGTGGTGGTGACCTGACGCCTCTAATTGACTATATTGGCAGGTCTAACCAATCGTGCCATGTCTACCCAATCGTTTGAAAAAAAGTACTCCTACTCCCGTTTCCCCTGACAACGAAAGATAGTATTTATAGCCCGACTAATCGTGTTTAGCCTTACATTTATTGCGCTCCAATCAAATCGGATTTAACATGGAGACCCATTTCCCGTACAATGGTGGGGTGAAAATCTGCCACTGAGCGATTCTGATTTGGGTGTTGTCTGACATCCCTCACTATTTCTTTTGGCTATAATTTGGTAATTCCTAGACTATTTGCGTAACGTTTTACATATTCTTTGTCAGCAAGTCCTAAGGAACCCAAATATACAAATTTAAAGGAGCTAAGTGGCTGCGTTCAAAATATGCACTTTCTTCTACCTCCTGTTTACTTCGAATACGATGTGGTGTCTGGGTACTGTAATGTTTTCAAACGTAAACCAGTATAATGTCATATTTCCTAATAAGAATTTTCAGGTTTTTAAAAACTAACTCTCGTATGGGTAGTGTTTTTTTTTTCACTGTCGATTTGAAAAAAAAGCTAGTGCATGTGGCCTTACACGCGTGATGGCAGCAATTGTGTATCGCGCGACGCGTGTTTAGTGTTGCATGTGTTCCTCCGATCAGCCCTCCCTTCTTTCTATCCTAAGTCCATCTGTCCGTTCGTTTATGGTAACGTAGTGTAATTAATGCTAGTATTAATTTAGGTCATTAATCAGCTTGCGTATCTCAAGGTTTTTCTTAGAAAGGCAGTACACGTTTTATTGAAGCAAGCGTGTAATGATGCAGTAGGCTTTTACTATCAACGTGAAACGTTACAATTTGCAGACGAAGGAGAAAACAAGGGGGATTTCGAGTACAGTCATTGTGACAACACTGTTCTTTACCATTCTTCTTTCCTTTTATTAAAGTTATTTGTTAGGCTTTACATTTACGTTTTAATTTATATATGTGGATTAGAATTTCTCACGACAAATATGCAGCTTGGAATTCCATAAGCCCTCAGTATTTTCCATAAACTGTCCCTATGTATACTGTCAAAAGCCTTTGATGATCGATCTCATCATCATCATCAGTTGCCATCTCCACAACGAAGGTTGGCTGTAATGGATCTCCAACGTCTTCTGTCTCTTGTCTTGGTGGTGCACTCTGATAGACTCTTTCCTGTCCATCTTTTGATGTTATCTTCCCACTTATAGCGCTGTCTTCCCCTTGCACGTTTGCCTTCAACTCTCCCTTCTGTTATGGTCTTCTGAAAGGTGTTATGCCTTTTTATGTGGCCAAAGTATTTTAGCTGCCGAACTTTGACCTCCCTCATTAGTTCTCTTTTCATACCTAGATTTTCTAGGACCTCCTTACTTGTTTTCATCTCTTTCCATGAGATACGCCCCATTCTTCTATATATCCACATTTCAAGAGCCTCAATTCTTTCTTCCAAATGCTTATTCATCGTCCATGTTTCTGCACCATACAGAAATGCAGAATATATATATAACACTTTATGATTCTCAGTTTTAATTTGTGAGATAACTGTTTGGATGTCAGTATATGTTTCATGTTGTTGAATGTAGCTTTGGCCATTCCTATTCTCTTCTTGATTTCTGTTTCACATCTGCCATCTTCTGTTATTATATGACCAAGATATACGTAGCTCTTGACTTGTTCCAGGATTTCCCCATTTACGCTTATCTTTAATGTGGGTTTATCGTCTGTTTTGCTAATTATCATAGTTTTTTTGTTTTCTCAATATTAATGTCGAGTCCATATTCATGACTTATACTGTTCACTTGCTTCACTAGTTCTTGTAACTCCTGTTCGCTTTCAGCTAACAACACGGTATCATCTGCATATCTAAGGTTGTTTATTGACCTTCCACTGATTTTCAGTCCTGGTATTTCCTGTATCTGTTTGAAAATTTTTTCAGTGTATAAATTAAATAGGCAGGGGGACAGCACACAACCTTGTCTGACACCTCTTTTTATGTCTATGTATGGTGAATAATTCCTTCCCGATCTTACTGTGGCAGTTTGCTCCCAATAAAGGTTACTGAGTATTCTTATATCCTTTCCATCAATTCCTATGTCCTCGAGGCATTCAATTATTTTCTCATGATGGACTCTGTCAAAAGCCTTCTTATAGTCAATGAAGCACATATACATACTTTTTTGGACCTCTGTATATTTTTCTGCTAATATTCTTAGGCAAAATATTGCCTCTCTTGTTCCATGATCGATATATGGAGGTTTTAATCTGTTTCATTATACAGATGTTTCAACCAATATTTCATGATAATCACCAATCCCTGGATGTTTCAACCAATATTTCATGATAATCACCAATCCCTGGATGTTTCAACCAATATTTCATGATAATCACCAATCCCTGGATGTTTCAGTCTATATTTCATGATAATGATCCAGCTACGGATGTTTCAATCTATATTTCATAATAATCGCAGATCTACAGATGCTTCAATCTACGGTTCATTATATTTGCCGACCTATACATGCTTCATTATGGATAATCACTATCTACAGATGTTTCAATCTTTTTTCTTTTTTTTTTTTAATTTAACGAAGAAAAATATCCCGTTCAACCTCTGATGGGTTATAATTAGGATATATATTGTTTTCAATTCCAAATAATATGAACAACTGCCGATATGAGAAAGTGGCATCACTTTATCTATATTTCATTATAATCACAATCTACAGATGCTTCAATATATATATTTCTTCCACATAATTACCGATGTATGTTACGTCGGTCGGTCTCACTCAAAATAGTAACTCGCGCCAGAAAAAAAAAGTCCGCAACGGACGGTGTGCAACTTGCGCGGCGTGGGTGTTATATAAAACAAATACTTTGGTTTTATTTTATTTTTTTTTTTTTTTTTGGTTATTCTTTCACGAAATTAGCAGCGCTCGACAAAGAAAACCACTTATTATCAGGGAACACTCTTTGAAAACAATCCACGCACTTTCACACGAAATGTTGCCATCAAAGAACTTTTAAATTAAATCTAAAATAACATAATTCTCGCCGTGTGTACGTTGGTCACAGCTGAGGAATGCAACAGTGTTGAAAAATTGTATTGTTTCCATTATATATACTCTCCCAAAAATAGTTACAATCAACAAAGAAAAGCGTTCAAATGACGGTGTTCATGAACAGTTTGATTACACTGTATAATGGAAAGAAACCAAAAACACTCTAAGAATGTACTTCTATCTGCTCATCTAGAAACGGAAAAAGCACACTATAATTAAAAACCTGTCAAGTTTGACGGGTTATTGCTAGTTTCATGATAATCACCAATCTACAGATGCTTCAATCTATTTTTCATTATAATCACCAATCTACAGATGTATGAATCTATATTTCATGATAATCACCAATCTACAGATTCCTCAATCTATATTTCATTATAATCACCAATCTACAGATGTTTGAATCTATATTTCATGATAATCACAATCTACAGATGTTTCAATCTATATTTCACTATAATCACCAATCTACAGATGTTTCAAACAATCTACAGATTCTTCAACCTATATTTCATGATAATCACAATCTACACATGCTTCAATCTATATTTCATTACAATCACCAATCTACAGATGTTTCAATCTATATTTCATGGTAATTACCAATCTATAGATTCTTTTGTCTATCTTTCTAGACGTTTCAGGATATATTTCATGATAGGCCTTGTGATGAGTCAATCTCCGATCATTAGATTTGTTTCAGCCTATCTTTAAAGTTACTGAACGATATAAAGGTGTTTTCACTTTACTTTCATGAAAATGAACTCAACCGTTGCCCTCCAGTGGCTGCCCTCCCATTGTGGAATCACTGGGAATGAGAAAGCTGATGCGCTGTCTAAAGCCGGTGGTAAAATGAAACAACAGCACATACTGCCACAGGGGAGTATAGTGTAAGAGACTTCAGTATACTAGGTCCAGCTTTATGAGGCATGGTGACCAGTTCCCTTTGTCGCTGCCTCTGCCTTCACTAACTCGAGAGCAGAGTCAGGTACCCATTTACAGCTAAGTAGACATAACAGCACCAATTAAAACATATGAAGAGGAAGATATGATCTTTAACTCTGACCTAGAAAACATAATAAATAAGTGTCATATCATTTTTGCTTGATAATCAACAATAACTAAAAAAAATTCAAAAAATGTATTAACAGCCGCTGTAATAACTATCACTATCATCTTCTTCTTCTTCTTCTTCCGTCCTTAGCCACCGACCGTCAAAGCAGTCAGTGGCCATTACGCCTAGTGGCGTCTTAGGGCAACAGCAGATAGGTTTTCTTTGCCATTGTTTCCCATCACGCCTATTGGCGTCTTTAGGGCAACGGCAAATCAATCCATTTGCTGTTGTTTCCGTAATCGAAGTGACTGGCAAACGGGTGATCAGCCCGTTGGTTATCACTATCATCAGTATACCTTTAAGCTTCTCATGTGAAGCATAAGCCCTCAACAAACACATGTCAAGCCTTCCTGACATGAGCCTTTCCATGTTTTCTTTATCCCTTCCATGTCTATGTCCAGCTGTCTTCTCCGCGTCTTCTATTTTCTTTTTGTCTCCCTCTATTTTTGTTAACCTGGTGAATCCAGAACAAGGATTCCCTTGTAATGCTATCAACTTGCTTTCCTAATGCGATGGGTGGGACATGTGTTGAGGAAACTTCCTGGTAACATTGCAGTGCAGTTCTTGTTCTGGCACAGGTAGACCAGGGACCACGTGGAGAGGAGAGCTGGAGACAGAAGTGAGGCTGATGAAAAGGCTGTTGGTGTGACAGGAGGACTTGACATGTGTTTGTTGGGAGCCTATTGCTCCGTGGTGAGCTAAAGGGGGGGGGGGTCGATCGATATTTGAAGCTTCAAGGAATTAAAAGATAGTCCCACAGCAGATACTGCAGTAGGGAGTGAAATGTTAGACACTTCAGTATACTAAGTCCAGCTTTATAAGAAGGGGTGACCAGGTCCCTTCATGGCTGCTTTTGCCTTCTCTAAGTCAAGTGCAAAGTCAGGTACCCATTCACAGCTGTGTAGACTGGAGCGTGACGCAACCAGGCTTTGATCCCTGAACCTGGTAACTGTGCTGGGAGAGGCAAATGCTCTAACCATTTAGCCAATTGGGGGTGTGACAGACGAACTCAGCCGACCCTGAATGACCCTGAAGTGTTGGATGATATAGGACGACCTTCGTAGCGACCCCTTGGATAACATCAGTGCCCCCGAATATTGTAACCTTTCGTCAAACGGGATTTTTTTTCACCTGGACTCATTAGCTATGCAACCGTTCCACACGTTTGCTGATTAATATGTGGACAGTTTATCTACCGTTCATTCTGGTCATCGCATTGATTTAAGGAGAGATTAAATCACGCCCATGGACATCTCTTGAGCAATCATATGCAGTATTTTCATTAACTTGGCCCAGAGGGGGCGGCGCCAGAATCAAACAGATAGTAGCGACCACGATCAAAGACACTGGGGGAGATCTCAGGAAGGACTGGCGGCATGCTATCAAAGGCAGTAGTGGTCCCTGAAACGAGCGACGCAAGTTTCCTGCCGGTATTTCGCATCTCGGTGTTAAACACGAAACCGATCGCAGTAGGAGCGAACGGGAAAGCCGGCGCAAGCAGCGAGCGAAGATACGAGAGACCAGGCTTCTCTCTTTAGTCTGGCGGTCAGATCCCCAAAAGTGTCCTGAGATCTAAAAAGGTGTCAATTTTCTCATGTCCCACTCATCTTACAATTAAGTTAGATATATACAGACCACGTAGAAATACACTTTATCACTCGTTGGCCAGACCTTTACAGAAGCACTAGCTATAATTGAAATCCTGCTAGATTATCCCCTGGATTGTTATATATATTTGCAGTGAATTCTATTTCTGTGCAAAACGGTAAAATATATATTGTGTAAAGTGATCAGTGGTCTAGTTCATTCATTCTATTTCACTGGATTTTGTGTTAATTTAAATCTATTAAATTAAACCATCTCAATAGTTCCAGTTGTAAATGTAATGATATATCTGCTATATTATTTCCATAAAAAGATAATAGAGGCTGAAATGCTTTAATTAACTTTTAAAGTCGCGAAGGAATTTATAATTAATAAATTTAGTTAAGTCCTATATTTATAGATGTGTGTTTTAACCATTAGAACTCGCGCAGTGTTTATTAAATACATAATTAAATACGCGAATATATATATATTTATAAATAGTCTTAACGGGAAATTCATCGCGCTTTAGAATGTTATTTGATTTTCGGTATATTACATGTCTTTTTTCTTTCATACAGAGTGATCGTAACCTTTGCGATCCCAGCAATAAAGAAATCATCTTAAAAACTTCCAGACATATTGATGAAACATTTTTTAAATCTAATCTTGTGGTGGTTCAATGCGACCTAGCTATCATAATTACATGAAAGAAAGCCTACCCAAGACTATTTAAAGAACAATCATCATATTAAAATTACAAATCTGTAAGATAAACTGGAAGTTGAACAGTGCCAGTAGCGATACTTTATTTACTGCCCTACTGTGAGAGAGTACATATTTTCCTGAACTGAATTAATAAACTTACCGGTCAGTTAATATCATCACGCATTGAAGGAATTTTACCATAGCGGAAGATTAAAGAGACCACTTAATTTTCACCCCTGTGTCGAACTGTGTCAGAGCCATCCCATAGACTCTTCTATATAATAAAACACAATAACTCTTAGGCTTCAAGTCCGGCGATAAGTGAGAATAGTTGCTATCAGCAAACCTCGCAACATCTGGGGCGGGACACGGAAGTACCAGACCTATTCATGTGTCAAGAGTGTAATTGCTGTTTATATAATTCTATTAGAGTGTCTGATGATGTAATCGGTAAGTGTGTGAATATATGAGTGTGGATCCTCACGCGCGTGTATGAATGACAGGAAATTTAATCTATTTTTTTTGTAACCATTTTGTTAACTTGCTTACCTGGTAATATAATTTTCTGTATACCCTGCATTGTTCCTTTAAGTGGGATAGTTGATAATTTGTTAACTCTGTTTAAAACCCCCTTATTTTCATTTGCTTAGTAAAGGGAAGAACAATTGGGAAGAACAGGATTCTTTCTACCACCCATACCTAATTTTGAAACACCTCTTTCAGAGTAATTAACTTCACTGTTAGGTTAACGTACCTATGTTCCTGATAACTATCTATCTTTGGACTGGGTTTATCTTTGTCTAATAAGCGGGACGGGCTTAGTCGATACCAATCTTCTTCACCCCCTCCCTACCTTGTTATTTGCATTTTTCTGTACTTATGATAATTTTTGCTGTAAACACATGATTATTGTAGTGATTGTTTTTTTTAACTTTAATAAACAACATAAACTTAACTGTTACTGTGTTGGAATACACAAAGCCCATAATTTCCCCTATTTGTTTAATATAGTTGTATCCACGTCGTCTGTGTGTTTGAAGCACCAAATCTGTGTGAGAGCAGGTGTGTGTCTGGAAACTGGCAAATAATTGTTTGACCAGGAGAGCCTGAAGAGTAGATTGAGAGAAACGATTTGTACGTAAATAAGTCTGTCTTTACTCTCCTCCAGCACTCTGTGAAGCAACTATTTACTCTCTACATTTCTATCACTGAGCTGTTCACCATCATTCTACACTCTAAACCGGACCACTATTTCTAAGACTCTTTCTCTCAGAATAAATTTACAACAGGGGGCTCTTCACAAATAACTGTGCCGGGAGAGGCAAGTGCTCTAACCATTTTGCCAATCGGGGGGCTCTTCACAAATAACCAGCATATAAAAGAATTTCAATCCAAATGTGGTCAGTCCTATTGTATGGTTCTGAAACACGGAGAACAACAAAAACAACAACCTAAAACCTACAGACTTTCATAAATGGGTGCTTGCGTAGAACTTAAGTGGTACAGCACGATCACAAATGTGGAACTATTGACAAGAACCAGACAAGCGCCAGTGGAACAAGAAATGAGAATAAGGTGCTGGAAATGGATAGGACACACATTGGGAAAACCCATTGATAACATTACCAGACAATCCCTGTTCTGGACTCCCCAGGGTAAGAGAGGTAGAGGAAGACCAAAGAACACACGGAAAAGAGAACTGGAGACAGACATGAAGGATGTCGTGTTTTGGTCTGTCTTACACCACGGTCATATTTACCGCTCACAATAATAGGATTAAACGGTCCGATATAACAGCCAACGAGAACGCTCCTTTTTCTGGTATGTATAAGGAAACCTATTATGCTTAACATAGAGGCCTATTTTGTGCAACTGAAAATACGAAGATATTTAATTTCTCAAAGACTAAAGATATTTAAACGAAAGTTATAGCTGGTTTAAACAACGGGGATATTACTTAAAAGGTATGTGTAAAGACGTCCTCAAATAGTATGTTATTCTAAGAGTAAAATCGTTTTAATTGACATTTATACATCAGGGTAGTCCCCAATATAGCTAGTTAAAGGCTGCATAGATTTAAATGCATTTTGCTAACTAAACAAATTTTAGCTAGACTGATAGAGATAAATTACCAGTATAATACTAACTTTAAATGAGTAAAATCGGTCCACAATTAAGAAAGATAATAGATTTTAAAATTTCTGCATATTGAAAGCGAAGGCAAAAAGACGCATTGTTTTGGGATTCCTAAACACCGCTTTTGCCCCAACCATCCGCGAGGTACGCTGAGACCATATATAAGACCTTGAACGTGGGCTGAATTAAGGCCACAACATTTTCAAAATACAGTACTGAACAGACGAAAGCTGCAAACGCTTGCTGTCAAATATTTTGCAGCTGTATCTACGTAGCAGACCTAGATACCCATTTGCAGCCTGTTATAGCTATTGTATTCTACCTGAGGGTAAGAGAAATGTATATATATGTGTATAATTATGTACTTTTCCTGTGTATAATCCACTTGTGTGTTCGGTAGTGTGTTATAAGTGTTAAGAAAAAATTACAGGACGAGTGTGCTGCCGGCTTGAAAGCAAGCATGAGTTAACTTTTAGGGACAAAAACCAGCATTGGGAATGTGTAGGATAATTGAGAATTATGGCAGAATCTACGACTGTAAGTTTAATAATGTAATTGATGAAATATTTCGTAAAGGAACGTCACACTGTACAAGAACATAAGAAAGGATGTCAGGAATTGTTTACACGTATTAATCAAGGTGTTACTTCATAATTTGTACTTAACCAAATCATTGTAAGGAAGCATATGATGGACAATTGGACCAACTTATGATTTATAAGAAAATGTAATCACATCGAACTGGCTGTAGGTGGTATTGAAGTAAAGTGTTATGTGCAACTGTTAGCACATTGTCTGAGTTTGTTTGTAATGTTCATTGTGTGTGTGTGTGTGTGGATAAAATAGTGCTGGACCATACAAGGTTTGCGATCATTTGTATTTTCCAGGTTTTATCCTGAAATGACTATCAGTCTTTGAGACATTCAATATTGAGGAACTCTGTGGGTGTGAGACGTTCTCAATATACTTAGAGCGAGTCACCAGATTGGTTCCCAGCCTGGAGATCTAGACACTGTGTGCTTCAAACTATACAAGATAGGTGGACACATAACTCCACTGGTCGGCACATCCAGCCTTATTTTATTAAGAATTAAACCACACATTAAACAAACACTTGCATGATGACTAATGAATGACTTAATGAACTTCTACCTACTTTACAGTCCAGTGAAACTAACAACTGTATATAAATATATATATATATAATAACACGTGACATTTTAAAAATAACTTTTATATTTAACTAGTGTGGAAATGAAAATTCCTTACTTATTTATTTCCATTTTGTAAAAAGCATTTGAAGTTTATTATCATTTTCCTAACCGAAAAGAGAAACGGTATAGGATCAATAAATTGTAAATATTTACATTCAGTCTTACTTAATTATTCAAGTTGAGTTAGATTCTGTTTGTATTTATATTACATATCTATTAAATTAATTAATCCTCTAGACAATTAGCCATAATACAATGAAAGTAAATATAATAACCATTATTCAGGGTGGGATCTGGAGAGGTAGCACTTAGACCTTAGGTAGCATTCACTATCATCATACTTGAAGGTTTATACAGCTTGACCCTACCTTGATTGTCGATACACCCTTACTCTTTTCAGAGAAGGGGGTATTTCTTATAAAACCAGTCTCTTATCTGGCGCTATACTGGTATCCTTTGATACATCTTTTTGTCTGGGATATCATATATTTTAATAACATCTGAACCTCTCGTGACAAAGGGCATGAAGCAGACATGAAAAGACCTTGAGCAGACGGCATGGGACAGGAAGACTTGGCGTAAGCTTTGTTGGGCCTATGCTTCTTTGGGAGTTAAAAGGTGAAAGAAGAAAAGAATCAGCAAAGAAGGATCTGGACTGTTGTTTTTTTGTTCAACCAACCTGTTTTAATCTGCTGGATGGCACCACCACATTTATCAGCTTTGCTGGTACTACTTCCACTGGTGTTGGATATCACAGCTGAGGATGGTGTGTTCATATCCGTGCTGATGCTCTCGGATATCAGCTGCGCCAGCTCCTCAAACAAGTAGTTGTTGTCAGTCTGCAAGATGGAGTTTCCTATTCCAGGACTGGCATGTCTCTCGCTACTTCCTGCACCAGTGTTTTTGTTTCTGGAGAAGAAGAAAAAACAAAACAGAACGTTTGTTAGTCACCTACTAAAATGTATACATACTGTGGAGCTACTAAAAGTCACAATCATCTCAATCAATCAATCAATACCTTTTAGCTCATCAAGCAGTCCTTTTCAGGGCTTGGCTTTTAAATGCTGGATGCCAAAGAGTTCGTCTTCTTCCACTGCTTCTTTGCTTCATTCGTTCCTTCGTTTAAATTAATATTTCGTTGCTGTAATATCTTTAAAGGGAAATCACTTTTGGTCTAACCTATGACCAAAGGGAAGTAATCAAGACAGAATTCAGAAAAATTTGTAAATGATGTCTAGAGTCTAATGATGTATTTCATTGATTGTATGACGAACTTCTTTGATTGATATGGTCACGGCCTCGTGCACTATGTTGTCTAAATGAAGGTCTGATCTACAGTGACCCATCATCATCGGAGGATCGTCTTTGGTGATAGGAAACAGATACTATAATCCATGCATTCATATCAGGTTTCTTATCCACCAGTCACAAAAATAGCAGAGCTGAAGCATAACAGACCGCTGTGTGGGCGATTTAAGGACCACCTCTGCTATTCGCTGAATAGTAGCACTGGGTTACCTGTCCAGGGAAATAAAGATCTTGGAAATCAACACCTGATTAATGACGGGAAGTATCTGTAGTGGAAAGACTTGAACTAGACAATTAGCAGTTACCTTGAAGAAACAAGATTCAGAAGTCACCAATGGCCATAATGACGACAAAGACAATAACAATCTATAATTTTCAGCTTATGATTTCGTAAATACGTATCTGCAATCCTTACCATCCTTCTATTTAAAATTAATAAATGTACAGATATACTTTAAAAATCACAGTTGATCATTTTGTCAAAATTCAGCTTCTGTTCAAAATGTGTTTCTTCAGTGGAAATTAAGAGAATTAATTAATATTTTAATCTGGTAGGGAAAATTAACGAGTAACCTTCCACATCAACTATTAACAAAGACACCCTTGGAGCATAGGATAGGTTTAGCGAGAAGGTGACTAACTGCACAGCTCTCTTCTATAACTACCATCTAGACTAATAGCGAGAAGGTGACTAACTGCACAGCTCTCTTCTATAACTACCATCTAGACTAATAGCGAGAAGGTGACTAACTGCACAGCTCTCTTCTATAACTACCATCTAGACTAATAGCGAGAAGGTGACTAACTGCACAGCTCTCTTCTATAACTACCATCTAGACTAATAGCGAGAAGGTGACTAACTGCACAGCTCTCTTCTATAACTACCATCTAGACTAATAGCAAGAAAGTGACTAACTGCACAGCTCTCTTCTATAACTACCATCTAGACTAATAGCAAGAAGGTGACAAACTGCACAGCACTCTTCTATAACTACCATCTAGACTAATAGCAAGAAGGTGACTAACTGCACAGCACTGCACATCTCTCTTCTATAACTACCATCTAGACTAATAGCAAGAAGGTGACTAACTGCACAGCTCTCTTCTATAACTACCATCTAGACTAATAGCAAGAAGGTGACTAACTGCACAGCTCTCTTCTATAACTACCATCTAGACTAATAGCAAGAAGGTGACAAACTGCACAGCTCTCTTCTATAACTACCATCTAGACTAATAGCAAGAAGGTGACTAACTGCACAGCTCTCTTCTATAACTACCATCTAGACTAATAGCAAGAAGGTGACAAACTGCACAGCACTCTTCTATAACTACCATCTAGACTAATAGCAAGAAGGTGACTAACTGCACAGCACTGCACATCTCTCTTCTATAACTACCATCTAGACTAATAGCAAGAAGGTGACTAACTGCACAGCTCTCTTCTATAACTACCATCTAGACTAATAGCAAGAAGGTGACTAACTGCACAGCTCTCTTCTATAACTACCATCTAGACTAATAGCAAGAAGGTGACAAACTGCACAGCTCTCTTCTATAACTACCATCTAGACTAATAGCAAGAAGGTGACTAACTGCACAGCTCTCTTCTATAACTACCATCTAGACTAATAGCAAGAAGGTGACAAACTGCACAGCACTCTTCTATAACTACCATCTAGACTAATAGCAAGAAGGTGACTAACTGCACAGCACTGCACATCTCTCTTCTATAACTACCATCTAGACTAATAGCAAGAAGGTGACTAACTGCACAGCTCTCTTCTATAACTACCATCTAGACTAATAGCAAGAAGGTGACAAACTGCACAGCTCTCTTCTATAACTACCATCTAGACTAATAGCGAGAAGGTGACTAACTGCACAGCTCTCTTCAATAACTACCATCTAGACCAGCGGTTCCCAACCTGTGGTACGCGTACCCCTGGGGGTACGCGACAGGACATTCAGGGGTACGCGAAAAAAAATTGAGTAATGGCGGAAAAAAGATACATATGTCAACAGTGTAAAAGACAAGGCAAAAGTTGTGAAATTAATTCAACGCTATACTATACAACATGAACTGTGTGAGACAATCTCCGCGGTTTTTCTTGCACGCCACTGGCGTGCTGTCTGCTTGGACTGGCGTGTGTGAAAATCTATGGCGTTTCCTGTGACCACAATTCAATATTTTTACACAATAGTCTTCATTATGATGACTATGGGATTATAGTTGTGCCGTTGAATATTTCAGCAAAAATATGACTTGTTTGATCTTCCACACTATCTATGAACGTCTAATGTCCCGGAAGTAATAGTGTCGATTCTTGACCCAAATTTTACAAACGTGAGATAGTGAGACAGTGTTTCTATATACAGTAGTTTTTGTCATTGTTTTAACTTAACTTAAAGTGATTAATTGTTCAATTCGTGTATTATCAGATATGGATCAGTGGTTGAAAACCGGCACAGTAAAAAAGCTGAAACATAATGTGGAATGTGATCAATCGCCAAGTACTTCTCAGGACACGATTAAGACTTTGGTGCAGGATAGTGAAAAGACACGATCTTCAGTTTTACATAGAGTTAAAAAGAGAAAATACAGTGACGAATACATGAAGAATGGGTTTTCGTTTATAGGAGTTGAGGACTGTGCTAAACCCCACTGTGTAGTGTGTCGGGAAGTATTATCCAATTGTAGCATGAAACCTTCGTTACTCTTGCGGCATTTACAAACAAAACACCCCAGTTATGAAAACAAGGAACGCAATTTTTTTCAGCGCCTATCGAAACAACAGAATGTGACATCGTACTTGTCGTCAGCTAACAAAGATAACGAAAATGCGGTTGAACCCTTCTACTGTATTAGTTATCGTATTGCTAAATGTGGTAAAAATCATACTATAGCTGAGAATTTAATTTCTCCTTGTATAAAAGATGCCGTTCTATGCATGCTCGGAGAGGAACATGTTCGCAAAATGAACGCTATCCCTCTTTCGAACAATACAATTTCTCGAAGAATGCAGGATATGTCTGACGATGTTGAAGCGACAATAATAAGTAGAATTAAAAATAGTAAATTCTTTGCTATTCAAGTTGACGAAAGCACAGATATTGCTAATTTCGCTGTTTTGCTTGTTATTGTGAGGTATTTGAAAAGTAATGAAGTTGAAGAAAATCTTTTGTTTTGTCATCCTCTGTCAGGGCTTACAAGAGGTGAGGATATATTTCATGCTATTGATTCTTATTTCAAAGAAAAGGACATTAATTGGTCTAATTGTTGTGGACTATGCACTGACGGAGCCAAGTCTATGTCAGGTTGCTACTCCGGTCTTCGCGCTCGTGTCACGAAGGTAGCCCCCAAAATAACCTGGAGCCACTGCTGCATCCACAGGCAAAGCCTTGCATCTAACCGCCTCCCTGGTGAATTAAAAGTCGTTCTTGATGAAGCTGTGAAAGTGGTTAATTTTATAAAGTCAAAGTCCACAAACTCGAGTCTTTTCAAAGCACTGTGTGAAGAGATGAATAGTCTTCATTCTACCCTGCTCCTTCATACACAAGTAAGGTGGTTCTCTCGTGGTAAAGTCCTTACCTGACTGTTCGAACTTAGACAGGAAGTCCAACTTTTTTTTTAAAACCATCCTTTCAAACTTACTTCAAAGTTACACGACTGTGATTGGCTTCAGAGTCTTGCATACTTATCGGATATTTTCCTACAAATAAACAAACTAAATTTGGCACTTCAGAATAGCTCGGTAACGATCTTCAATGTTTCAGACAAAATTGAATCTATGATTAAAAAAATAGATTTTTGGAGGTCGTGTATTGAAAAAGGCCAGCTTGAGGTATTTGAAACTCTGCACAATTTCCTATCTGAGAACGAGCTGCACCTCTCCCAGGAAATGAGCGAGAAAATAATTGAACACTTGAAAGGGCTAAAATGATCTTTCGAGAAGTACTTTCCGAAACCTGGAAAAGAGAACTACTGGATCGTAAATCCCTTTGAAGAAGAATATTTCCAAGCAGCCACATTATCAATCAACGAAAAAGATTAGTTAATTGAACTTTCGACTGATACTACTTTAATAGCTGAATTCAAAGGGAAATTCCTTATTAACTTTTGGGGAGACATCAGCAGAGAATATGAATAGCTGACCGACAAGGCGCTTAAGTTTCTGTTGCCATTTACAAATACTAATGGTGGAGAGGGCTTTCTCTTCTTATACCTTTATAAAAAATAAATACCGTAGTAAACTGAATGCAACTCCGCCTATGCCGGTCCCAAGCCCGGATGAAAAAGGAGGAGGGCGGCCTGCATGGAGGCCGTAAGGAGGCAGCCCCTCCACCATGCAAAGGCACAACAGGCCAATCACCTGTTTGCTTTAAATCATGATTACGCGAACTACAAGAGAGAAAACCGGACTGATTCTAAAGGCGACGAACTGGAACGGACTACGGACTACGACTTATGGAACTTGGAACACAAGAAGTATAAATGGGAAGGAAGAGGAGCTGGTGGGAGAGATGAGGAAAGCAAAACTAGAAATCCTGGCTATAACGGAAACGAAGAAAAAAAGGACAAGGAGTCATGGATCTCGATGGCAACACGTTGCTCTACAGTGGTGTACCCATATCTGAAAGAGCTAAAGGGGGCGTGGGTTGCATTGTGGCCCAAAATCAAAAAGATAGTATCAAGGGATGGAACTTTGTCTCGGAGCGCATTATGGTTGTAAAACTAAAAGAAGGAGAAACCATAGTCAACCTGGTCATAGTGTATGGGCCAAATGAGGATGAGAGAGCAGAGGTCAAGGAGGAATTCTTCGAGCTGCTTCAAAGGACAGTGGATGACTGCCTAGATGAAGTTATTATGCTCGGAGATTTTAATGCCAGAGTTGGAAATGACCATGCTAGATGGGGTGGAGTTATCGGAAGATATGGAGAAGATACTCTCAATGACAATGGAAAGCGACTCCTTAGATTCTGCAGTGAGCAGAATCTGATCATTACAAACACAAAGTTCCCCCATAAGCGCATACATGCATACACTAGATGTGAACCAACCAAGAATGAGAAGTCAGTGATCGACTATGCCATTGTTCGGAGAAGCTCATTCAGATATGTCCAAGATGCAAGAGTCTGGAGGGGGCCAGAGATTGGAAGTGATCACTACCTGCTAACAATCAAACGAACAACTGAAAGAGTTGCTCAGCCTAGGAACTGCCCAACATCACGCAAGAAACCAAGTAAACGAGCAGGAGAAATGAGCATTAGGACCTACAAGCTGAGAGAGCCAGAAATTAAGACCAGATATCAGGGGCTTATTGCTACAGCAGTGAGCAACGCAGAAGAACGACCTGATGACTTGGAAACCCTCTGGAATAAATTCAAGGATATCATAAAGACAGCTGCTGCAGAAGCATGCGGTGAAGTCCGACTTGGGAACCAGAGAAAGAGGACAACTTGGTGGACAGAGGAAGTCAAAGAGAAAATAAGAGAGAAGAAAATGGCATGGAAACAATACTTAGGAGCTAAAAACACAACAGGACAAATGGAAAAATATAGAGAATATGTGACACTCAGAAAAGAAGCCAAGAACAAAGTGCTAGCAGCAAAACAGAAGTCCTGGGAAGAATTTGGAGAAAAGCTAGAAAAAGATGCACAAGAAAACCAGAAATTGTTCTATAAGACCCTAAAGAACATGAGGAAAGAAAAACAATGCCCTCTCAAATTTATAAAGGACAAGCAAGGCAAATTGCTTACTGCCCCGAAGGAAGTAATGGAAAGATGGAAAGAATATTTCTCAGAACTCCTGGATGGTGAGCATGGTGAAGCATCAGAAATGATAACCACTAGCACAGAAGAGAAAACCAATGATGGTGAAGATGACATAAAGATGGACGAACAGAGGGCAGCACTAGAGAAAATCAAGATGGGCAAAGCAGCAGGGCATGATGGTATAACACCAGAAATGGTTAAGTACATGGGAGCATCAGGCGACCTATTACTCTTAAAGGTCCTACAGGCAGCATGGTGCAACAAGACCATACCAAAGGATTGGGGGATTGCCATCATAACACCAATTTTCAAAAAGGGTGACAATCGACAATGTGGAAACCATAGAGGCATCTCCCTTCTCAGTGTCCCTGGTAAAATCTACTCTAGAATCCTAGAGCAGAGACTCCGACGCCTAGCTGAGCCACAATTGGATGAGGTCCAGTGCGAATTCCGAGCAAACCGAAGTACTCAAGACCTAATCTTCACACTCAGACAGCTGAGTGAAAAGGCCCTTGAGTATAAGAGTGAGATCCATCTTTGTTTCATAGATCTGGAAAAGGCGTTTGACAGGGTCCCCTGGAGCAAACTTTGGGACTGTTTGGCAAGGAAGAATATTTCAGCACCTCTGATTCATGCTATACAGAGCTTCTACAAGTCTTGCAGAAATTATGTGAGGACAGCAAACCATAAGTCAGAAGAGTTCAGGACCACCACTGGTGTAAGACAAGGTGATATCCTATCACCTTACCTCTTCATACTCCTTATGGACGATGTCATCAAGGCATGTAAGGAGAGAACAAGAAAGTATTCAGTGGGGTACTGGAAGATGAGACAGGTCTATATTTCGGAGCTGGCATTTGCTGATGATGTTGCCCTGATTGCTAAATCAGAGGCACATCTCCAATCCAACCTGCAAGTCTGGAAGGAAGAGCTGGAGAAGAGAGGGATGGTCATAAGCAGCTCTAAAAACAAAATCCATGGTGATATCACGAGAAGAAAGAAAACATCAGATTAAGTTGGGAGAACAGGTCCTGGAGCAGGTCGACCACTTTAAATATCTCGGAGCTATTATAGACCGAAAGGGAGGCATCAAAGAAGAGTTGGCCACTCGAAAAGCAGCGGCTGGGAGACTTTTTTCAGGCCATAAATCGTGGATTCCTCAGCAAGAAAGAGGTTGGTAAGAAAACGAAGATGGCTGTATACCGCTCCACCTATGTCCCAGTCTTGACATATGGATGCGAGTCGTGGGCAATGACTACAACCCACAAAAAGCCAGATCCAAACCTCAGAAATGAGGTATCTGAGGAAAGTGGTTGAAGTAACAAGAAGAGACATGGTCCGCAACCAGACGATCCGTCAAGGCCTAAAATCCCATCCGCTGCAGACCCAAATAGAACAGTCCCAACTAAGATGGTTTGGCCATGTCTGCAGAATGGGAGAAGATCGGCTACCACGACAAGCATGGGAAACAAAGAGCCAGGGATCCAGACCTCCAGGACGACCCAGAGTCCGCTGGGAGGACAACATTAGACAATCTTTGAAGGACCGAGGACTAGAATGGAAAGTAAACTGAATGCAGGTCCAGAATTGAGACTGTATCTTACATCACTTGAACCTGATTTAAAAAAAAAACTAAGTGCATCAAAACAAGCTCAAGGATAGCACGGAACATTTGTCATGGTCACGTGACATGTGTGTTATTAAAAAGTGATTTCAACTTTTAACAATAACAACGTTTTTATTATTATTATTAATAAATTAAATGTGTTAATTTTTATTGTAACTTCTGATTTTTTAGATGTAAAAATATATGCACTGTTTGTTCACCTTTTTATTACATTGTTTTTTAATCCCGTGGTTGGCCCCTTTATTTCTGGTTATAATCTATAAATTTTGAATAAAAGCAACTATATTAATTTCAAATATTTTGCTAATATTAGGGGTACAATTTACAGAAATGGGCTGTCAAGGGGTACGCAAATGAAAAAAGGTTGGGAACCGCTGATCTAGACTAATAGCGAGAAGGTGACTAACTGCACAGCTCTCTTCTATAACTACCATCTAGACTGAGCAGTTAACTACCTGACTTATCCTGTGCCACCCTTACATCTTATTCACTAGCTCTCTTTTCCAGTTCTGGAAATAACAGCTATTATTTTCTATCTAACCTCCATCTCGCCACAGATTCGTTGAATGGAAGCTCACATGCCCTAGGCACCCGAAAAAAAGCTAGAAATATTTACCGATGTTGACATTCTCTAGTATTTTATATTGTATGCATATTCACTACCCTACAGTAGTATGTACCTTTACCTGTTCATGTAGTAGGTCCAAAGACAAATGGAAAAGCAAGCTATTGATTCAAATCTTTAAACGCAAATTCCGATTGGCAATCTGGGGTTACTTTTAAATACAGGCATAATGCCACGAAAAGATAAACTTTTTATAGACAATGTCAAAGAAAAACAGCGACTTACTAGCATACGAGATATACAATGTGACTGAAAGGTCACTGACTATTTTTAACTGTTACTTCTTCATTTCTATCTAACCAATTTATATGAAACAAACATCAAAATAAAGACAATTAACTGCCATGTTTTTATTTTATTATTTTTTTTTACATAAAATGATATGTCACATTAATATTACTGATCAGCGAGACATCAAGCCTGTTTAACACATGATTTCATAACGGGCATCAATTTCTGCTGTTCTTGTAGCGTTAGTTTGTTGTCCATTTTAAATTTTATTGTGTATTTCTGGAAATTAAATAAATAAATAAAACTTACAGTTTAAATGACAGTTATAGCCCCTTGTTTAGAAGTGTGCTTCATATTTATCTAATAGGCAGACGTGAGGAAGTCAAGATTTAAAAACAAGAAGTGATAATAGAAATACCCTCCACAATATCCCTTTTATATTTGTTATTTCATTCTTACCTTAGCATATCGTCGTCCCTACGCTGACAAAGAACTTGCCTAATCTGTTTGTTACTATTAATTTCTCTTTCTACAGTCTCGAATTTCACAGTTACGACAATTAACTGCATATCTATCCACCAATGCCTTATTGCAGGTTCCCGGAATAGACATATAAGGAGGGGAAACCTGAGGTATGTAAACAGTAAATAAATAAACAAACAACACACAAAGGTATAGACCGGAATAGACGCTAATCAGCAACGAAGGTGTTCCCGTGTAATCATATCTAACAATAGCAGGCAGTAGTTGGTCACGTTTTTCCTAAATTATTTGTTATATTGTTCGTATCAGATTTTGGGAGGGAAGGCTAACCCGGTCCCAAAAATGCCGTGCTGAAGTCGGATGTGTCGGCCGAAAGGCGCAAATATCTCAGCTACGCTGTAAACGGGCACAACGCAACCAACGTCCTTTTCAGGACGAACGAAGAAGAAGAAAACAAGGGGAGATATACCATTTCTACTAGACAATATAAATAAACACTGCGAAATTATAAGGTCTGTTTACCGCCGTGTCTTGGGCGAAGTACAAAGTTCAGTTTCCCCGCCAGAACTACACGGCTGCTAATCTGTACAGTACACACTACCTCGGACAGTGGCACTGGTGGTGGCCAGCAGGGAATATGGCGCCAGCTTTATTAATTCTTGTCGTTCTATGTGAAACATCCACACTTAACTATACAACCATTTCTCTTCTCTGCCCCTCCCCCCCCCCCCCCACCACCGGTAGGCCAGATACACAGCGGGAAGATACAGGATTATTCCGCACTTCCAAGAAGATAGTAAAAAGCGACCCCATAATGTACAACTAACTGCTACAGTGTAAACAACAAATGCAAACGCATATGAAGTTATTTTGTTTTGTTTGTTTAAATCGCAGCTTTCCTTCAGAAGGGGGCTAAATGCGGTGGTCGCCCATGATCCTCAGGGGACATTTAACAGAAGAAGATAGATTACCTACGTAAATATATGTTAAGAAAGAAACACATAATGATATAAAACAAAAACGCAACGTATGTTACTATAAGGTCACTGTTGACCAAAACATATGATAAAAATAACGTTATAAATAATTAACACACATATATGCAATTAATCTGAAGGAAAGCGAAAGAGGGGCCGACCAAAAACAACCTGGCGGAGAACTGTGGAGGCCGAGATGCAAATGAACCAGAGCTGGGGCACTGCACGAAGGATGGCCGCCGATCGAGCAAAGTGGAAGCAGTTTGTTGCTGCCCTACAAGTCGCCACCAGGCGTGATGGCCACTGACTGCTATGAGTGTCGGCGGCTAAGGATCAAAGAAGAAGATGCAATCAGTATTACTATTTGGTAACTATTAATGAAAACGTAATATATAAACATAAACTAGTATACGCAGTGGGGTAGACGAAGGGGGGAACCTTATGGTATCAGCTACCCTGTGTAAACATGTTCCTAAAATGTGCTTGTGTGTCTTCGAAGTTATTTCGTGTTGCGTTTATAAGCAAAAGATACAAGAAAAAGTTAAGAAAAATACAACAAAAAGACACGAGGTGAAAAATAGTTTCACTAGATAAATCACGACTTTCTAATGAAAGACACATTTAAAACGCATCCAGAATTACTATACATTTCATACCATCAAAGTCCATCTAAAAAAATGTCGAGTACCAAAATCAACACTAAAAAACACACACATGCCTACTGCATTAACACGTTTGAACTACACGGCTGGTTATAATGTGTGATCTATGTCAACGCTCGCACCGCAACTCCGTTTACAATCTTTAAAAACTGAGGAGGGGGCGAGATTTCTCGGTCAGCACACTATTTATACTACTATTCTCTGTTATACACTATTTATAGGTCCACTTTTATAACATTAATTAACAGAATTTACGATCGTGTGTTCCCAAGGGCGGAAATGGCAACACAGAATAGTAACAGTGTACCCACCAACAGCTACATTCAACAACATGAGGCAAATACTAAAGTCTAAACAACTAACACACAACATTCAAAATGAGAATCTTCAAATGCTATATTTTTATTATTCATTACCTGTGTGGTGTAGAAACATTGGACAATGAACAAGGAGTTTGAAGAACGAATTGGGGCCTCTGAGATGTGCATATATAGAAGAATGGGGCACGTCTCATGGAAAAAGGTCCTAGAAAACCGAGGAATAAAAAGAGAATTAATGAAGCAGATCAAAATTAGACAGCTAAAATATTTTGGCCATGTAAAAAGACATAACACCGTACTGAAGACCACAACAGAAGGCAGAGTTGAAGGCTAACGTGTAAGAGGAAAACAGCGCTGTAAGTGGGAAGACAACTTCAAAAGATGTACAGGAAAGAGTGCATCAGAGTGCACCATAAAGACAACGGACAAAGCTGTTGGAGATCGATTGCAGCCGGTCTTCGATGTGAAGATAACTGCAGGAGTGATTGTGTCTATAATTAGTCTGGCTCGTCCCTGGGTACATATCCGGTGTTACGTGGACAGATCGTGCTAATGACCTCTGTCCGCGAAGCACTATTTTTGTGGTGCCTAGTTGGCAGAGAGGATAGTAACGATTCGCTCCCGTAGCTAAGCGGTGGTGTTGTTCGGAAGGTCCTAGGTTCGAGTCTCCGGTAAGCCTATCACGTCTGTTGTTTTTCTGTTGTCTGGTCTTCTTCTTCTGTATTTATCACGAGTGCCTCAAACATACCTTTGTGTATTATTTATTTATTCACAGACGGCGACTTGTAGAAATTTTAAGCCATAAACACGACAACAACAGAACAGTCACACCCTAAAAATTAAAAAAAAAAACCAAAGGGAATTAGACACAACCGGGATAAAGAATGAATTGAAAGACCTAGAGTAGATGGCACAGGAAGAAAAGCTTCGCCTGAAATTACCTGACGGCTTATGCTCCATTTGGAGCCGAAGGGTAATGAAAGAATGAATAGAATTTACCACGTTCTTCTTTCGGTAATAATGTACCGTGCTTATTCTAAAGATTGTAAATAGCCTACAACAAAGACAAGTTAGTCTGCCAATTTCCCTACTAGAGTAGTCTTCCTTATTACCAAAAATAGGTATTCATTGGAAACGTGACGCATGCGCGTGACGCAAATGATTAATAAAACGAAACAAAAAATATAAATGAAAGCTTAAATTTGCAAACATTTAAAATATATCCATATATCTTAATCAAGCTGGCTACTACGCTGCGAAATCTGGATAGGAAGAACCTTCCACATTTATCGCGAAAAAAACTATGCTACATCATTATACAGTTTACACTGACATATTTATCATTGCTTGAAAATTATATCTACAACTGCTAAATAGTTTTACTTAGGTCACATCTCGGATTTACTGTCAAATTATGGCAACTTTCACAAGAATTCATCGTTGTACACGACACACCAATTTAAAAAAACAACCTACCTTAAGAAAATAACTTTGATTCCCGTTATATGAACAGTTCCAGCAATTAAAAACAAAAAATGTCTCGTTCCCCCACCTCGCAATATGTTTGGTACACAGCTACACACAACAAGGCTGGCTAATCGCTCCATCTCGTGACCTCGCTGTGGTTGGTAGTAGACACACAGATGGGGTACGAGTCAGCGTAACCTGGTGGATTCACTGGGACTACGTTGCCACCTCCCTGTGTTGGTTTATTTACAGAACGACATATTTGTTATCTGTTTGTTCTTAGATGTATTAATATGCGATATGGTCTTCATCTACACATGATCTGATCTTCGATTTATTTACACACTGTTAAAGAACGTATACTGATATGTTTTGTATTCGCACGGGTTTTAACTTATATTGAACGCTACATATTTAATACGTCACCATTTGTCAATGACGTAACGTTTTTGCACTAATTTATTCTAACGGCTAATATTCGTGGCCAGCGATGCCACAGCTGGGTATTTCTTACTAGATCTGGGTTTTTTGGGCTTCCGTCTGGGTATCTGTGTAATTTTTTTCAAAATCTGCATTAATCTGGGTATATTTAACAATTGGCATTTACAATGTATGTATATTCTATGCACTGAGCATTATATATTATATGTATATTATAATTAAATGTAAAACATTATGTGCTATATATTTTTTATTCCACTTAAATTTAATTCTTGTTTTTAACCACATCAATGACGTTGTTTTTTGACTCGTTTACATCAGCTATCTATTTCCTGTTATTCTGTTAATGGCTGTCATCTGCAATACTCGGTCATTTTTGCGATGTGTTATAAAGTCTTCTTTTTACATTATTAGACTTAAGCAGATAAACAGCATATTGGGTTTTTTTTTTTTTTTTTTGTTATTATAAGTTTATAAAATGAGCGATGATGAAGGTACGCTTGGTAGTTGTAGCAGCATGACGACACACACGCCACCGCGTAAAAAAGTGAAGCCATGGTATCAGCAGGCTTTTTGTGCGGAATGGCTAACAGACAGCGAACTGAAGGATTGGATAAAGCCGGACTCTGGTAACCGCTATGCTGCGATTTGTACGGTCTGTTCCTGTACATTAACTATGCCAACAAAACAGCTTTATTGACACATAAAAGCACACAGGAGCACATGAAAAACTTCGAAGCCAAAAGCAAAACTCTGAACATTAACAAGTTTTTCATCAAACCAAAAGAGCCCTGTCTCCAAGACAAAATTGCTAAAGCGGAGATAGTGTTGTCGGCTTTCATGGCAGAACATAATACTCCGTTTTCGCAAGCTGATCATTTGATTGAATGTTGCAAGCAGATATTTCCAGACAGCACAATTGCTCAAAATATGTCACTGAAGCGCACCAAGGCTGCCTATGTGATGCAGTTCGGCATTGCTCATTTTGAGCGGCTTGAAGTTATAAACATTTGCAGAAATCAGAAATTTTCTATAATCGTTGATGAGAGTACTGATATTTCTACGAACCAGATGTTGGCAGTCGTTGTGCGATTCTGTGACACAAAAACAAAAAAAAGTAGTTGATTCACTGTTAGACCTCATTGAGGTGGAGGATGGGACTGGTCTTGGCATGTTTACAGCTGTTAAGAAATTGTTGAGCACGCATGAAATCCCGCTTAGTAACGTCATTGGTTTTGCTGCAGACAACTGTGCAACTATGATGGGAACTGCAAGTGGTTTACAGGCACATCTGAAGAAAAAGATTCCACATGTCTTTGTTCTCGGCTGTGTTTGTCATTCATTTGCACTTTGTGCAAATGCTGCCAGCAACCACCTACCGTCTTGGCTTGAAATTTTCATTAAGAATGTCTGCTTCTATTTTTCGCGTAGTAGTAAAAGAAATCTCCAGTTCCAGTTAATACAAGATGTAGTTCAGGCCCAGAAACATAAAGTGTTGAAGCTGTGTGAAACAAGGCTGGCTGTCCCGTGAAGCAGTCATTGAGAGGATCCTTGAGCAATGCGATGCTCTGCACTTGTATTTCCAATCCGAAGCTTCAGTGGACAACGTCGACGGTGCGGGGCAAATCCTGCAGACGATGAACACTGCTGCCACGAAGCACATGCTTCTATTTGTCGGCTACATACTGGGTAAAGTTAACGTCATGATCATGAAATTCCAGTCCGAGAACTTCCGTCTTCACAAAGTGTACATGAGTAACAAGAGAGTATCGTTTTCTTCTCAGTATGTTTATTAGGCAGGAAGTATTGCAGCATGAGCATCGCACTCTTGCCGACATTGATCATTCGGATGTACAGGTGCACAAGAAACTGAATTACATTGAGCTGGGTGGACGATGTGAAGCGCAGTTATGGCGACAACCGTTACGAGATAAAGAAGTCCAGTTTCGCAAGGATGCATTGGCATACCTGATTGAACTTTGTACTCAAATACGACGCAGGTTCCCACTTGAACAAAACAGTGTTCTGGCGCAAATGCAGCAGATGGATCCAAAGCAAGCTCTCGATATCAACAAACCTTCTATCATTCCATTAGCAGCGCAGTTCCCAACAGTTGTTTCAGAAGAGAGCCTTGATCGTCTGTCTGATCAATGGCTAGAACTGGCATCGTACCGAAAAGATCTTGGACATCTAGTGGATGAGGATCCGCCCGCATTCTGGCTGGGACTGCAACAAGTAACGGATGCTAATAACTAGAAGAAATTTGATGTTTTGGCTGACCTCATGTGCACGCTTATGGCACTACCTCACTCCTCAGCATGCGTCGAAAGAGTGTTTTCGAAAGTTAACTTAGTTAAAACTAAACAAACCAACAAGCTTTTGTGTGAAACAGTTTTCAATCGAATACTAGCCATGCAAGCAGTTGCCAAAGACGGAGTTCGTCATAAGTTTAATCCTAGTAAAAGCGTGGTTGAAGATGTGCGTGAAGGACGTTGTCGGCAGAGATATGCAAAGATTTTGGAACTTCACAATCAAGATTCCACGTTGTCAATTCATGCATATGATCTTGACGAAGGAGAAGTTGTCGACATGGATGCCGAGTCTCTGACAAGTGACATTTTTCAACAGTAACAAGTTACAACTAACATTTTATATTTAATTTGAGGAACATTTTGTTAATGTAACTAATGTAAGTATATTACTGTTAAAATATCTCATTTTCAAGTTCATATATTGGGGTGTTATTAAAATCATTTGTATTTAATTGTGAATTTTTGGTAATTAAAAATAAAAAAAAAATGAAGAAATACATAAAAATTGGTAGCACACAGATTATTTGTGCTAAAGATGCACATAAAAGATTATGTAAGCATCGTCTATCCCGTGTATTTGAGGCATAAAATATTCTGGGTATTTCTGGGTTTTTTTTAGAAGAGCATCTGGGTTTATCTCTAGAACTTGAGTGGCAACACTGTTCGTGGCCTTTCGTTACTTCAAGTCGTCCTAGTAAGACGTGTTTTTTCAAGCTCCAAGAATTGCGGAGGAAGATATCTATTTAGGTGGCATAACTGTGGTGGATTTGATGTTAAGAAATGTTGTTGTATAACAAGCAAACGATGACTGGCAAACAATTTATGGCACACTTTAGATCTTCCTTGTCCAGACTGCGTTCTATAGGTTTGAAAAGCACCAGCCGGCTCTCATCGCTCCTTGTTCATCAGAATTTTTTTTTCAAAATGGCAACGAGCAGTCTACGTTTCCGATAATATATAATGTATGGGCCAATGTGACCATGAACTCATTTATTTTGAATCAAACTTTAAAAAAACAAACTCTCAAACTACTATGTTTACTACTGCAAATATATTTTTAGTTTTAGGTCAACCAATCCTATCGCGCATTCCTTTCAACTACCGCCAATCAAATTACAGGTACCTTTTAGTCCTTATTTCCCCAAAAGCTTTTTTCAAAACATGCTATGAAAAAAATAAGCAGGCATGATTTTTGTTTTCGTCAGTCCGTCTTACAATACATAGTATTTTTGCCAATATCTTGGTTATTTATTGTACTAGTGCTTAACTGACACCATATTATTGCTCAGGAAATCATAAGGCATCCGAATATATAATTTTTATGGCCCTATGTATTATGGTTCATAATTTCATATTTTTATCTATGTTGGTCGTTCAAATCCAGAAACTACCACCTGTTCCATTCTTTTTCTAACTATTTTCAAACCAAATACGAGACTTGTCCGTAGTACGTTAGAATTACGTCATTCCTTATAAGAGCTAAGGTTGCTTACATGATTCAATTGACGAACATTTTTTAGTTTTGTATCGTAATTTGAAAATCGCCCAAGGCTATGTCGCGCGAGTTGGCTTTTGTGCAATCAACGCGAGACGGCGTCCCTATGTTCTGTCTTTCTATCCCTTCCCTCCTTTTCCTTTATTCTATCACTCTATCGTCTTGAACTTGCACAAGTGTTACATTTAATCTCAAGGACGAATTTCGAAAAGACAGTATCTTTCATTCGGCTATAAGGCTTATCAAAATCCACATACCGGCTGGCGTGGGGACGAAGAAGCTGGACTCAATTTTTATGTTCTATCTTATTTTTGACTTTATGCACTATAATATTCTCTAATTGTCACAGGGTTATCCCGAAGGGTAACCAAAGAGAGTTATCGGTGTGGTGCCGGCCTTGTCAATGGCTCAGATTTGCCTGGCAACCGGTTGGAAATAGGCAGCAGGAGTGAAGAAGGCGAATGTAAGACTCTGGGATAAATTCCCCGCAGACAGTCCCAGTGATTCTATATCTCGTGACACTATAACTCCTACCACTCTATCCCCCTCTCTATATTATAATGCTAACGAGCCCCCACTCCCCTATTACACTGAGTGAACAGAAGAGGAAGAAAGGAAGAACAGCATGTCTCTTTCGCACACTTTCTTTCCTTCTCTATATATGTAATAACGTGTGTTGGTAAATACAACTACAACATTTATTAACTTATTGAAATATAACAACATTCAAGTACACTAATACAAATGCAACTAGGAAGGACATTAACTACACCTGTGAAGAAAGATAATAATTAGTGCAAAATACACACTGAATCTAAAGTATACACTATGTGATGATGATGAATTTAAATTATCTTAACCACTACCAAAAAGTATATCTTGTTCGGGTCTCTGACTGACTGTCAATAAAACTCTGGGTATTTGTATACACTGGACAAGTCTTTGTCTGCCTGTAATAACATTGGACGGTCCCCTTACTTTCGTCAGGTGTCAATAGCCTGGTCTTTTGTTCTTCACAATGCTAATGTTGACAATGCCACGAGCGGCTGCGGTGGCTTATTCATAGGTTGTGTTGAAACAATGTTATGCGGTGGGGACTTCGTCTGATATGCAGATGTCCATGTGTGGTGAAGATATTTTCATCAGGTGGTGATGATGGTGAAATCTGGTATATAATTGAATTTGTTTGCGCATCAGTTTTACGGGGAGAATCTGTCCATTACTGCATGTAATTTAGGATCTCGATAAATTTTGTAGTCACTTGGTTTACAAAATCTTCTGTCGGCTCTTGCCACGTCCGATCAAGATTTCTCAAAGCACTTGTAAAAACGTCCGTTTGCTACTGCAACTTCTGATCATTAAATTTCTCAAAGGCACTTGTTGTACAATCGTCCGTTTGCTACTGCAACTTCTGATCATTAAATTTCTCAAAGGCACTTGTAAAAATCGTCCGTTGGCTACTGCCACTTCAGATCATTAATTCACGTAGACAGCTCTTAGTAATGCAGCAATCCTCCTGGGTATTTTCTGCTTACTTTTCTGTGTGGGTAGTCGATGATAGAAAGACCCTTCACCGCCTGGTAAATTCCTTTCTGACCCCCGTGGAGTATTGGTAGGTTGTTGCCGTTAATTACGTGTGAGATGCGTGTCGTCGCAGTATCTCGGTCGGCCCTACTCTTTTAGCTTGTCCCGTGCTTTAACGCCAACCACGTAGTAGACTAAGGATGAGTATCTCAAATGGTCCCTGTCTCTACCACTGTGATGGATAAAATAATGAACCCTTTGTAAGTATCCCGTAAACTATGCTAAGCCTGTAGTGTGTTCTTGTATGTGAAATCTTATCACTATAATGAAGGGCTGTGCGGTGTTTACTGCACGTTTAACATGTAATGTAAGAGGCAAAATAAAAGTGTCTTGGATTTACTTCGTTATAGTTACAGGAAACTGTGTAATGTTATAATTATAATCATTCTCTCCTGGTGTTTATTGTAACCTGTACTTATGAGTATGAAATATAATATTATAATAAACGTGACTGGTATTTACAGTGTTAACTTTATGGAAAATAGGTATATATTATCTGACTGAAGTTAAGACATAATAATGATAAAGTACAAAATATATTACACTAACCTTGGTGTCCATATACGAATTTCACTGACACGATGTCCTGACTCTTCCTCGTGAAATCTAGAACCCCAAGTTTTGGTTGGCGGACTGCTTCTCTTGCAATGCCAAGCAATGAATATAGTTGAGTTTATATATCGTTTGAATCGCCTATGGCTAATTTTCGGGTTCGCTTCCTGTGTCATGTGAAATTTCGTTTGTTTTCCTTAAGTCAGACATTCCGTTCTCATGCTGTGTAAAATTTCCTGTAATATTTTGCTATGGTCGCTCTCATATTTTGCTTATCCGAGACAACTTGTCTGCGTTCGTCTTTTGAGTGTCTGTGCAGCATTTAATAGTCTTTACATAACGACCTATTCTCACTCTTTTCATGTTGTCCCTGGCTCAGACACTGCGTCGCCGTTACTCAAATGTTATTGGGTCGGTTCGATGAGAACCTGCTTATTAAATTATTCATTGTAAAACTGCCTCGCGCTCTGTCCATATATTCTACGGCTAGCAACAATAACATTGCTGGTACCTTCCTGCCTTTGTGAAAACACAACCGAGACGTTGGGGCGATTACCTCGATAATCTATTGACTCACTGTCTACTAGTTGTGAAAACATTCCTTGAAAATTGGTCGATGTAACATGACTGTTGACAAACGATGTCTGTGCCGACAATGAGTGTAGAAAGTCGAAATACAAACTCATTCGCTCCTCGTGACACTAATTTAGCTATTGTATTTAGAATATCGTCACAATAACTAACTTCGGAGGCCGCCACTATGTTTTCTAAGATGGTCCTGAACTTATATAGAAGTTCCGCCTCTTATTGAGAAATATAAATCAAGTTATTGTAATATTCAAGTCGTCTAATCCACATTACTTGGGTGTTCATGGTAATGCGTGCACCTCTAGTACAGTGGTCAGGACTGAATGATTGAGACGAGACAGATGGAATATTAACTACTATGTATGAAAGAGTTGCTCAGCCTAGGAACTGCCCAACATCACGCAAGAAACCAAGTAAACGAACGGGAGAAATTAGCATTAAGACCTACAAGCTGAGAGAGCCAGAAATTAAGACCAGATATCATGGGCTTATTGCTACAGCGGTGAGAAACACAGAAGAACAACCTGATGACTTGGAAACCCTCTGGCTTAAATTCAAGAACATCATAAAGACAGCTGCTGCAGAAGCATGTGGTGAAGTCCGACTTGGGAACAAGAGAAAGGGGACACCTTGGTGGACAGAGGAAGTCAAAGAGAAAATAAGAGAGAAGAAAATGGCATGGAAACAATACTTAGGAGCTAAAAACACAGCGGGACAAATAGAGAAATATAGAGAATATGTGATACTCAGAACAGAAGCAAAGAACAAGGTGCTAGCAGCAAAACAGAAGTCCTGGGAAGAATTTGGAGAAAATCTAGAAAAAGATGCGCAAGAAAACCAGAAATTGTTCTATAAGACTCTAAAGAACATGAGGAAGGAAAAACAATGCCCTCTCAAATTTATAAAGGACAAGCAAGGCAAATTGCTTACTGCCCCGAAGGAAGTAATGGAAAGATGGAAAGAATATTTCTCAGAACTCCTTGATGGTGAGCAAGGTCAAGCATCAGAAATGATAACCCCTAGCACAGAAGATGAAACCAATGGTGATAAAGATGACATAAAGATGGAAGAACTGAAGGCAGCACTGGAGAAAATCAAGATGGGCAAAGAAGCAGGGCATGATGGTATAACACCAGAAATGGTTAAGTACATCGGAGCATCGGGCGACCTATTACTCTTAAGGGTCCTACAGTCAGCGTGGTGCAACAAGACCATCCCAAAGGATTGGGAGATTGACATCATAATACCAATTTTCAAAAAGGGTGACAATCGACAAGTGGAAACCATAGAGGCATATCCCTTCTCATTGTCCCTGGTAAAATCTACTCTAGAATCCTAGAGCAGAGACTCCGACGCCTAGCTGAGCCACAATTGGATGAGGTCCAGTGCGGATTCCAAGCAAACCGAAGTACTCAAGACCTATTTTTCACACTCAGACAGCTGAGTGAAAAGGCCCTTGAGTATAAGAGTGAGATCCATCTTTGTTTCATAGATCTGAAAAAGGCGTTTGACAGGGTCCCCTGGAGCAAACTTTGGGACTGTTTGGCAAGGAAGAACATTCCAGCACCTCTGATTCATGCTATACAGAGCTTCTACAAGTCTTGCAGAAATTATGTGAGGACAGCAAACCATAAGTCAGAAGAGTTCAGGACCACCACTGGTGTAAGACAAGGTGATATCCTGTCACCTTATGTTTTCATACTCCTCATGGACGATGTCAACAAGGCATGTAAGGAGAGAACAAGAAAGTATTCAGTGGTGTACTGGAAGATGAGACAGGTCTGTATTTCAGAGCTGGCATTTGCTGATGATGTTGCCCTGATTGCTAAATCAGGTTGAAGTAACAAGAAGAGACATGGTCCGCAACCAGACGATACGTCATGGCCTAAAATCCCACCCTACTGCTGTTGTTGCTGAGGTTTTTGGGGTTTTTTTTTTTAAGCTTTAAAATTCCCCAGGCTGGGGTAACCGGCACCAAGCCCAACCCTCCTTAATTTCCTCTTACGGTATGCCGGGCAGGTTAAGGTAGTAGTATTGTTTTCTCCATTTTCGGACTCCGGTAACACACAGCCAGAGCTTCTATTAATGGAAGCTTAATTCATCCGTAAATAACAACTTTAAAACAAAAACCTTAACAACGAAAATTTAAGTAGCTTACACCAACCTCATACCAACAAAAACGCGCTCTTAAAAACACCCGGACCACTACAGCACACATTGAAGAATCACTACGCTGTACTCTAGCAACAACTCAGTATTTTAACGATCAATAAATACATTGCCAAGGTGTACAAAACTGTAAACCAGACCTGGGCACACGTTGGCATGCACGATCTACTTGTTTATTTATTGAGGCTGCGTCTACCAAGTAAAATTTTTCGCTCCAGTTACTTTTAACTGTAAATATTGAAAAAGCTTTACATGTGTGTGAAATTAAGAAAGTATTTAAAGCTGGGTTCTTAACCTGCAGTAAACAGACCCGTTTGTTTATAGGATCCGTGCATATAACCCATATAATTGTGAATTTTATTTTCACTAAAATATTTGTTCAGGTAATTATCATAGATTTTTGCATTAAAGAAATACATTCATGTTTCATACAGTATGTATGTACATTCATGTTCCATACAGTATGTATGTACATTCGTGCTCCATACAGTATGTATGTGCACTCATGTTACATACAGTATGTATGTACATTCATGTTACATACAGTATGTATGTACATTCATGTTACATACAGTATGTATGTAACAAGGACACCTGTTAGCGGTACTACCTCTGGCATGTCGTATGGTGCGACTAATTTGAGTTTGTGCATGGGGCTTTATATTAATAAGTAAACTGAAACAAGATGTCAAAAAGGCAGTGGACTTACCAACTATCACCACAACTCAAACATCACAACATCACTATGGAAACGAAACGACAGCTGATAAATAGTATATTCTTACTTATTCTGTGCTATCATTGTCAAACTTGATCCTTGGCCAAATCACAAGAGAAAAAAATCACATCATGTGAGATGAGATGTTTAAGAAACTCAACTAATATTGAAAATCAACTAATGTGATGTAGGACCTTAGAGATAGGTCACTAAATATGACGTAGGAACTGAGAGATAGATCAGTGAATGTGATGCACCCTTAGAGATAGGTCACTAAATATGACGTAGGAGCTGAGAGATAGATCAGTGGTTCAGAGATAGGTCAGCGAGACAGAATCAGAAATAATAACAGCAGAAAAAGTGTGGGTACTGCATCCTGCATCAAGTATAAAGAGAGACAGAAAAATAAGTAGTTTGTGCATCTCATCGCAATGGAGACCGATAAATTACTACTACGTGCCTACAACACAAGTCTGTCACAAAATGGGGCGATCATCCTCGATCTTTGTTTCACTCCGGCAGTATCGGTACACTTGTGGTACTGATTTTATTGTGGGCTTTCATTTGTCGCGCTTTCTTTCTTTCTTTTTCTGCTATGTGTAGCAGATATATATTTTCCTTCTTACACCCTTCTCAGGGATAGGTAGACATGTCTGGTTGTTACCCATTTCTCCCTGCGCTGCAAGGAGTGGCAGCGACCAAACTATGTTGGATATCGTGGGCGCAGCTGCTATCAGTACACAGATAAACACGTAAATCGCCTCAGCGCAGTGCTTAATCACTGATAAGACACGGGTGCGCTCATCACCAAAGCTTGAAATACGGGGAGACAACTGATGGACAGACACAGAAAAGAGATTACTTTCTGATAAAAGTAATGATTGTTACATTGGGAACACGTTTTCATATGAGTTTATCGACGTGTTTGTAAGTTGGTACACAGGGCAACCGGATGTTTACCGCTCATTTTCAGAAAAGTAATGTTTGAAATTTTGCATTAGCTGAGTCATGCAACATATTCAAATCAGATTGGATGATCCTGTGAGGCGCGCATAACAAATGCGTGGGAAGGATATGAATATAATATGATCATTTTCTCAAGCTATTTCGATTGAAAAATCGCTCGCCAAGATACCAGACCTTGCTACAGTGAAAAATTAGAATTCAGAATTCCTTCTTAACATACCGGACACCTTTTATTGGAGTATTTATCAGGGCTTACAATAAAATATAGCCCAGGAAATCTCTTTCATATTAAATAAGGAAACCGGGACTGAGGAAACTGAAGGCCCTCACACGAAGTCAGAGAGGGAATTTATTAAATTAACGACACCCCAGAGCGTGTAAGTTCATGATTCAAGTCTCTTTTATTCATCTGAGCAAAAAGTCTGTGAACCAGAATTGGCGTAAATTGTGATTTACATTTTATATTTTATTACTAACATGTGAACTAATATATATATATATATATATATATATATATATATATATATATATATATATATATATATATATATATATATATATATATATATATATATATATATATATATATATATATAACCATGTGAATTTTAATATGTGAAACTCGCTAGTGGATGTCAAAGTCATTTCAGGCTGGCTACCTCGGCGTATACAATGATGATTCATGAACCACCACTGCACGGGCTGGTGATTGCTTTATTGCTAGTTTCGTCAAGAGAACTAAAAGCATAAAGTAGCTCCAGGTTCCATACGGAGCAGGAAGGGAAAGATGAAAGAAATTATTTACATTCTAAGTATAATATTTACATTTTCAAAGCAGTGTAAATGTCCCTATACACAAAGTCACTTTAAAATTAATGTAAGTTTTCAAGCTTAAACCAGTGTAAATGTCTATGGGAAAATATTCATTTTAAAGTAATGGAAGTTTCAAACTTTTCAATCAGTGTAGATATAAATGAAAACATATTCAATTTATACTGCGAACACTTTTCAATCAGTGGAGATGTATATGTAAACAGACTATCTGTATTATTAACCTTTTCATTTAAATGTCATGTAAAGCTAAAGCTATTCTATTTAAATGTAAAGGAAGTTTTATCCCGAGGGATTAAATTTAATTCTCATCGAGGGTAAAGTCTGAGTTAATTGGGATGGTGGTATGGGAAGATAAGAACATATAACCATAGGGTGGAAAACGCCATAATCAGAAGAGCGTTTCGTTCTATTCTTTTACCATAGTTATTGGTAGTATCAGCAGAAAATATTATCCCTGGAACAAGAAGGGAACAGTGGCCTAAGCTTTAAGACGAAGGACCCACGTGGAAGACTCTCCTTGACATTTCTGGAAAACGAGATACACCCGACAACCTTGACCAGAGACGAGCGTGAGCAGTGTGAAAAGAACCAACCCATAAGAAGGAGCAGAACCGTCGTTGGCAGCTAAGTTCAAATCTATGCAGTCACTTGAACTTCTTATAACATTTCACAATCCATAACGAACATGTTGATAACTTTTCTTGATCCATAACTATTCAAATTATTTTTCAACTGTTAAAACTTAAGTGATTATTAAATTTTGTTATTTGTAACTATACAGATTTAACTTCGATTTAATCATTTTAAAGTTACTGCATGTTTGTCTCAGTCAATTTACTACACACACTCTAAACAGAGCTATACTAGAATAATAGAATTCCACTGAGTAAATCAGGGGTGGGGGCTTAAACGAGCTGTAATTAATAAGTGCTTAAATCCTTCACAAAAGCGTCGGCAGAATTACAGAGTTAACATACTCAGCCAAAGCAGTATTGTTCTCGCTTATTCTGAATATCTCCTGAAGACTCCATGGAGATAGAAGCGTGTTGTTTCTTCTATTTACATATCTGCCAAGAGTAATCTTGTGCAAAGGTAGACACCTTTGACGCCCATGTTAGATACTCTTAAGTTTTGGCCACTGTTGGACCACTACTGCAAATTAATTTTGAACATAAGGCAGAGGTCAACTCTCCCATATATTGTAATAAGATGTCCGATGCCCTTGTGTACAAACTTACAAACACACCGGTAACCGCATCTGATCATGTGTTCGAGATGAAGCAATCTTACTTTTATCTAAAGTAATCTTGTCATCCATGTCTGTCTGTAAGTTGTCTCCCCTTTTCCAAGCTTTGGTGATGCGTACACCCATGTCTTATCGGTGATTAAGCCGAAAGCGATGGACGATGTACGTGTTAATCTGCCGCGCCTATAACCAACAATTACGGGCAGCGCCAAGCAAATGTGATTATTATCACCTACAGGGAGTGTCGAATGATTTTATAAAATCAAATATCTGCTACTTAGCAGAAAAATAACGAAAAAGAAAGAAAGAAAGAAAGAAAGAAAGAAAGAAAGAAAAGTGCGACAATTGAGAGCAAATAATAAAAATCAGTACCACAAATGTACCTATACTGCCGGAGTGAAACAAAGATCGATAGGGGCCGCTCCTTTTTGTCACACATCTTAGATGTCCAGGGGGTACTAAGGTGTGCATTTATGATTCCGAAACATGAAGAACAAGAAAAACAACAGCAAGAAAGTTGACATTTTCACAAAGGGTGCGTTTGCATAATTAAAAAGAAAGGAAGAAAGGAAGAAAGAAAGGAAGAAAGAAAGGAAGAAAGAAAGAACGAAAGAAAGAAAAAGCATGACAAGAATTATCAAAGCAATCAAGGTACTTCGTCGTTGCTCTTCTACCCTGGGGTTTAAGAGGTTTGCCAGACGGGACAACCATACTATTCTATCGGCTATCTTCCTTCTGGTCTTGTTCCAATCTAGTCCTCGGTCCATCAGAGATTGCCTAATGTTGTTTCCCCCCTCCGCCCCCCCTCCTCCCCCCCCCCCCCCCCCCCCCCCCCCCCCACCCCCCCCCCCCCCCCCCCCCCCCCCCCCCCCCCCCCCCAGAAAACTCTGGGTCGTCCTGGATGTCGAGATCCCTGACTCTTGGTTTCTCGTATTTATCGTGGTAGCCGATCTTCTCCCATTCTGCAGACATGGCAAAACCTCCACGACCCTGATTACAAGAATTACAGGAAGAGTTAAACACACACGCACACATCAGCAGACAATTAGACGTAGACATGATGCGGTTAAAGATGACATGAAACGGCTATGAAAGGATGGCACAGAATACGAGGACTGTTTGATGTGTATGTGCTGACACATGTGCTCCAACGGGAGCTGGTGAGTAATGATGATGACTGACGAAAGAAAAAAAATTTGGGGCTAAAAATATTTTGTGGACATCAATTACTGGTACTACCTCAGGCATGTCGTATGGGGCGACTAATATAAGGTTGTACATGGGGCTGGTTACCCCGTATATTTCTGCGGGGGGGGGGGGGGGGGGGCGGGCGGTGGGTGGGTGGGGGGGGGGGGGGGGGGGGGGGGGTGTCTCTTATGACACAAAACTGAATATGACTATTGCATTTTCAGGCATGTCGTACGAGGCGACTGATATGAGGTTGTGTATGACTGGCAACCTCGTTATCCAAAAGAAATAGCTAAAGAAACCACTGCTGGAAGACCACGTGAATGCTGTGTACAGGCTTCTGCAAGGGAGCTAACTGCAGCGGTAACTCCATGCAACATCCTAAATCCCAGCTTTTTCTGTCAGTGCGTAACGCCAAGGGATGCAACTTTGGTTGAAAGTTAGACATTAATTGTATTGTTTCCCTTATATGTACTCTCCCGAAAATAGTAACACTTACCAAAGAAGAATGTGCAAATGACGGTGCCACTAACATCTCTCTTTCATACTTTGTACAAAATTATTTGGTTCCCTTATATCGGTGTATTTTTTCATTTTAAAAAGTACTTAAAACTATATTAATATTAAAGAGTGTAAAACTACATTATTAGTAAAAATTTTACTGGAAGATGCGGAGATCCATGATCTAAATTGTACCAGATTAAAACAACAGAAAATCAAGATGCTCTTCTGTCATGTTTAAACTTTTAACATCAGATGTAAAACTAATATTTTGGTGTTTTTTTTTTAAAACAATTTTGAATAAGTAAAATTGCCGTTAGGTATTTTTGCTTTTGAATGTAACTCCCGTCTTATGACGGGCTTTTACACTAGTAGGGAAAGAAAAACGGACAATAATGTTTGGTCTGGCAACCTTATCAGATAAAACAAAATGTCACAGAGACTACGGTGTACAAGAGCACCCCGTTGTAGAGGTAGCCCTATGCTCAATAGCGAGCGAGAAAGGATATGCATCAGTATACAGGTATACCTCGGAGATATTGCGGGTTCGGTTCCAGACCACCATAATAAAGCGAATATCGCAATAAAGCGGGTCACACCCATTTTTTTTTTTTTTTTTTTTTTTTTGGTGGCTTCCAAGTGCATATAAAAGCCTAAAATCATGTTTACACTATGTCTATTAAGTGAGCAATAGTATCATGCAATAAGAATAAAAGAAAAGTAGCGAGGGGGGGGGGTGGGGGGGGGCGGGGGGGAATATAGTAAGAAGAATATAAAATTAAATCATTACCATTACCAACAGAATATACCATATAAAATGGGGGGGGGGTATTAAAATTGAATAATTAAAAGGATGTAAATTGGGGGGGGGGGGGGGGGGGGGGGGGGGGGAATAGGGGATACA